>CM068297.1:39109877-39467440 GCA_034768395.1 Linum lewisii
TGGAGCCCTGGACCGGCACCAGCCACTGAGAGCCGTCTCTGGACCTTCCTGAAGACTAGGCCGAACTAGAATGCCAAAGGCCTAGCCAGAAATGAAGATGGTCGAGACATGAGCCAGCCCCGGCACCGGGCACGGCGCTCGATGCTACAAAGGAGCACTTACGGCCGAGCGACCAAACGGCTCGGCCTTTTAGGAAATTCCAATTGCTCTGGATAGTTGGAGACCTCAGGAACACGGCCCAACAAATGGCGCTGCAATCGGAGAAGGAATGTAGGAGGCTCCACGTAGGGAAGTGCTCATACACGATCCGGGTCCATGCATGCAATCCCACCGAGACAAGGATTCCCGCCCGGGCTAGGAGAACAAGCTGCCACGACTAGAAGACCCCGGACCCAAGTCCTTCTAGGACTGGGACACCATCAGAAGGCCAAAGTCGCGTGAGGAGCCCTGTCTGCTGACCCAGAACTGCCTGACCACCCTTGAAGTTGCCTATATTTAGGGTTTTTGCCCAGATTGTCGGATTTTTGCCTATTTAGTCTTTCCTTGCACACCAAAACAATTTATCTTTCCCTTTTTAGTTTTCCTTATTTAGTTAGCTTGTTTAGGTCATTTTTTATCTTTCCTAGTTAGGATTATATTATTTTATTCCTTGTTAGGAAGTAGCTAAATAGGCGAGGAGAGCTTGTTCCCTCCCTATAAATAGAGGCCTTCGACCACCCTTTGAAAGACAGACTTTTATCAATCAATAAACCCCCTTTTCAGAACATTGTTCTAAACCCCTTCGAGTATGTGCAAGAGCACGGCTTAAGGTTTGGCTTATCATCAAGAGCATCCATCTCTTGGCGTGGCGCCCTCAACATGATACTTCTGGTTCCTAGCTCAGCTGAAGCTAGTGGGTCAAAGTCTGATTTCACCCCGGTTCCATAGGTTCTCTCGTTGCCTTTGAAGATCAGCTTGCGGTGGTTAAGGTCACGGAACTTAGTCGGCTGTGGTTCACATCAGTTGGTATCAGAGCATGGTTCAACACTAGGACCACTCTATCCTAGTCTCCAGGTTCTACGTGGATTCATATCCTTTACTTTTCTTGTTTTAGAAAAATTAGTTCAGAAAACTCCCATCTATTTCAATTCCTTTAATCAGTTTGGTATTGTAAGGCAAAGAAAATTAGGTGGCTATAAGAAAAAGAAAAGAAAGCAAGGCCACCGTTGTCAAGTTTGTTTCCTTCTTGTTATAAGAGAAAATCAAAGAAGAGGGGATAGGTATTTGCTTCTGCTTGCTTGAAACTAACCATTGCAGACGAGAGAATGGAGGGTTTGCAAGGCCAGATCCAAGGCCTTGAAGGAGCCTTGGCTGGGATACAGGAAGCCCTAGCCCGACTTGAGAGAGACCGCCGAGACCGCCATGAGAGAAGGGATGACCACGGAGAGTATGAAGAAGAGGGAGACCTCAACCGAAGGGCTAGAAGGTTAGTCCAAGAAATTGATGATGATGTGAGCAACCTCAAGCTCACCATCCCTAAGTTTTTCAGCAAGAATGATGCTGATGAGTACTTGGATTGGGAGGGAAGTATGGAAGACTTCCTCGAGTGCCATCACTATTTGGAGAGAAAGAAGGTAATTGTGGCTACCCTTGAATTTACTAACTATGCTGCTCTTTGGTGGAGCCAATTCAAGAGACAGGTTCAAAGAGATGAGAAGGTACCCATCGAGTCATGGAGAGACCTCAAAAGGAAGATGAGGAAGAGGTTTGTCCCAGCTGCCTACATCCAAGACTTGCACACCTCACTCCAAACTTTGAAGCAAGGAACTATGTATGTGGAGCAGTATACCAAGGAGATGGAGATGCTAGTGGCAAGGCTAGACCTCAAGGAGGAGCAGGAAGCCAGGATAGCCCAGTTCGTAGGAGGGCTACACCCGGACATCATGCACCAAGTCAACATACTCAACTATAATGACTATGAAGACTTGAAAGCCCTAGCCACCCTAGTGGAAAGGGAGATAAAGAGAGGCTATACAAGAAGGCCAGCCCCTCCAGCCAGTAGCCAATGGAGAGGAGGCTCCAGTACCAGCCAGCCCTCATGGAAGCCTGACCAGCCCCGAAGCACCGGGCCCCGATCGAACCCTAACCCTAGGGAAACAGCACCACGAGTAACACCTACTCAATCTACTCCTAATGTTAAGAATTCTAACCCTCGTCCTAGTGGAATTAAGTGCTTTAAATGTCAAGGCAAAGGACACGTCTCGAGGCTGTCTCCCATCAAATTCTAAGGGTTGCCCGATCGAGGAGGCAGAAAACATGGAGCTGGATGAAGAAATAGGTGCCCGGTCAAAGGAGAAGGAGAATCTGGTGTGAGAATTGATGATCTATTCACACCTGACACCTCCCCGAGTCTAGATATCCTAGTGGACAGTCCATCTGAGAAGGAAGATATGGACACCGATGACCAAAGCTCCGAAGGACCAGAACCTTGGTCTGTCACCGATTCAAATGACACTCCTGGTCTAGAAGATTATGCTGAGTCTCTTCCGGACATGGCCACCCAAGTCACAGAAGTCTGGAAAGGATTGCTGAGTGCCCGAAGAGAGCCCAAGATGGATTGGAGGGAGAATCCAAGGAAAGAAGAGGGGGATGATGTGATCCTCCACAGCTGCCCAAAGACCTACATCTATTCCTACACCTCACTAGGGTCCCCGGTCAAAGGCAGAACTCTAGGGCCCTACAAGAAGCGTATAGGGCCAAGGAAAGCTCTCCAACACATCATGAAGCCAAGGTATGTGACCAAGTATAAGCTTAGGCCACCCCCGGCAGGTACAAGAGCTAAAATAAAGAAGCTGCTACTCCAGGCAATGTTTTTGAATGAGGCCCCAGACCCGGGCCCCGAGCTAAGCCTAGGGCCGAGTACAGCCCCGAGCAGCCTGCCCCAACTAGGCCCCAACCTCAATGACAAGAGCCTCGGAGGAGCTGACCACCCCTGGGATCCCCTAGAGGCATTCCTGGAGTACAAGAAGCGGAGGAGTGAAGAATATCTGGCCAACAAGGGATGGCTCCCAAAGACAGGCCCTGGAGCGAGCACCGGACCAAGCCCCGGATCAAGCCAAGTGAAGAAATGGAGCCCTGGACTGGCACCAGCCACTGAGAGCCATCTCTGGACCTTCCTGAAGACTAGGCTGAACCAGAATGCCAAAGGCCTAGCCAGAAATGAAGATGGCCGAGACATGAGCCAGCCCAGGGCACCGAGCATGGCACTCGGTGCTACAAAGGAGCACTTAGGGTCGAGCCGCCAAATGGCTCGGGCCTTTTGGGAAATTCCAATTGATTTGGACAGTTGGAGACCTCATTAACAAGGCCCAACAAACGGCACTGCAATCAGAGGAGGAATGAAGGAGGCGCCACGTAGGGAAGTGCTCATACACGATCCGGGTCCATGCATGCAATCCCACCGAGACAAGGATTCCCGCCCGGGCCAGGAGAACAGGCTGTCACTACCAGAAGACCCCGGACCTAAGTCCTTCTAGGACTGGGACACCATCAGAAGGCCAAAGTCGCGTGAGGAGCCCTGCCCGCCGGCCCAGAACTGCCCGACCACCCTTGAAGTTGCCAGGATTTAGGGTTTTTGCCCGGATTGCCGGATTTTTGCCTATTTAGTCTTTCCTTGCACACCAAGACAATTTATCTTTCCCTTTTTAGTTTTTTGTTATTTAGTTATCTTTTTTAGGTCATTTTTTTGTCTTTCCTAGTTAGGATGGGATTGTTTTATTCTTAGTTAGGAAGTAGCTAAATAGGCGAGGAGAGCTTGTTCCCTCCCTATAAATAGAGGCCTTCGGCCACCCTTTGAAAGACAAACTTTTATCAATCAATAAACCCGGATTAACTAGCCGCCCGGGTACGGTCGCCTCTCGCAATGACTTAATTAACTGGTGTAATTACTAATGATTAATGAGTTACTCTTGCAGTGAATTAACCCTAACCGGTTCCTACGAAAGGCACGCTCCAATTATAAGATTAATTGTTCAATTTGATGTTCTAAAGTAAGGCGAGCGTTCGCTTCTATCCTTAGCTTAACCAGAATCTAATCTAGGTGATCAATCCAGACAAGAAACATGAACAATGAAGAACAAATCAAACATGAATGAGAAACTGATTGAATTTCGAATCTAATCACCGCCGATCCGTGACCGCTTTAAAGCCCTGGGTCACTTAGGGTTCATCTAGTCTAAGCTCTAACGAGTTTAGCTACTCATGATTATTACAAAAGAACAAAGACAAAGAAAGAGTTCATCATCCAGAGGAAGAACAGAAAAGAATCTAAAAAACCTAATTTAGACGACTCTGACAGACTTCGATCTTCGGTAGATAACACTCCTAGCTCCGGTTCTCTGAGATGAAAGGGATGGCATCACGATCTCTTTCCGGCTCTTCGAACTCTAACTCTTCGCTCCAGAACTTGAGAGGATTCTCTGAATTCTGATCTCGAAAAGTTGTATTTTGCGAATTATCAGGTATATCTTCTTTCGGCCGTCGGGTTAAGTATTTATACTTAACCCTAACAGATCCGGATTACTCTATTATTTTCGCCGAAAATATAGGGATATTTTCGCCAAAAATATGCTTGTGAATGGAAGTGATCTCTCTGCCATTTCTTCTCGGTCCGAAAAACACAATGTTTTTGCCGAAACCATTCTTCAAGTGGCATCAGTCGATATGTGATGTTATTTTCGCCGAAATCAATAGGCAATTTTCGGCGAAAATATCTTTGTAATCGGGCAGCATTTTGTTTGACTTCGATTGGCTCCTTTGATCGATTCTGGTTCAGTTCCTCGATGTTCCAATGCCTTAGACACGTCCATGGCTACTTTATTTGACGGCAAAAACCTGTGCTAACACAAAAAACACTAGAAAACCATCAAATAGACCCGAAATGAGCCAAGGTAACACAAATGGCACGAGATAGGGCAATCAATTGAATATTCGTTATTCTACCCTAAAAACCATGTCTTAAGCAAAAAAATGTCGCTTAAATGAGGCTGATAATCACGTCAAATCGAGTGTCATCACTGGACCTTGGTGAATTGAAACCTACTAGTATGCAATTAGTGTTTGCTGATAAATCTCTTAAAACCTAGGGGATTAGTCAAGGATGTAGTCATTCGATGTGGTCCATTCACCTCCATAGCCGATTTTGTCGTTATGGATACTCGAGAGGAGGATGTTACTCTTCTCTTAGGCCGACCTTTTATGGCAACATCCGGCATGACAATTAATGACACGAACGGCTCGTTCACATTGAGGGTCGGTTAGGATAGCGTAACATTCCGCCTCAAAGACGGTATGAAGTACATCCCTAAGGGAGAGGCAAATGGTTTATCTGTTGATCCTGAGGAGTTGGCCTCGGTCAACTTTGTTATTAATGAAATTTCGAGTGCTTTTCCCAAGATTTCTATGACAGGTGCTGAGCAGATCAAACCGAAGAATGAACCTCTGACACATAAGCCAAGGAAGAAGGAGGAGCGGAAGGTATCCATCACCGAATCGCCACGAGCTAAAGATCCTTCATCATCATCCGCCAAGCCACCGGATGAAAGCAAGGACATTAAGGATTTGTTCGGGCCTTTCGAAGTTACCGGACACCTTCCCGACAGACAAACCGAATTGACTCATGCCAATGGGAAGTGATTTTTCCTTACCGAAGGTAAACCGAAGTTGTACTTCATCGACTCTGATGCAAGCATGAAGGAAGTCCTGAGTTGGGACTCCTCTTGATCGCCATCCAGGTATCGTCGAGCTCAAGGACATTAAGCAAGAGCGCTTCGTGGGAGGCAACCCACAGTTAGAGTCAGTTTTTTTATTTTTGAGTTAGTTCCGTGTCTAGAGTCAGTTCGGGCGAGCCAAAAGTGTCATTCGTGGTTTCTTATTTTTCTTTTGTGTGTTGTGTGTTCTCGGTTCAGTTCCAATTTATTTGGGATTTTTCTGATTTTTTTTAATTTTGTCTTAATTTTTTGAAATTGCGTTCCCGGTGTTTTCAAAAATCTATTTTGATCAACCCAGGTAAGAAGTTTTCGTTGAGAAGTTTGGTTTTAATCCCACTGCCGAGTTTTCAAACCTTCTGATCCTATTTTTGATAAACATTTCACCGAAAACTTTAATAGTTCTCGGTGATAACTTTTCCAAACCCGGTGTTGATGTTGCAGTTTTAGCAGTATCAAATAACTAATAACGAAGGTAGACTAGATCGTATTCTACTCGAGGTCTCTTCTTTTTGTCTACTCAAATATGTTGGCAAATTACTCAAGTTTAAACACGTTGTGCGTGGTGTGAGTTCCACGACTTCTAATCTAATAAACAAAGGAAAATAAAAGACAGAAAATAATAAAAGGTTGACTAACAAGAAGATAGACGAGCTTAGACTTCGATTCCCCCTTAGATCACCAAGGTAATGGCAATCACAAGACCAGCGGTTTTTAATTCTCATTCAGTCGGTTTTTAGACACCACCATAACTCCTTACCCTTAGGTTTAAGACTGGCGAACGTTCGCTCTATCCGATCTAACTACCAAGATTAATTAGTCGCCCAAGTACGGTCGCTTCTTGCAACGACAAAACTAACTGGTGCAATTACTAGTGGTTAATGAGTTACTCTTGAAGTGGATTAACCCTAACTGGTTCCTACGAAACGCACACTCCAATGAATAGGTTAATTGGTTGAATATATTGATGTTTTAAAGAGAGGCGAACGTTCGCTACTATCCTCAATTTAACAAGAATCTAAACTAGGTGCTTGATGACACTCGATTTAACGTGATTATCAACCTCATTTAAGCGACATTTCCTTGCTTAAGACATGGTTTTTAGGGTAGAATAGCGAATATTCACTCAACTGCTCTATCTCGTTCCATTTGTGTTACCTTGGCCCGTTTCGGGTCCATTTGATGGTTTTCTAGTGTTTTCAGGTTAGCACAGGTTTTTGCCATCAAATACAGTAGCCAAGGACATGTCTAAGGCATTGGAACCCCGAAGAATCGCACCTGAATCAACCAGAGAAGTCAATCAAATCAAGGAAAATCCTGCTCCAATTTACACAGACGTTTTCGGCGAAAAAGATCCTTGAGTTTTCGTCGAAAACTCAAGAGGAAATTGGCAGATCATCACAAGGAGGAGTTTTCGTTGAAAACTCCAAAGTTTTCGCCAAACACTCCAAGCTATTTCAAACAGAAGAGACAGACGGAGCCAGCCAACTTTTCAAAGGGAGTTTTCGCCAAAAACTCCCCAAATTTTCGGCAAAAATTCAAGTGAATTTCAAGCCATCCGCGGTTAGGTTTAAATACAAAAACCGGCGGCTGAAATTGGGGATCTGACAACTTACACCTTTGGACGAAAATTCCAAGATAGAGACTATAGAGAGGAAGAGTGATAAGGAGTTCGAGGAGCCAGGAAAGGATTGTGATGCCATCCTTCCATCTCGGAGAACCAGTGCTAGGAGTTGAAGATCCATCAAATTGAAGCTTCAGGGATTTGTCGAAATTAGGTTTTACAGTTCTTCTCTGTATTTCCTACATGAGATGTATTCTTTGTTCATCTTTGATTCTTCTATTTTGAATATGAGTAGCTAAACTCGTAGAGCTTAGATTAGATGAACCCTAACTGGTCATGGATCGGCGGTGATTAGATTCGAAATTCATTCAGTTTATCCTTCATGTTTGATTTGTTCTTTGTTCTCTGTGTTTCTTGTCTAGTTTGGCCACCTAGATTAGATTCTTGTTAAGCTAAGGATAGAAGCGAACGCTCGCATTACTTTAAAACACCAAATAAAGCAATTAACCTATTCATTGGAGTGTGCCTTTCGTAGGAACCAGTTAGGGTTAATCCACTGCAAGAGTAACTCATAAATCGTTAGTAATTCCACCAGTTAATTCCACCAGAACTCTGACTTCTCGACGAAAACTTCTTCGTGTAAGCTCTAACGATTTCTTCTTGAGTTTTCGGTGAAAACTCATGGTCTTTTCGCCGAAAACTTCTTTGTAAAACCGGGTAGGATTTGTGTTGACTTGATTGACTCCTTGGATCGATTCTGGTGGGGTTCCTCGAGGTTCCAATACGTTAGACACGTCCTTGGTTACATGATTTGATGGCAAAAAAACCTGTGCTATCACAAAAACACTAGAAAACCATCAAATAAACCCGAAACGGGCCAAAGTAACCAAAATGGCACGAGATAGAGTAGTTGAGTGATTATTCGTTATTCTACCCTGAAAATCATGTCTTAAGCCAAGAAATGTCGCTTATATGAGGCTGATAATCACGTCAAATCGAGTGTCATCAAATACCCCCCACACTTAAGCTTTTGCTTGTCCTCAAGCAAACTGAATAGAAAACACTCAGATTCACAAATGATAAGACCGATTAACTTGAAGTTCAAGCATACACAATGAATTATTAGACTGCTACTTGTAGAACAAGAAACCTAACATGCATACTGATCAGCCATACAACCTGGTCTCACTAAAAACTGCACACAACAAGAAGTAGTAACCAATCATGCACAAATTTGACCTGACCGACCAGACTCCTCACACAGATAATATTTGGTATGAATTTTCAAGTTAATCTAATAAAGCAGGAAAATAAAAGACATAAAAGTAAAAGGTTGACTGACGAGAAGATAGACGAACTTAGATTTCGAATCCCCCTTAGATCACCAGAGCATTGGCAATCAACAGATCAGCGGTTTTCAATTCTAATTCAATCGGTTTCTATACACCACCATAACTCCTTACCCTTAGGTTTAAGACTGGCGAACGTTCGCTCTATCCGATCTAACTACCAAGATTAACTAGCCGCCCGGGTACGGTCGCCTCTCGCAACGACTTAATTAACTGGTGCAATTACTAACGATTAATGAGTTACTCTTGCAGTGGATTAACTCTAATCGGTTCCTACGAAAGGCACACTCCAATTATAAGGTTAACTGGTTGAATTGATGTTTTAAAGAGATGCGAGCGTTCGCTTCTATCCTCAACTTAACAAGAATCTAAACTAGGTGATCAAGGAAGACAAGTTTAAGCGCCAAAGCAGGGAACTGTCTAACGACTATGTCTAGTGACTACGTCTGGCGACTAACCCTAGCTTGCAAAAACCTAATCTAGGCGATCAACCAGAAAAGAAACATAAACAATCAAGAACAAAACAACCATGCAAAGAGAAACTGATTGAAGTTTGAATCTAATTACCGCCGATCCGTGACCGCTTTAAAGCCCTGGGTCACTTAGGGTTCATCTAATCTAAGCTCTACAAGTTCAGCTACTCATAACGATAACAGAAGAATCAAAGGCAACAAAGGAAATCATCATACAGAGGAAGAACAGATAAGAACTGAAAAACCAAATTCTAACGACTCCGGCGAAGCTTCAATCTCCTGGATCTTCAACTTTAAGCTCCGAGCTCTTCGAGGTGGAAGGATGGCGTCACGATCTCTCCACGGATCTTCGAACTCTCTAAACACTATCTATCGACCCTAAGGTCGTGGCTAATCAGCCAAAATTCGTGTGTCTTCAATCTTGCTTCAAAAAGTCTATATATAACCCTAGAAACCCTTTACAAGTTGAAAAAGGCTGAATTTTCCCGTATGGGGAGCTTACACAGCTTACACGGCATGTAAGCTCCAAAACGCAGCGTTTTGAGCTATGCAGCACTCCGACTTGTTTCGATCATTCCCGCTCCTTTTGAACTCCGATTTGGTCTCTGTTTGAAGCGCTGGACTCGTGAGAGAGTCCTCTATAATGTGGTAACCTAGGGGCTCAACATAAAAGCTCATAAAAGGGTAAAAATAGCCAAGAAATGGACAATGTACGCACTAGGAGCCGATAATCACAAAGTTACGACAAATGCACCAAATACTCATCAAAATGGCATCAAAGGGTATGAAATGTTGCTTAAATGGGGCTGATAATCACGCAAATCGAGTGTCATTAGTTAGGTAGGCTATCTGGCTTAGTAGCTGAATCTAGGTGTCCCTATCATTCTAGAACTCGTGTCATCGTGTGGTCTCGAATACGTCTCATGCAAATTCTAACTCCATCAAGAAAACAGAAAACCACTCAAAATGAATTAAAATTGCAAGTTATGTGCAATGGATCAAAAGCTCACAATTGGTTTGCTAGTCGGATTCGGTCATTTTCATGCAATCAAAGCAACAAACTACAAGTGTAATTTTAAAAATCTGTTCTGACCAGGCAATTTAGCATCAAAGTATACAAGTTGGTTCTCAGGTTCTAGGTTAAGCAGTCTAAGCATCATTATGACAAATTGAACAACAACTTAACATCAAAAATCAAGAATCAAGCAATTCTAATGCTAGAGGAACTGGAAAGGCACCACGAAACACATAAAACACAATTAAGGGCAATCAAGTTCATGCAAGGTTCTGTAGCATCCTACCCTACACTTAAACCGTTCTGTGTCCTCATAGGACTAAACTAGAGTAGAGGGATACGAAGAACCTGGAATGAGATGGTCAGTGTAGTGGATGAGCACGGATAGCCCGGAGCGAGCGGAGTAGCTACTCGAGATCCTACAAAACAAAAACAATGAAAAGTGATGACACTCGATTTGACGTGATTATCAGCCTCATTTAAGCGACATTTCCTTGCTTAAGACATGGTTTTTAGGGTAGAATAGCGTATATTCAATCAATTGCTCTATCTCGTGCCATTTGTGTTACTTTGGCCCGTTTCGGGTCTATTTGATGGTTTTCTAGTGTTTCTATGTTAGCACGGGTTTTTGCCGTGAAATAAGTAGCCAAGAACGTGTCTAAGGCGTTGGAACCTCGAGGAATCATATGGGAATTGATCCAAGGAGTCAATCAAGTCGAACCAAACCCTGCCCCATTTTACACTGAAATTTTTGGCGAAAACCCTTGGAGTTTTCGGCGAAAACTTAAGAACAAATCGGTAGATCATACAAAGGCAACTTTTCAGCGAAACCTCCAAGTTTTCGCCGAGAAACCCGGCGTCCAAAAATAACATGAGAATTCAACCGGCGATCAGTCATTTTATAAAGGAATTTTTGGCGAAAACTCAAGCACATTTTCGGCAAAAATTCCAAGCAAAATCTGGCGGTATTAGGTTTAAGTATAAATACTTAACTGGCGGCCCTAAATCAAAGATACTTTAGACAGATCATAACAGACACTGATGTGATCCTGGCCATGAAGCCTGGCTTGGACACGACTGATGCCGATCCGGCCCCAGCACTGATGCCGGCCCGAGAGTACACCGGCCCCAGGCCCACACCAGCACCACCCCCGGAGCCTAGAAGAGCCCAAGCCCCGGATCCAGAAGACACCCCTGGGAGGATGCTGATCCTCAACCAGGCACCAAGGCCAGCTCCTATTGAAGCCAAGATCAGACTGATGTCTCGACAGGAGCTGATGCTGACACCGAGCCCCGACCCGGACCCTAGACCGAGCCTAGCACCAAGGCTAGGCCCCAGATCGACTCCTATGAGCCCCAGAGCCCAACTAGACTTTAAAGAGACTCATGAGGCATCTTTGAAATCTTGGCCAAGACAGAAGTCAAAAGGCCCGGGTAGATCAGAAGAAGACCTAGAGTTGAGCCCGACACCCGAGCCGAGACCATGCCTGGATACCACAGAGAAGCACATCTGGCCCAGCCAACAATTGGCCCTTGACTTTTGGAAAATTCCAACAGCCCTGGATAGCTTGAAGTCTCAGGAGCACCCTCCAACAAACGGTGATCAATTTGGAGGAGTATTGAGGGAGATAGGGCTAGGACAAGTCCTAGTGATGCTTGGCCTAAGCATGAAGGAATGGAGCTCAGATGCTGATCCAAGGAAGTCAAAGGAAGGAGCTAAGATCAGGCCCCCTCCCAAGCCTGATCCAAGAAGGGATATCTGACCATTCATGATACGGGAGATGAAGAGAAGATGCCAAGTACTTCCAAACAAGAAATCCTAATCAAGCTAGGATTTCCCGGTTTTGGACAGATTTCTAGTCTGACGAAGAATGACGGATTTGGGCTACCTGGAGATAGAATTTGAGCTGAAGCCCAAGATGAAAGTTGAAGCCCATGACGTGTAATAGTGATCTGCAAAAGGTATTATTTTTCCTATTTTATTTGGTATTTATTTGGCAATTTCTCCCAGAACCCGTTCTGCTGTATTTTAGGATTTTTCAGCCTCCTTTTTAGGAGTTCTAGTTTAGGTAGGATTCTTTTCCCTTCTAGGATTGGAATCCGAATTTTCCCTATTTTTAGTCTAGGTTAGGATTAGTTATAGTCCTCTTTAGGTTTTCTAATTAGGTCTCTTTTTATTTCTTTATTTTATTATTATTTAAGAAGTAGTGTTTAGGGAGGGGAGCTTGTTCCCTCACCTATATATAGAGGCCGCCGGCCACCCTTGTACAGACACCTTGAAATTGAATAAACACTTAAACTTCGGTTTTTCTCTTAGCATAGAATTGCTAATCTCTTCTCAACTTTCATGGAATTGACTGTTGTTTAGACCGGCTTATCGTCTAGGGTATCCTCCCCTTGAAGTCGCGCCTTAGACTTGATACTTCTGGTTCCTAGCTGTTATATAGCTAGCGGGTCAAAGTCCTCTTCCATCCCGGTTCCCGACGGTTTCTACCTCGTTGCACGATTATCAGCATGAGGTGGTTAGGGTCGTCTGCCCACGGTTGCGGCGGTTCACATCAGTTGGTATCAGAGCACGGTTCAGCTCAAGGACCACAATCTATCCCAGTCTTAAGGTTTGAAACCCTGGATTCATAACCTTTACTGCTTTTTAGAAAATTGTTCAAAAATCTTCTTCTATTTTAGTTCTTGTTCAAGTGTCGATTGTAAGGCAAGAAAATATTGGTGGCCGATCAAGCTATCAAAGAAAAATACACAAAAGAAGAGTAGAAAAAAGAAAACAAAAAGCAAGTCCACCCTTGCCAAGTTCTTTATTTTCGTTGTAATAGTGTGTTTAAGTAGAGGGGATAGATTAGCTTTCGTTGCTTGTGTTGTTAACCAAACAACGACCCTACTTTTAGCCACTAAGTTATTGTTTCATCGAGTCCTAGAAAAGAGAGTATTAGAAAATCATATTAGAAAAAGCCTTTGTATTCGTTTGTTACACTCACCATGGCAGAATCGAGGCTACGTATGATGGAGCTTCGTTGCCTGAATGCACGCCTAGCCCTATACGACATAGAAGATTCGGTTAGAAGTTTGGAACGAGGAGAAGCTGAAAAATTCCCAAGGAGAGCATGGACGAGTGGAGCTGGAATAGCTTAAGCCCCAAACCCGGCATTAAATCAAGGAAGGCCGAGCCGAACCACACAAGGTATCCCTAAACCTAGTCTAAATTTGAATATTGGGACTAACCCTTTGAGTGGGATTATTTGTTACGAGTGCCAAGAACGAGATCACACGGTGAGAGCCTGTCCCAACAAACGAGCGATGATGGAAAGGCTGGAGAGAAGAGAAGAAGCTTCCGGAGCCAACACCGTGCTCAGGCCCGTGCCCAGCACTAGGCCCACACTACAAAAAAAAGGGGGTTTAGCGTCGCTTGAAGGGGAAGGGCTTAGCGTCGGTCGACCAAAAACTGACGCTAAACCCTTGACTCGCGTTTGACCAAGGGTTTAGCGTCGGTCGACAAGCGACCGACGCCAAATTCTGACCAAAACCGATGCTAAATCAGGTTTTGGGTCAGAAACAGAGTTCTTGCCCAAAACCAGATTTAGCGTCGCTTGCCGACATGATTTAGCGTCGGTCATCGACCGACGCTAAATTCTGGACCTATTTAAACCCCGCTGGACCTTCAGTTCCTCTCTCAGCCACCACCACCCTAACCCTAACTTCTCTCAACCCTCTCCTCTCTCCTGAAACTCTCCCAACTTCTTCTTCTTCCCTCTTCCTCTTCTTCTCCTCTTCTCTTTTTTTTCTTCTCCTCTCTCTTCAGCAAGCCGCCGGAGCCCCCTTCTCTTCCAACCAGCCAGAGCTTCTTCTTTCTCTTCCTCTGCTCCTTCTCCAAATATCCAGATCCACCTCTTCTTCCTCTTCCCTCTTCCTCTTCTTCTCCTCTTCTCTTCCTTTTTTTCTCCCCAGCCAGCCTCCTCCAGTCATCTGCCGCCACCGTCACTCCGATCAACAGTTCGCGATCTAGATCTAGGTGACATAACCTAAATGGTGACCTAAAAATATATTTGACCAAAATGGTGACCTAACAAATCTAAATGACCTAATTGGACATTAAAAAATGCAGTGACTAATTTGTGATAAAAAGAAAATAAAAAATGAATATTAAAAAGGAATATAAAAAATGAAAACAGAAAACAAAAAATTGGGTTCGTCAGCGACCGATTCGGTCAAGGATTTAGCGTCGTTCAGTAACCGGATTTAGCATCGCTTGGTGTATGAGCGACGCTAAATTTTAGCGTCGGAGGAATTGGCGTCACTTTGTCTGAGCGACGCCAAAACCTTTAGCGTCGGTCAGTGACCAACGCTATGCTGCGTCTCTGACCGACGCTTAAACAGCTAAATTTTTGTAGTGCCAGCACCGTGCTCAGCGTCGTGCCAAGCACCGAGCCCAGCTCCTGCCCAGCACCAGCCCAGCGCCTACCCAGCACCAGCCGAGCGCCAGCACCAGCGCACGAGCAGAGCCCAGCGCCCGAGCGCCCAGCACCGGCGCCCCAGCGCCAGCCCCGGCGCCCCAGCGCCTAGCACCGGAGCCCCAGCGCCCAGCGCCCTAGCGCCCAGCACCGGAGCGCCAGCGCCCAGCCGCGGCGCCCCAACGCCCAGCCGCGGCGCCCTAGCGCCCCATCCCGACCCTCCAATGCCCAGCGCCCAGCCCCGGCGCCCCAGCGACCAGCCCCGGCCCCAGCCCCGAGCACCGACACCGTGCCCCAGCACAAGCCTAGGCCCGAGCCTAGAGCACCCGTACCAGCCCCAGCCCCCAGCCCCGACACCAGCCCCGAGCATCGACACCGTGCCCCAGCACAAGCCTAGGCCCGAGCCTAGAGCACCCATACCAGCCCCGGTACGGCCCGAAACCCCACGGAGGCCCGACAAAGCACCAGGTCAAGTCCTATACTCCCCTGTGATTATTTTTATTATTTCTAAAGGACTACCAGGTAAGGATTCGAGGACGAATCCTCTTCAAGAAGAGGGGGATGATGTGATCCTGGCAATGAAGCCCGGCTTGGACACGACTGATGCCGATCCGGCCGCAGCACTGATGCCGGCCCGAGAGTACATTGGCCCCAGGCCCACACCAACACCACCCCCGGAGCCTAGAAGAGCCCAAGCCCCGGATCCAGAAGACACCCCTGGGAGGATGATGATCCTCAACCAGGCACCAAGGCCAGCTCCTATTGAAGCCAAGATCAGACTGATGTCCCGACAGGAGCTGATGCTGACACCGAGCCCTGACCCGGACCCCAGATTGACTCCTACAAGCCCCAGAGCCCAACAAGACTTTAAAGAGACTCATGAGGAATCCTTGAAAGCTTGGCCAAGACAGAAGTCAAAAGGCCCGGGTATATCAGAAGAAGGCCAAGAGTTGAGCCCGACACCCGAGCTGAGACCATGCCTGGATACCACAGAGAAGCACTTCTGGCCCAGCCAACAATTGGCCCGTGCCTTTTGGGAAATTCCAACAGCCCTGGATAGCTTGAAGTCTCAGGAGAATCCTACAACAAACGGTGATCAATTTGGAGGAGTATTGAGGGAGATAGGGCTAGGACAAGTCCTAGTGATGCTTGGCCTAAGCATCAAGGAATGGAGCTCAGATGCTGATCCAAGGAAGTCAAAGGAAGGAGCTAAGATCAGGCCCCCTCCTGAGCCTGATCCAAGAAGGGGTATCTGGCCATTGATGATACGGAAGATGAAGAGAAGATGCCAAGTACTTCCAAACAAGAAATCCTAATCAAGCTAAGATTTCCCGGTTTTGGACAGATTTCTAGTCTGAGGAAGAATGACGGATTTTGGCTACCTGGAGATAGAATTTGGGCTGAAGACCAACATTAAAGTTGAATCCCATGACATCTACTAGTGTCTGAAAAAAGGGCTTATTTTTCCTATTTTATTTGGTATTTATTTGGCAATTTCTCCCAGAACCCGTTTTGCTGTATTTTAGGATTTTTCAGCCTCCTTTTTAGGAGTTCTAGTTTAGGTAGGATTCTTTTCCCTTCTAGGATTGGAATCCGAATTTTCCCTATTTTTAGTCTAGGTTAGGATTAGTTAAAGTCCTCTTTAGGTTTTCTAATTAGGACTCTTTTTATTTCTTTGTTTTATTATTATTTAGGAAGTAGTGTTTAGGGAGGAGAGCTTGTTCCCTCACCTATATATAGAGGCTGTCGGCCACCCTTGTACAGACACCTTGAAATTGAATAAACACTCAAACATCGGTTTTTCTCTTAGCATGGAATTGCTAATCTCTTCTCGACTTTCATGGAATTGACTGTCATTTAGACTGGCTTATCGTCTAGGGTATCCTCCCCTTGAAGTGGTGCCTTCAACTTGATACTTCTGGTTCCTAGCTGTTATATAGATACCAGGTCAAAGTCCACTTCCATCCCAGTTCCCGACGGTTTTTACCTCGTTGCACGATCATCAGCTTGCGGTGGTTAGGGTCGTCTGCCCACGGTTGCGGCGGTTCACATCAGACACACTTTACAACAAATACCAAATACTTCGAGAATTCTCAAGAGCATTGAAGGAGAGTTTAGAGTTCGAAGAGCTAGGAAGAGATCGTGACGCCATTCCTTTCATCTCGAAGACTCGGAGCTAGGATTGCAGCTTACCGGAGATTGAAGTTCAGCCGGAGACATCTTAATTAGGTTTTTCAGATCCTTTTATGTTCTTCCTCTGTTCAAGATGAACTCTATCTTTGTCTTTGATTCTTTTGTGAAAAACATGAGTAGCTAAACTCGTAGAGCTTAGACTAGATGAACCCTAAATGACCCAGGGCTTTAAAGCGGTCACGGATCGGTGGTGATTAGATTCAAAGTTCAATCAGTTTCTCTTTCATGTTTGATTTGTTCTTCATTGTTCATGTTTCTTGTCTGGATTGATCACCTAGATTAGATTCTTGTTAAGCTAAGGATAGAAGCGAACGATCGCCTTACTTTAAAACATCAAATCGAACAATTAACCTAATCATGGGAGTGTGCCTTTAGTAGGAACAAGTTAGGGTTAATCCACTGCAAGAGTAACTCATAAATCATTAGTAATTGCACCAGTTAAGTTAAGTCGTTGTGAGTGGCGATCGTACCCGGGCGGCTAATTAATCTTGGTAGCTAGATCGGATAGAGCGAATGTTCGCTAGTCTTAAACCTAAGGCTAAGGAGTTATGGTGGTGTCTTAGAATTGATTGAACGAGAATTGAAATCCGCTGATCTGTTGATTGCCAATGCTCTGGTGAACGAAGGGGGATTCAAAGTCTAAGCTTGTCTGTCATCTTTGTTTCCAACCAATCTTTGAATCTGTTTTCAGTTTTAATTTTTCATTTCCGTGCATTTCTTAGAATTAGAAGTTGTGGAACTCACACCACGCACGAAGTGTTTACTCTGAGTAATTTGCCTTTATATTTGAGTAATCAATCATTAGAAGACCCATGGAATACGATCTACCCTAGCTTTCTAGCTTAGTAGTATTTGATTGAACCCGCACAATGATGGTTCATCAAATTGGCGCCGTTGCCGGGGACTTCTTTTGATTGTTTGAAAGAAGAACTGGCATCTTATTCTTCTATTTTCCATCTTTCATTTTTCCATCCACGTCGATTTTACACTGGTTTTTGTTTGTTTTTGTTATTTGTAGGTTGTTCATAGGTGTATGCATCGCCGCCCTTGGACTCGCTCTCAAACCAACAAGGCTAAGAGTGTAGAGAGACCAGCCAGTTCTGCTCCACCTCGACAATCACAGATTCCAAGGAGAGGCAGAACCAATCCACTTCCATCCGTTACTCCGATCATGATCGAGGAACTGAAGGAGAGTTCCTCATCTCCATCTTCACTGTCATCTTCATCTGCTTCATACACCGAGTCACTTTCACCTCCTCCATCTCCTACCATGGATGATCAGTTACCACCACCACCACCACCGCCAGTTGCACAGAAGAGTCTAGCGGACTACAACAAGCCGAGCGCGACTAGCGTTCGATCTTCCATTGTCGTGCCGAGCGTTGAAGGAGATCCTGACTATGAGATCAAGATTCCATTCTTGACTATGATCTCTAGGGATCTACAGTTTGAAGGCAGGCCACTAGACAATCCGTTCACACATCTGGCGGACTTCCTTGATCTCTGCAGCACTTTCAAGAACGGAAATCTCGACAAAAACACTCTTTGCTTGAGAGCTTTCCCGTTCTCTCTAAAAGGCGCAGCTAAGAGGTGGCTTACTGGCAAACCACCTGGCTACTATACCGACTGGGATACTCTTGCTCAAGACTTTGTCGAAGAGTACTTTCCTCCTGCCAGAACAACAACCATCAAGGACAGCATCGCCAAATTCTCTCAGAAGGAAGGAGTAAGCTTATATGATACTTGGAATCAATTCCAAGAACTTCTCTACAACTGTCCTCATCACGGTTTTGAGCAGAGGCAGTTAGCAGAAATCTTTGCTCGAGGCCTTCGAGAAGAATCTGCCAAGTGGGTCAATTCCCTAGCTGAAGGGGAATGCACTACGCTTACACCTGAAGCTGCTCTTCTTCATTTCGTGAACTGTGCTTCTAAGTCAAGGAACTGGGAACGACAATCTGAAGGATCAAGAAGCAAGCTTGATCTTGAAGCTACTATCAAGGCAGAAGTAGAGAAGCATCTGAAGAAGTCTACCACACCAATTAAACCACCGGCAACCACTGTCTACATTGCTGATTGCGAGTGGTGTGGAGCTTGTGCGCATAATGGAGGCCGATGCCAAAATTTTGGTAAGACAGAAGTCTGGTCCGCCGAAGAAGTTAATTTCGTTCAACAAGGCTTCAACAACAATCAGAATGGTTATGTTGGCTACCACAACTTCAGACAACAGGGGAATTATCAAGATAGACCACCCTACAATCTTGGCGCCAATCATAACCAGAACCAGAACAACCGCCCAGCTGGTCCAGCTCAGGATCAGAAGCCGAACCATCCACCAGCAGGTGTCTACCAGCCGCCACACCACAATTCGGGTAACTATGGAACTGCTCCTCGCAATCGCCAGAATCAATATTTGAATAATACCTACAGAGGGCAGCAACATTAGAGGGAGAACAATGTTAGTGACCTCGACAAGAAGGTTAGTCAGATCATCACCAGACTTGACGATCACGACAGTCAGTTCAAGGCTCAAGCTCTTCTCAACCAAGAATAGATCGCATCCGGTCAGAGAATTGAGCAGGCTGTGAACCACATCTCAAGCATGCTAGCATCTGGTCGACCATTTGGCCAACTTCCAAGCCAAACTGAGAAAGGAGCAAGCTAAGATGGTAACTGTTCAAGATTTTACAAGCTCATCTACTAATGCTTCTTCTGATTTATGTAGGATCCCTAAAACTCCGGAGAAGAAGGAAGCATAGAAAGTGGCGCCTCAGGAGTATGATTCTCCTCTTGCTCCGTACTATGTGAAGCCTCCTTTTCCAAGAGCACTGCTACCAAATGCAAGGATCAAGACTAACATGAAGGGCAACAAAGAAGGATATCCTTCTTTCTGTAGCAAGAAACCTTCCTCTCCATATCCAGCTAAGTGTTCTGATCCTGGTTCTTTCACGCTTCCTCTAGTTATTAATGATATTGAGATAGAATGTAGTTTCGTTGATCTGGGCGCGTCTGTTAATGTTATGCCTATGAGTTTATATGAAAAACTGAACCTAGGAAAACTTTAACCAACTATCATACAACTTGTCTTTGCTGATAGATCACTGAAAACTCCGAGAGGATAAATAAAAGACGTTGTTACTAAATGTGGTCCTTTTACGTTCTTAGCTGACTATGTGATCATTGATACTAGTAAGGATGATTCTACCATTCTCATAGGACAACCCTTCATGGCTACAACTGGGATGAAAATTAACGTTCCAAATGGTTCTTTAACTTTGAGGGTTGGCAAGGACACGATAACGTTCCGCGTTAAGGAAGGAATGAAATATACCCCTTTGAATGAAGAATCTCATTGCCTAGCTGTTGAAACTATGGAGTTGACTCCGGTCAACTCCGTTACTGATGTCTCTTCTAGTGTTCCTAGATCAATTGCTGTTGCAGGTGTTGAAAAGATTACAAAGCAGAAGACAAAATCTGTTGCTCAAAAGCCGCCAAAGAAGAAGGAACTGAAAGCCTCTTCTTCACCACCGAGCAAGGAATCTGGCAGGCCCCGAGGGAAGAACAAGAAGACAAAGACCAAGATGGTCTGGAGACCAGTTGTGCCGCCATCTTCTTCCGAACCAGCCACACCACCAGTTCCTGACAAGCCACTGGCGCGTGAGCAGA
This sequence comes from Linum lewisii, assembly GCA_034768395.1. Taxonomy (NCBI): domain Eukaryota; kingdom Viridiplantae; phylum Streptophyta; class Magnoliopsida; order Malpighiales; family Linaceae; genus Linum; species Linum lewisii. Next base: position 39,130,339 of record CM068297.1, read on the forward strand.
AGAAGAAGGAGAAGTGATGTGAACGACTGTAACCGTGGGCAGACAACCCTTGAACACCGCAAGTTGAGACCGTGCAATGAGGTAGAACCGTCGGGAACCGGGGGCGGATGAGGACTTTGACCCGTCAGCTATATAACAGCTGGGAACCAGAAGTATCAAGTCGTAGATGCCACGCCAAAAGATGGATGCTCTTGATGATAAGTCAGCCTTCAGTATCGCAACATGCAGATACAATAAGGATTTCAGAACAAAGTTCTTTCAAAGGGGGTTGTTTATTTCATAAAAGTTGTGTTTACATAGGGTGGCCGGCGGCCTCTATATATAGGTGAGGGAACAAGCTCTCCTCCCTAAACACTACTTCCTAAATAAGAATAGAATAAAGAGTCCTATTCCTAAATAGAATTCTAAAACCCCTAAACAGTCCTACTAAAAAGGAATAAAACATAAAATAATAGTTGTAGTTTTTAAAGCAGAATAAAAGACATAAATTAGGTCAAAAGCCCTAATTTGGCCGCGTACGGCTGTTCGGGCTGGTTGGGCGCATGTGGCGGCCCGGTGGGCTTGACTGACCGGGCGGCGGGCTTGCTTCGGGTGGCGGTCACGGGCCTGGTGCTCCGGGCTGGTTAAGTGGCAAGGGCCTTGTCCAAAAGACATGGTCTTCTAGGGCTCGGGGCTGTTCTCTCCTTGGACTTTCTCCATTTCTGCTTGGGCCTTCTTCTTTAAGCTTCAGGTAGGCATCCAAGTAGCTCCTGATGTAGCTCTCCGGAGGTTGGGTCGGCCTAAGTGTCACGCCTCGGGGCCAAGGACTCCATTTGTTCTCATGGCTCGGCTTAGGGTCATTCCTTGGAAGCTCTCCTCTCCAGACAAGTATTCTTGTGCTCCTTTCCTCCTATACTCTAGAAATGCTTCCAGAGGGTCACTTGAGGGGGCGACTTCTTCTTCAGGGCTTCTGGAGATTAGGCTAGGAACAGGTTGAGGTCTCTCTTCCTTGCTAGGGCTTCTACCCTTGGATAGCAGCATAGCCTGGAATAGCCTTCCATCTCGTGGAGCCTTTCTACCTGCAAGGGAAGGACTTAGTCAATATTTCAGAGCGTACCTTGGCTTTAGGGCTTGAAGATGGCCTGCCCTAGGCTCTATATGCCTTTTGTGAGTCTGTAGGGTCTTAACTCGGCCTGGTGACCCTGGTGGGTGTAGGAGTACCGGTTGGCATCAGGGCAGCAGTGTTGGATCTCATCATTCCCCTCTTCTTGCCTTGGATTTGTCCCCAAATCCATCTCGGGTTCTCTCCTAGCACTCATCACTCTCTTCCAAACTTCAGCAATCTTGTTGGCCACGGTCGGGGAAGACTCATCATCATCTTTAGACCTACGAGTGTCATTTGAGTCAGTAACGGACCAAGGCTTGGGTCCTTCAGTGCTTTCTCCATCGGTCTCCACAGCTCCCTCTCCTGAAAAACTAACAATAATGTTGAGGCTCGAGGAGGTAGCAGGTGAGAGTTCCTCACTAATTTCTACATCCGGGTCAGCATCCGGATCTTCTTCACTCGGGGCAGCCCTCAGAATCCTTCGGGAGGTGATCTCCCATTGAATCTTGGGTGCACAGGGGACCATTGGTGAAGCGTCGGGTCAGGGCACGGGGGTGCCGGAGGTACCGGAGGTAAACCAGGGCACATCGGGTAGAGTGGCGGCGCCGGGCAGTGGGGAGGCGGCGTCGGGTAGTGACCCGTCGGGCAGTGGCAAGGCGGCGGCCGGCAGGGACGCATCGGGCAAAGGTAAGGCGGCGGTCGGCAGTGGAAATCTGGCGGCGGTGACGGGTGGTGGTGCGGCGGGCAGGTCGGTAGCGTCGGCCATCATCGTGTCGGGACAGCCGAGGTCGAGTAGGACCGGGGCTGAGCGTCGGGCAGGGACGCGCCGGACTCGTGGTCGGGGGCCACGTCGGGTGGTGATGCGCCGGGGGGCCTTAGGCAGCGACAGGTCGGGGCCGGGTGCTAGGGCGGCCGGGGCCTGGTCGAGTAGGGTACCGCCAGGTGCTGGGGCGCCGACGCTGGTCGGGTAGCGCCAGTCGGGGCCGGGCGCTGGGACGTCGGGGCTGGTCAGGCAGTGCCAGCCGGGGTCGGGGCCGAGCGCTGGATCGCTGGGCCTTGGTTGGGCAGCGCCGGGGCTGGGGCCGAGCGCTGGGGCGCTGGGGTCTGGTCGGGCAGCGCCAGGGATGGGGCTGAGTGCTGAGGTGCTAGGGCCTGGTCAGGCAGTGTCGGGGCTGGGGCCGAGCGCTGGGGCGCTGGGGCTTGGTTGGACAGCGCCGGGACTGGGGCCGAGCTGATGCGAACCGCCTTCTCCAGGAAGGGATCGACTCAACACCCAAAACTATATTATCATTCCCACGAGAACCTAACTAATGAAACCGCGGAGAACACTTGAAATCCACTAAGTATAGACTTAGGAACCCCAAGGTATTCGGTCGAATTGGTGCCACAAACAAAGGATGATAGCCTTTGATGATAAACAAAACCTTAAACTAAGCAACAACGAGCAAAGACTTGAAGGAAAAAGAACAATGTTCTGAAATTTCAATAATCAATAATCTGTCTTACATTGGCGGCCGAAGGCTTTATTTATAGCTCAAGGGTTGCAAAAGCCGGTTCCAACTCTAACAAGGAAAGACTAAAATAATCCTAAAAGATAGGCCGGGGAAAATATTAAAATAAACAAAGTTGTCCGAAATTAAAACTCCTAAACCGGCAAAAATTGAGCAAAACCCTAATCCGAGCAGATTAGGGCACACCGGGTGTCCTTGTCCGGGTGGGACTAGGAAAACCTCCGGGCGCGGGCTGGACTCCGGACGCGGCTAGGAAATGTGCCCGGAACCCGCGCGGTGGCATTTCTGTAATTACTGCGAGTTCCGGGTGACCGGGTGGTCGGGTGGCATCCTTCGGTGCTGGTGACCGGCTCGGCATCAACTGCTCCGGATCCGGTGCTAGGGTTTTGGTGATGCCGGGCTGTTCTGGCCTTCTGCTAGACATTTCCTTGGACAAGTGAGGTTCCTCACAAGTCTTTCGACCTCCTGAATCTACTGGCATCAGTTTGTCCGCCAGATTCTGAGTGTGGAGTAGGGTTAGCCGAGGCAGGGCCTGGTTGGCCGTATCCGCCGGGGCCGGGGCAGGGTCCTTCGAGAGCCAACCTGTCTTGGCCACATATTCTCGAATCTTCTTGTCTTCTATACGCCAGGACTCTCTCCAGATGGCCTTTGACGTGTGCTTGACTTGAGGGATCATGGAAGAGAGGTTGGGGAAAGACTGGGACTCAGTGCTTGGTCTAGGGCTTAGGTTCTCGGCCAGTAACATGGCCTGGAAATCCCTTCCATCTCGGGGTGCCTTCCTTCCCGTTGGGGCAGACCTGAGCTTGTTCTTGAGTTCATTTCTAGGTTTGAGAGCTCGTAAGTAGCCAGTCCTTAGTTCTAGGCACTTTTTGTATGGCCCTAGGGCTTTTCCACTCACGGGGGACCCCGACGGCGTGCATGGGTCCGGGTGTTGACTGGGGTAGCTAGGCCGGGTCATATCATCCCCCTCTTCTTGACTGAGATTTGTCCCCAAATCCATCTCGGGGCCTTTTCCAGATCCCATTACTCTTTCCCAAACTTCAGCAATCTTGTTGGCTAAGGTCGGGGATGACTCAGCTTCTTCGGTGGTCCTAGGGGTGTCATTCGAGTCGGTAACGGACCAAATCTCAGATTCGTCTATGTCTTCTCCCTCAGTCTCCATTTCCTCCACTTCATAAATGCCATTAACAGTAATGTTAAGGCTCGGGGAGCTGCTGGGCGAGGGTTCTTCACTCATCTCCTCATCCGAGTCTGCTTCTGGATCTTCTTGGCTCGGGACAGCTTTTAAAATCCGCCGGGGGATGACTTTCCATTGGATTTCGGGCCGGGTGGTCATTGGTTCTTTGGCCGTCGGGGCCGCCGGGTGGCCGTCGGGGCCGGCGTTCTGCTTCAGGATGTCAATGAGTCCTTCTTCTGTCTTTAGGCCAAAATTGGCCGAGGGAATGTTCAAAAGACCCGGGGTCGGCCGATTGACATCATTCGGCACGGACAGGATGTCCGAGGCAGTCGTGATGCTAGGCCGGAATAGGGCCGGTGCTGGGCCGGGGCAGTACTGGGCGCTGTGCTGGGGCAGTGCTAAATGCTGGGCTGGGCGCTGGGCCGGGGCAGTGCTGAATGCTGGGCCGGGGCAGTGCTGTTCGGCATCAGCCGGGGTGATCACTCGGCTGTTGAAGGCTGAAATTTTTTCTAAGCCTTCTGTATCAACTTCTTCTCCTCCACTGGACTCTTCCTCAATTTCTTCATTAATTTGTTCCTCCTCATCGTCCGTCACAACTTCTAATTCTCTAAGCACCATGGCTCGGGTGTTAGGGCAGTCTCTGGCCATGTGACGCCTTCCTTGACACTTAAAACACACAATGGCACTAGGCCGGGCATTAGTATTAGGAATTTTAGAGTTAGGGTTAGGCGTTACCCGTGATGCCGACCCTTGGTTAGGGTTTGGCCTATAAGGAGTGTGTCCGGCACTCCTGTCTCCTCTCACAGGGGCACTGATTGGTGGCAGGGTAGTAGCTCTTCTTCCAAGCCCATTCTTCAATTCTTTCTCAACCCTAATAGCCGTGGTTACCAAGTCATCATAGTCAACAAAGTTTAGGATGTTGACTTGGTGTAGGATCTCTCTTCGTAGCCCTCCATTGAACCTGGCTATCTTGGCATCCACATCTTCACTCAGATCAAGTCTTGTAACCAAAATTTCCATCTCCTGACTGTACTCCTCAACTGACATGTTCCCTTGCTTCAGAAGTTGAAGCTTGCCGTGCAAATCTCTATTGTAACTGCTCGGGACAAACTTTCTTCTCATCTTCCTCTTAAGACTCCTCCAACTAAGGATGGGGTCCTCTTCTTCTCTCCTGATCTGATTTCTGAGCTGTGCCCACCATAAAGCAGCAAAGTCAGTAAACTCTAGTGTGGCTAGGGTTACCTTTTTCCGCTCGGAGTAGTTATGGCACTTAAAGAAGTCTTCCATGCTCCTCTCCCAATCAATGTACTCGTCAGGGTTTGCCTTGCCAGCAAATTTGGGTACATTGAGCCTCAAACTGCTCACATCATCATCTTCCTCCTGCTCATTCCTTCTTGGCCGCCGGGGGCCATCTCCATTCGGGTTTCCAAGCTGCTCAGTGAGTCGTGCCATGTTTTCAGCCATGGCAGTCAATCGTGCCTCCATAGCGGCAGTCAATCGTGCCTCCATAGCAGATAGCCTTTCATCTGCCATGATTAGTACGGAACAATGGACCTCACAAAATCACTCTAAAGAAACCTCACACACTCTTTTTCTTACCACTCGTGTATGAAAATTTAAAGTCACTCAAATTAGGGTTTTCTTTGAAAATTTCACAACAAAGACAATTCCAATTCAAGTAGTTGCAAGTTTCTTCGAAGCTTTGAAGTCTAAGTCTACCAATGACACAAAACAAGACCTTATACCTAGGGTTTTCGGATTTCTTGGGGCCAGAATCTTGATGCTAGGTTGTGGGATGACAAGACAAACAAATTTGGGTGTTCTACTACGAAAGCTACTAGCTATACTTATGAAAAACCCCTCTTCTTGAACTTAATCTTCTTCCTTGATTGTGAACGTGGCCTTGCTTCTTAACTAGGTCAAATTTTATTATTTTGAAGACCTTGATTCTTTTCTTTTCTTTTTCTTAGACTCTTTTTGTATTTTTCTTTTGATCGGCCACAGCTTTTTCTCACAAAACTTAAAAGAAAGGTAGAAGACTAGAACAAACACAATGAAGCTATTTTTTTTAGGGTTTTTCTGAAACTGAAAACAACGAAAGCTAAAAGATATGAATTCAAGTAGAAGAACCTGAAAACTGGATAGATTGTTGGTCCAAGAGTTGAACTGTGCTCTGATACCAGCTGATGCGAACCGCCTTCTTCAGGAAGGGATCGACTCAACACCCAAAACTATATTATCAGCCCCACGAGAACCTAACTAATGAAACCGCGGAGAACACTTGAAATCCACTAAGTATAGACTTAGGAACCCCAAGGTATTCGGTCGAATTGGTGCCACAAACAAAGGATGATAGCCTTTGATGATAAACCAAACCTTAAGCTAAGCAACAACGAGCAAAGACTTGAAGGAAAAAGAACAATGTTCTGAAATTTCAATAATCAATAATCTGTCTTACATTGGCGGCCGAAGCCTTTATTTATAGCTCAAGGGTGGCAAAAGCCGGTTCCAACTCTAACAAGGAAAGACTAAAATAATCCTAAAAGATAGGCCAAGGAAAATATTAAAATAAACAAAGTTGTCCGAAATTAAAACTCCTAACTCGGCAAAAATTGAGCAAAACCCTAATCCGGGCGGATTAGGGCACACCGGGTGTCCTTGTCCGGTGGGACTAGGAAAACCTTCGGGTGCGGGCTGGACTCCGGACGCGGCTAGGAAAAGTGCCCGGAACCCGCGCGGTGGCATTTCTGTAATTACCGCGGGTTTCGGGTGACCGGGTGGTCGGGTGGCGTCCTTCGGTGCTAGTGACCAGCTCGGCATTAACTGCTCCGGATCCGGTGCTAGGGTTTTGGTGATGCCGGGCTATTCTTGCCTTCTGCTGGACATTTCCTCGGACAAGTGAGGTTCCTCCCAAGTCTTTCGACCTCCTGAATCTACTGGCATCAGTTTGTCCGCCAGATTCTGAGTGTGGAGTAGGGTTAGCCGAGGCAGGGCCTGGTTGGCCGTATCCGCCGGGGCCAGCGCAGGGTCCTTCGGGAGCCAACCTGTCTTGGCCACATATTCTCGAATCTTCTTGTCTTCTGTACGCCATAACTCTCTCCAGATGGCCTTTGACGTGTGCTTGACTTGAGGGATCATGGAAGAGAGGTTGGGGAAAGACTGGGACTTAGTGCTTGGTCTAGGGCTTAGGTTCTCGGCCAGTAACATGGCCTGGAACTCCCTTCCATCTCGGGGTGCCTTCCTTTCCGTTGGGGCAGACCTGAGCTTGTTCTTGAGTTCATTTCTAGGCTTGAGAGCTCGTAAGTAGCCAGTTGATGCGCGAGATTTAACTCACAACAATCAAGGTCATATTCCACGAGGGCTCTCTCAAAAGCTTGTACTCACACGGTTCATGGAAAGATAGGTTCATCATGCTGAAGAGGTATAAATGCACAAACAAGCGAAACATGATCGAGGATGCAATCGAATGACCATGCGAATCCCTTCTATAGACTCAATGCACTCTCGTCGCACTAAATCCCTATCCTAGAACCACTCAACCTAGGATCTCGCTCTCAAGCTAAGTGACTAAGGATGCATTAAAGGTGTTTGATGAAATGCCAAGCTACAAAACCCTCTCCTATGACTCTATGACCACTAGGCTAGACACCACACTATCATGTCAATGTCCTAACACTAAGAGAATCATCCAAAGACTAATCAAAGTTCAATTGAGTGAAAATCCTAATGCACACCAAGTGTTCGATAAAATGCACAAGTGAGAAATCATGCAACTATGGTTGAATTGAGATGATCTAATCTCTTCGAACACACTCTCTTCAATCCCTAGACCTACAATCCATGTAATCCAAGCACTCTCATGCATTACATTACAAATAATAGACCAATCAAGCCATAGCCATCAATGGAATTAACAACAAGTCATAGAGACCATCTTCTTACAATCCAAGATCAATCATGGCAAGTTTATACAATTAACCTCTATCCTAGCACAACCATCTATCAATCCAAGAAAACCTAGGAAATCAGCCACACATGGCCAAGGGTACACAAGAGAAAGAAAGAGAGATGGTCACCAAGGGTTCCATGGCAATCCTCTTCTTGCAAGCTCCTCTCCCCAAGGTTGTGGGCTTCAATCCAAGCTCCTTACTCCAATTTGCACCTTGCTCTAGGATTGATGAAGGATTGGTTGATGAGGAGAAAGTGTTGGAGAAGTTGAGAGGAAAGAAGAATTGATCGGCAATTCTAAAAATTAGAATTGAGCTCCCCCTATTTTCGCCGCCTTCTCCCCTTATATAGCCGCTGGAAAATGCCCAATATTTTCGGCGAAAATTATGCAATAATTTCGCCGAGAATGCCTTGGAAGAATCGGCTGGAAATTTCTTCATATATTTTCGGCAAAAACATTTAAGGGGTTTCACCGAAAATCCTTCATAGATCAAAAGTCCGCTCTCTGCCTAGAGTTTTTGGACCGAAGACTTGACAACTTTCGCCGAAAGCTTCTTCTTCGGCGAAAACTATATGATAGTTTCGCCGAAACTGTCTTCAGCTGAAAATCGTATTTTCTTTGATTTTGCCTTGTCCATATCTCCTCCGTCCTAGCTCCAATTGACCTCCCGTTTGATCCTACGTGCTCCTTGTCACCAGTACTACAAAGCCAAGACCTGAAAATACAAAGAAAACACCTCCAATAGACATGGAATTGGCCTCAAAGTGGCAACCGGGCAACAGAATAGCACTTAGCATAAAACTTCGATAAAAGCATAATAAGCATGGCATTTAAGGATCAAACACGGGCATTTCATAGGCTAATCGAAGGCTTAAAATGCACCAAATAAAGTCACATCAAATTCCCCTACGACTAAGCTTTGCTTGTCCTCAAGCAAATGAACTAGAAAACATCCAAGCTCACAAATGACAAGATCGGTTGCATTGAGATTCAAGCAATCACAATTTGGCTTAAACTGTTCCACGAACAAACTAAACCTACACATGCAAGAACATCAACCAAACAAGTCTAAACCTCACTAATTTCTGCACACTTCAAGTAGTGGTTGATTGGGACACAGCAAAACCGACCACGACAACACCAATTCTAATCAAAAGGACTATTTTTTTGAAAGTGATGAGTGATCATGATGTGGCTATCGACTCGACTTCATCCGCTTCTAGATCCGCACTTTACAAACTCTGGCTAGGATCAAGGGCTACATTTGAGAACTCTTTTTCTTTCTTTTCTTTTCTTTTCATTTCCATTTTTTTCTTCTTTTTTCTTACTGCGTACTAGTGCTCGATTCAACACTTCACTTAGGTGTTGAACCTGCCTAGCTCACAGCCTTTGCCCTTTTGCTAGTGCTCAACCCGACACTTCACTTAGGTGCCGAGCTTGCCTAGCTTTTCTTTTGAGCATTTTCTCTTCTTTTTCTTTTTTTTTTCTTTTCTTCACAATTTAGCCACTTGATCCTTAGCCCCTTACAACTTCCACACAAGATTTCGATTTGGATTCCGTCTAATCTCAAGCCACAATCACGAAGGATCAAAAAGGGTAAAGAAAGACATGGAAAAGGGGTGAAAATTTTGATTGCCTTCATCATCTTAGACCGGTGTTATCGAGCGGTACAAAAACACGTATCAACCCATCAACCAACACACAAGAGTGATAAAATCTCTGTTCTGGCCTAGACTCATTTGATATTAGTGCTAGCATGCTGGTTATAGGTTCTAAGTGGAACAGTCTAAACATCATTGTGAAAGCTTGAAGTCAACTAAACATCAAAAGTCAAGAACTGAACGATTCTACAATAGAGGAATTCGACATTCAATTAAGATCATGCAAATCATCAAAGCATAGCCTTATATCTCTACCACAAATAATCACACCAAAACCTCAAACTCCCCTACGACTAACATGAGCATTGTCCTCAATGATCAAGAGAGATAAGATAAGGTGGAACGAAGTTACCGCGTTGGTAGAGAGGAGCATAGGACGTAATAGAGGTGAAAAAGTTCCATGATAATCCTTGGTGAAGAGTGATCCAAAATGCTTGCCAAACCTTATTCAAAAAGCTAAAACAACACAAAAACCTCAAAGAACAATTAAAAGCGAAAAATTAAAGATAACATGGGGTGCCTCCCAAGAAGCGCTTGGTTACCGTCTTAAGCTCGACGATACCTGTGTTATGGTGCCCCCCGGCGGCGTGCATGGGTCTGGGTGTTGACTGGGGTAGCTAGGCCGGGTCATATCACGAGCGTTGGGTTGCTGGGGCTTGGGTGGACAGTGACGTGACCCTGGTCACCAAGTCCGGCGTGGACACGCCACCACGGACACCCAACCAGGAAAACTCCACGAGAGCGCCAGACAAGGAGAATTTAATGGCCATTCGGCCTAGAGACTTGAAGCCGAGCGAGGACAACACCGGCCCCAGGCCTACACCAGCACCACCTCCGGAGCCTTGGAGAGACAAAGCTCCAAGGTCAGGCCCCAGGCCAAGCCGAGAGCCAAGTCCAGGCCCGAGCCGAGGGCCACCACTAGGCCCCGACCTGATTCCCACGAGCCTTGAAGGTACTGACCACTCCTGGGATCCTACAGAGACATTCTTGGAGCACAGGAAACAAAGTACCCAAGAGTGCCTGGCCAGAAAAGCGTGGTACCTGAAGATTGACCCCGGAACGAGCCCCAGACGAGCCCAGGTGCTCCAATGGAGCTCAAGACCAATTGTCACGAGCCCTGGACCATTCACCACCCCTGAAAGCCTCCTGTGGACATTACTGAAGAGCTGCACGAAGCAGAACTCAAAAGGCCTGGACAGAACTGAAGAAGGCGGAGAGCTAAACCCGACACCCGAGCCGAGCCCGTGCTCGGATGCCACAGAGAAGCACTTTTGGCCCAGCCAACAATTGACCCGTGCCTTTTGGGAAATTCCAACTGTCCTGGATAGCTAGAATCCCCAGGAACACTCTCCAAAAAACGGAGCTCGATTTGGAGGAGAATTGAAGGAGATACAGTTGGATGAAGTAAGGGTGAAGCATGGGTGGAGCATCAAGGAGAGGAGCCCGGATGCTGATCCGAGGGAACCAATGCTAGGAGCTGTGACCAGGCCACCACCTGAGACTGATCCAAGGAGGGATGGACTACCATTCATGAACATGGGAAATGAAGAGAAGATGCCAAAATACATCCGAACAAGGAATCCTAATCAAGCTGGGATTTCCCGGTTTTCGACAGATTCCTAGTCTGACAAGGATTGACGAATATGGGCTACTTGGAGGCAGAATTTGGACTGATGTCCAACATGAAAGTTGAAGCCCATGAAGTCTACTAGTGATCTGCCAAAGGGCTTAATTTTCCAAATTTATTTGCTATTTATTTAGCTGAATCTTCCAGAACCCGTTTAGCTGTTTTTTAGGAATTTCCAGCTTTTTCCCTTTTAGTGTTTTTGTTTAGGAATGACTCTTTTCCTTGGTGAACAAGGCTACGAGTTTCGGTCCTTATTTTTGTATTTCTTTATTAGTTTATTAGCTAATTCATAGGAGGAAAAGGAGAGCCTGTTCTCCCTTCCTCACCTATAAATAAGAGGCTTCGGCCTCATTGTAAGGACGAACCCCCTTCGATTAATACAAATATATTTCAGAACTTCTGTTCTTTTCCCTTCGACTTAATGTGAGGAGCATTGCTTAAGGTTTTGGTCTATCATCAAAGGCATTCATCCTTTGTTTGTGGCACCAAATTCGACTGAATACTTGGGATTCCTAGGTCGTTACCTAGTGGATTTCAAGGTTCTCCGCGGTTTCATTAATTAGGTTCTCGTGGGGCTGATAATATAGTATTGGGTGTTGAGTCGATCCCTTGCTGGAGGAGGCGGTTCGCATCAGCTGGTATCAGAGCACGATTCAACTCTTGGACCACATCTATCCCAGTTTCCAGGTTCTTCTTGGATTCATATCCTTTACTTTTTGTTCTTAGAAAATTGTTTAGAAAATCTTCATCTATTTTAGTTCTTCTATTCGAGTCTTTCAATTGTAAGGCAAGAAAATATTGGTGGCCGACCAAGCTATCAAAGAAAAATACACAAAAGAAGAGTAGAAAAAAAAGAGAAAACAAAAAGCAGGGCCACCCTTGCCAAGTTCTTATTTTTCGTTGTAATAGTTGTTACCTAGTTGGATTAGAACTTGATTCTTTTATCCTTTTCCTAGTTGGTTTAGGATTTTAGTCTACATATTCTTTTCCTAGTAGATCTAGGGTTTGTCTTGTAGAAGGGTTGCTTCTTGTACTAATCATGACAGATGAAAGGCTTGCTGCTTTGGAGGCACACATAGCTACCCTAGCTCAAAACATGAACCGATTCATCGAGCAGTTTGGAGCACCTAATGGAGATAGTCACCAACGGGAAAGGATGGAACGAAGAGAAGCTGAAAATTTCCCACGAAGAGCATGGACGAGTAGAGGAAGGCCGAGCCGAACCACACAAGGTATCTATAAACCTATTAACCCTTTGGGTGGGATTATTTGTGATGAGTGCCCAGTAAGAGATCACACGCTGAGAGCCTGCCCCAACAAACGAGCAATGGTGGAAAGACCGGAGAAAAGGGAAGAAGAGGGCTATGGCGCCAGAATTGGGCTAGCATCAGCCCTGCCCCGGACCAGCATCAGGTCTGCCCCGGACCAGCATCAGCCCTACCTCGGACCAGCATCAGGCCTGCCCGGGAGCAGCATCATGCTTGCCCCGGACCAGCATCAGCCCTGCCCCGAGCCAGCACCAGGCCAGCACTCGGCGCAGCGCCGGCCCAGCACCAGTGCCAGCACAAGGGCCAGCGCTAGCACCAGCACCAGCACTAGCCCCAGTACCGGCCCAGCGCCCAGCGCTAGCACCAGCACCAGCACTAGCGCCAGTACCGGCTCAGTGCCCAGCGCTAGCACCAGCACCAGCACTAGCCCCGGCGCCCCAGTGCCCAGCGCCCGAGCGCCCAGCACCCGAGCGCCCAACACCTGAGCGCCCAGCACCGGCGCCCCAGCGCCCAGCGTCCGAGCGCCCAGCACCGGCGCCCCAGTGCCTAGTCCCGGCGCCCCAGCGCCCGCCCCCGGCGCCCGACCAGCCACTGGCGCCCGACCGGCGCCCAGCGCCCGAGCAGTCACCAGCGCCCAAGCGGCGTCTAGCGCCCGAGCAACCCCAGGCGCTCGACCAGTCCCCGGCGCCCGACCAGCGCCCGGAGCCCCCATACCAGCCCCGGTATGGCCCGAAGACCTCAGGCCCGAGCCCCGAGCACCCGTACCAGCCCCGGTGCGACCCGAACACCCCTGGAGTGCCAATAAAGCACCAGGTCAAGTCCTATACTCCCATGTGATTATTTTTATTATTCCTAAAGGATTACCAGGTACGGATTCAAGGACGAATCCTTTTCAAGAAGAGGGTAATGACGTGACCCTGGTCACCAAGGCCGGCGTGGACACGCCACCACGGACAACCGACCAGGAAAACTCCACGAGAGCGCCAGACAAGGAGAATTTAATGGCCGTTCGGCCTAGAGACTTGAAGCCGAGCGAGGACTACACCGGCCCTAGGCCTACACCAGCACCACCTCCGGAGCCTTGGAGAGACAAAGCTCCAAGGTCAGGCCCCAGGCCAAGCCGAGAGCCAAGTCCAGCCCCGAGCCGAGGTCCACCACTAGGCCCTGACTTGATTACCACGAGCCCTGAAGGTACTGACCACTCCTGGGATCCTCCAGAGACATTCTTGGAGCACAGGAAACAAAGGACCCAAGAGTGCCTGGCCAGAAAAGCGTGGTACCTGAAGATTGACCCCGGAACGAGCCCCGGACGAGCCCAGGTGCTCCAATGGAGCTCAAGACCAATTGTCACGAGCCCTGGACCATTACTGAAGAGCTGCACGAAGCAGAACTCAAAAGGCCTGGACAGAACTGAAGAAGGCCGAGAGCTAAACCCGACACCCGAGCTGAGCCCGTGCTCGGATGCCACAGAGAAGCACTTTTGGCCCAGCCAACAATTGATCCGTGCCTTTTGGGAAATACCAACTGTCCTGGATAGCTTGAATCCCCAGGAACACTCTCCAACAAACGGAGCTCAATTTGGAGGAGAATTGAAGGAGATACAGTTAGATGAAGTAAGGGTGAAGCATGGGTGGAGCATCAAGGAGAGGAGCCCGGATGCTGATCCGAGGGAACCAATGCTAGGAGCTGTGACCAGGCCACCACCTGAGACTGATACAAGGAGGGATGGACTACCATTCATGAACACGGGAAATGAAGAGAAGATGCCAAAATACATCCGAACAAGGAATCCTAATCAAGCTGGGATTTCCCGGTTTTCGACAGATTCCTAGTCTGACAAGGATTGACGAATATGGGCTACTTGGAGGCAGAATTTGGACTGATGTCCAACATGAAAGTTGAAGCCCATGAAGTCTACTAGTGATCTGCCAAAGGGCTTAATTTTCCAAATTTATTTGCTATTTATTTAGCTGAATCTTCCAGAACCCGTTTAGCTGTTTTTTAGGAATTTCCAGCTTTTTCCCTTTTAGTGTTTTTGTTTAGGAATGACTCTTTTCCTTGGTGAACAAGGCTACGAGTTTCAGTCCTTATTTTTGTATTTCTTTATTAGTTTATTAGCTAATTCATAGGAGGAAAAGGAGAGCCTGTTCTCCCTTCCTCACCTATAAATAAGAGGCTTCGGCCTCATTGTAAGGACGAACCCCTTCGATTAATACAAATATATTTCAGAACTTCTGTTCTTTTCCCTTCGACTTAATGTGAGGAGCATTGCTTAAGGTTTTGGTTTATCATCAAAGGCATTCATCCTTTGTTTGTGGCACCAAATTCGACTGAATACTTGGGATTCCTAGGTCGTTACCTAGTGGATTTCAAGGTTCTCCGCGGTTTCATTAATTAGGTTCTCGTGGGGCTGATAATATAGTATTGGGTGTTGAGTCGATCCCTTGCTGGAGGAGGCGGTTCGCATCAGCTGGTATCAGAGCACGATTCAACTCTTGGACCACATCTATCCCAGTTTCCAGGTTCTTCTTGGATTCATATCCTTTACTTTTTGTTCTTAGAAAATTGTTTAGAAAATCTTCATCTATTTTAGTTCTTCTATTCGAGTCTTTCAATTGTAAGGCAAGAAAATATTGGTGGCCGACCAAGCTATCAAAGAAAAATACACAAAAGAAGAGTAGAAAAAAAGAGAAAACAAAAAGCAGGGCCACCCTTGCCAAGTTCTTATTTTTCGTTGTAATAGTTGTTACCTAGTTGGATTAGAACTTGATTCTTTTATCCTTTTCCTAGTTGGTTTAGGATTTTAGTCTACATATTCTTTTCCTAGTAGATCTAGGGTTTGTCTTGTAGAAGGGTTGCTTCTTGTACTAATCATGACAGATGAAAGGCTTGCTGCTTTGGAGGCACACATAGCTACCCTAGCTCAAAACATGAACCGATTCATCGAGCAGTTTGGAGCACCTAATGGAGATAGTCACCAACGGGAAAGGATGGAACGAAGAGAAGCTGAAAATTTCCCACGAAGAGCATGGACGAGTAGAGGAAGGCCGAGCCGAACCACACAAGGTATCTATAAACCTATTAACCCTTTGGGTGGGATTATTTGTGATGAGTGCCCAGTAAGAGATCACACGGTGAGAGCCTGCCCCAACAAACGAGCAATGGTGGAAAGACCGGAGAAAAGGGAAGAAGAGGGCTATGGCGCCAGAATTGGGCTAGCATCAGCCCTGCCCCGGACCAGCATCAGCCCTGCCCAGGGCCAGCATCAGCCCTGCCCCGGACCAGCATCAGGTCTGCCCCGGACCAGCATCAGCCCTACCTCGGACCAGCATCAGGCCTGCCCGGGAGCAGCATCATGCTTGCCCCGGACCAGCATCAGCCCTGCCCCGAGCCAGCACCAGGCCAGCACTCGGCGCAGCGCCGGCCCAGCACCAGTGCCAGCACAAGGGCCAGCGCTAGCACCAGCACCAGCACTAACCCCAGTACCGGCCCAGCGCCCAGCGCTAGCACCAGCGACAGCACTAGCGCCAGTACCGGCTCAGTGCCCAGCGCTAGCACCAGCACCAGCACTAGCCCCGGCGCCCCAGTGCCCAGCGCCCGAGCGCCCAGCACCCGAGCGCCCAACACCTGAGCGCCCTGCACCGGCGCCCCAGCGCCCAGCGTCCGAGCGCCCAGCACCGGCGCCCCAGTGCCTAGTCCCGGCGCCCGACCAGCCACTGGCGCCCGACCGGCGCCCAGCGCCCGAGCAGTCACCAGCGCCCAAGCGGCGTCTAGCGCCCGAGCAACCCCCGGCGCTCGACCAGTCCCCGGCGCGCCGACCAGCGCCCGGAGCCCCCATACCAGCCCCGGTATGGCCCGAAGACCTCAGGCCCGAGCCCCGAGCACCCGTACCAGCCCCGGTGCGACCCGAACACCCCTGGAGTGCCAATAAAGCACCAGGTCAAGTCCTATACTCCCATGTGATTATTTTTATTATTCCTAAAGGATTACCAGGTACGGATTCAAGGACGAATCCTTTTCAAGAAGAGGGTAATGACGTGACCCTGGTCACCAAGGCCGGCGTGGACACGCCACCACGGACAACCGACCAGGAAAACTCCACGAGAGCGCCAGACAAGGAGAATTTAATGGCCGTTCGGCCTAGAGACTTGAAGCCGAGCGAGGACTACACCGGCCCTAGGCCTACACCAGCACCACCTCCGGAGCCTTGGAGAGACAAAGCTCCAAGGTCAGGCCCCAGGCCAAGCCGAGAGCCAAGTCCAGCCCCGAGCCGAGGTCCACCACTAGGCCCTGACTTGATTACCACGAGCCCTGAAGGTACTGACCACTCCTGGGATCCTCCAGAGACATTCTTGGAGCACAGGAAACAAAGGACCCAAGAGTGCCTGGCCAGAAAAGCGTGGTACCTGAAGATTGACCCCGGAACGAGCCCCGGACGAGCCCAGGTGCTCCAATGGAGCTCAAGACCAATTGTCACGAGCCCTGGACCATTACTGAAGAGCTGCACGAATCAGAACTCAAAAGGCCTGGATAGAACTGAAGAAGGCCGAGAGCTAAACCCGACACCCGAGCTGAGCCCGTGCTCGGATGCCACAGAGAAGCACTTTTGGCCCAGCCAACAATTGATCCGTGCCTTTTGGGAAATACCAACTGTCCTGGATAGCTTGAATCCCCAGGAACACTCTCCAACAAACGGAGCTCAATTTGGAGGAGAATTGAAGGAGATACAGTTGGATGAAGTAAGGGTGAAGCATGGGTGGAGCATCAAGGAGAGGAGCCCGGATGCTGATCCGAGGGAACCAATGCTAGGAGCTGTGACCAGGCCACCACCTGAGACTGATCCAAGGAGGGATGGACTACCATTCATGAACACGGGAAATGAAGAGAAGATGCCAAAATACATCCGAACAAGGAATCCTAATCAAGCTGGGATTTCCCGGTTTTCGACAGATTCCTAGTCTGACAAGGATTGACGAATATGGGCTACTTGGAGGCAGAATTTGGACTGATGTCCAACATGAAAGTTGAAGCCCATGAAGTCTACTAGTGATCTGCCAAGAGCTTAATTTTCCGAATTTATTTGCTATTTATTTAGCTGAATCTTCCAGAACCCGTTTAGCTGTTTTTTAGGAATTTCCAGCTTTTTCCCTTTTAGTGTTTTTGTTTAGGAATGACTCTTTTCCTTGGTGAACAAGGCTACGAGTTTCAGTCCTTATTTTTGTATTTCTTTATTAGTTTATTAGCTAATTCATAGGAGGAAAAGGAGAGCCTGTTCTCCCTTCCTCACCTGTAACACCCGTTCCGGATCAACCCGAGTAAACCCGTGGTTGAGCCGGTCCCAGGTACTACCGAGTAAAAACCAGGGTAAAACAGGGAAATTGGCGGTGATCAAAAGACAGTAAAAACATGGAAGGCCTCCATAGAAACGCGAAACTGATATCCGAGTACAATCCAACCCATCATAAATCCTCCAATCCAACATAAATCAGAAAGTACATAAAAACCCCCAAAATCTCATAGTCAACTGAAATGAACAGAAAAGTCAACTCCACGTAATCCCAGTCTTCACCTCATGGCTTCCGTCCAGAACTTCACGAAATCAACCTCGAACTCAAACTCCTCAGCTACCTCTACTAGCCACGAGATCCTGAAAGGGGAAAAGGGATCAATTTCCTATTGAAATTGAGTGAACCCACTGGGCCTACCTACACGTTGTCCTACTCTATGGAGCGGTCCCAACTCCGCACAAGACATCCAACAATGGAACCAAACCCAACCCCCCTTTCCATATTTTAATTCCCTAAAAGCAGTCTAGGTGATCACGTTGGTCAGTTCTTGTTCTCAAGCACAATTCATAACAATAGAATCACACAGAATCAATACATCAATCCACGGCACACACAGCATCATCACATCACATCCATCAACCAAGTCACTACCACAACCACAAGCACACAAACATCCACATTCATATTATCTAGGTGAGTTATTAGGCGCCAAGGAGTTATCCACACCACCACCGGCCGGCCGACGCACTTCCCTACCGCATGGGAAGTCCTCGCGCTCCCCTACCGCATGGGGAACGCGTTCTCATTAACCATCATCATCATCATCAATCTCATCACTCCCTTGACACCTATGTCAAGGGGATCCACCCCAATGGATCAGACTCAACAACCAGTACCTCGGGTGGGGTAGTGTGGGCTCCTTCCGGTTCTATTTCCAACATACAATTCTCAACATCACATTCTCAACTCATACATCACATCTACTACCAACATACAACTCAAATCAGCCACATCTCATTCATAGTCCATAGTTCACAACACATCTCGTCCTCCATGCCCCTGTCATGTTCACAGCACACACATCACAATCAATAGGATAACCGGCTAGCTCACCGGCCTCCCCCACCTGCAAGTACAGGGGAAACCATGTCATGAGTCTAGGGGTCACCCACCTGTTCCTCTTATTCAGAGCGACCCCACATTGGCAGGGCAACTCTCCTGCATCCACAACCAGCGATTCATAATATCATAGCACCCGCACTCATTTCCCAACCATCCTAATTCTCATTTCTATGTCAATTCATTACTTAATTCACTTCAGTTCACACCCAACCCCAAACCATAGCAATCAACAACAACAATCAACCACGGCAATCATCAATAGCAATCAAGTACATTCACAGAACAATTTATCCCCTTTTACGCTCATCATTTTCATGCATAACCTAGGTTTTATTCTAAGTCCAATTGAAACTCCTCACGCTGTCCAAACTACTTACACAACGCTAAGCCCTCACCTGAAATAGAAGACGAGGCTCTAATCGTCATCTAGTTCCCCAGAAACTCGATTCCCAACCACCAAACTCGTAGCTCTACCCTTCCTTACTGCTCACGACCTACACCCAGAAACCCAAAATGGAGGTTAGCGATCTCTTCTCCTCGTTGCTACGAATCCATAGCAACAAACGGAACTCAATTTCGACCTCTACAGCTCCCGGAATCACCCTTCGAAGATTGCTCGCACTAGGTTCGTCAATGGCTTTTCGGGGAGAGAGAAAGGGGAAAGAAGTTATGAATTTCCGTGCAAATCCGTCCTTTTATGCACGAAAAGTGCGCCTGGTATGTCAAAAAGTGCGCCGGCGCACATTGACCCCTAAAAGGCGCACATTTTGAATATTCCGCCGAAAGTTTGCTGAATTAACTGAAAAGTGCGCCTGGCACTTCTAAAAGTGCGCCTGCGCACTTCAGGGTCCAAAATCGGCACTTTTTGGTGCATCACCGTTCCCCTCTTTGCAACTTCGACCCAACTTAAACCCGAATGACCCAAAACTCAAGGGGAGCTTAGGAGTACTGATTCCAGTACCCTAGTCTATCGATCTTGAGTTCCAAACCGTTTTGTTGAGCGGGGATGTTACAAGTCTCCACAACTTCAAGGATTTCGTCCCTGAAATCATCCCTAACTCATCCTAGCAATATGATACTGAACACACAGCTAAAATCGCAGCAATCCAAGTATCCTATTGACTTCCGAAATTCCTAACGACGAACCACCAGCCTTCCTTTAACTACTCATCAGCCCTACACCCACTCCCAACACTCTACTTTCACCGAGCACACCCTAGACCTTCGTGGAACCAACACCACAACAAGCAAACACAAAAGCATACAACAAGGGGAATTAATACCTGAATCATACACTTCCACTAACTCCGGGTACCGCCGCCTCATACTCTCCTCAGTCTCCCAAGTAGCCGACTCGCTCTCATGGTTCCTCCATACCACCTTGAGCTGCGGAATCTGCTTATTCCTCAAGACCCAGACTTGCCTATCCACGATCGCGACTGGCTTCTCCTCATAAGTCAAGTCTTGCTCAATCTCCACCTCCTCCGGCTGAATTACATGAGAAGGGTCCCCATGATACCGCCTAAGCACGCTCACATGAAACACATTGTGTATCCTTTCCAACTCCCTCGGCAAAGCCAACACATAAGCCACCGGACCCGACTTAGCGAGGATCTCATAAGGACCGATGTACCGAGGCGCCAACTTCCCTTTTCTACCGAAACGCATCAGCCCTTTCCACGGCGACACCTTCAAAAATACCTTCTCCCCAACATTGAAACTCAGCTCTCTAGCACGACCGTCGGCATACGCTTTTTGCCTATCTTGAGCCGCTCTCAATCTTAACCCGATCAGCCGTCTCTTGCACAACTTGAGGACCCGACAACACCCTCGCACCTTTCTCATCCCAACACAAAGGCGTCCTACACTTCCTCCCATACAAGGCCTCAAAAGGAGCGGACTTCAAACTACTATGATACAAGTTATTATAGGCAAACTCAATCAAAGGTAGCAATTCAGTCCAAGGGGTTTGAAACTCCATAGCACAGCTTCTCAACAACTCCTCCAAAGTAAGGATCGTTCTCTCCGATTGCCCATCCGTCTGAGGATGATACGCCGTCGAGAACTTGAGCTTAGTTCCCAATGCTGTATGCAGCCCCTCCCAAAAATGAGACGTGAAACTCGGATCCCGATCAGAGACGATGGATTGAGGAACCCTATGCAACCTTACCACCTCTTCTATATATAACTTTGCCAACACCTCCACACTAGGCTTAAACCGAATGGGTATGAAATGCGCAACTTTCGTCAAACGATTGACTATTACCCACACGGCATCCTTCCCCTCTCTAGTCGGCAGAAAACCCGATACAAAATCCATGGTGATGTCCGCAAACTTCCACTCCGGAATAGGTAGGGACTAAAGTAACCCACCAGGAGCTCTATGCTCCGCCTTAGCCTTCTGACAAACCAAACAAGTCGCCATATAACGAGCCACATCCTTCTTCATTCCTGGCCACCAAAAACTTAACTTCAGGTCATTGTACATCTTTGTCATCCCGGGATGCATAGCATACATCGAGGAATGAGCCTCCTCCAAAATCCCCTTCCTCATTTCCTCTACTTCCGGCACGCACACTCGACCCTTGCATTTCAACAATCCGCCAGCTACCTCAAATCCATTATCCATGCCTTTTTCAACTTCCCCTCGAATAGCCACCAGAGTAGCATCCTTGAGCTGCTCCTCACCAATCCTATCATTCAGCATAGGCCTAATGTTGAGCTTGGCAAACAAACTTACCACATCATCTAACTGCATCTCTACCCTTAAAGCTCTAAGATCCACCAACTCCTTTCGACTTAAAGCATCCGCAACCACATTAGCTTTACCAGGATGGTAGTCAATGGTACAATCATAATCCTTCAAGAGCTCCACCCAACGCCGTTGCCTACCATTCAGCTCCTTTTGATCCATAAGGTGCTTAAGACTCTTGTGATCGGTCATGATCTTAAACGTCTCACCATACAAATAATGCCTCCACAACTTCAAGGCGAACACCACTGCAGCTAACTCCAAATCATGGGTTGGGTAGTTCACCTCATGCACCCTAAGCTGTCGGGAGGCATAAGCGACAACCTTCCCATTCTGCATCAACACACAGCCCAATCCTTGCAAAGACGCATCACTAAACACCACATACTCTCCACCTTCTACTGGCAAAGTCAACACCGGAGCTGAAGTCAACTTCTTCTTCAACTCCTCAAAGCTCCTCTGACATTCCTCGCTCCACTCATACTTCGACTCCTTCCTCGACAACTTATGTAAAGGAGACGCTATGGTAGAGAACCCCTCTACAAACCTTCGGTAGTAACCAGCTAACCCCAAGAAGCTCCTCAGTTGCGACACATCCTTAGGTGGAGACCAATTAACCACCGCTTCAATCTTCTTTGGGTCAACCTCCACGCCTCTTTTAGAAACCACATGCCCAAGGAACAATACTTCTTCCAACCAAAAGGCACACTTCGAGAACTTGGCAAATAGTTGCTGCTCCCTCAACCTATGAAAAACAATCCTCAAGTGCTCCTCATGCTCCTTCCTAGTCTTAGAATAAATGAGGATATCATCGATGAACACTATCACGAACTTATCCAAATATTCATGGAAGACCTTGTTCATGAGAGCCATGAACGCGGCGGGAGCATTGGTGAGACCAAACGACATCACCAGAAACTCATAGTGTCCATAGCGGGTCCTAAAGGCTGTCATTGGCACCGATCCTTCCTCCACCTTCAACTGGTGATAACCCGACCTCAAGTCTATCTTCGAGAACACTTCAGCCCCTTGCAATTGATCGAAGAGATCGTCTATCCTTGGAAGTGGGTAACGATTATTGATCGTCGCCTTGTTCAACCGCCTATAGTCAATACACATCCGCATCGACCCATCCTTCTTCTTCACAAACAACACTGGTGCCCCCCACGGTGATACACTTGGGCGGATGAACCCCTTATCCAAGAGCTCCTGCAATTGCTCCTTCAACTCCTTTAACTCCGCTGGTGCCATGCGATAAGGTGGAATAGAGATTGGAGCAGTTCCAGGGACCAACTCTATATTGAACTCCACCTCACGCTCGATCGGTGCCCCAGGTAGTTCCTCAAACACATCCGCGAACTCCCGAGCTACAGGTACCTTCTCCAACTCCTCATTCCGTTCAACTGACACTTGCACCAACAAAGCCTCACACCCTTCTTGAATCAGAGAAAAAGCTTGCATTGCTAAAATTACTCCCATAGGTGCGGACTCCCTCTTCCTAACACCCTTGAACACCACCTGGCCGACACCTCCCACCTGAAGCAACACCTCCTTCTTCTGACAATCAAGCAAAGCCCCATGCCTAGCCAACCAATCCATGCCGAGGATAACGTCGAATTCATTGAAAGGAAGCACCACCAAATCAGCCAAGAACTCTACACCTCCCACTAACACTTTACACCCTCTACACACTCTATCCACCCGAACAGAAGTCCCCAAAGGAGTTCTGACGCCCCAACTAACACCCAAACTACTAACTACAACACCCAAACTACTCAAACATTTCTCAGATACAAAGGAATGGGTTGACCCCGAATCAAACAGAGCATAAACTGAAAGGCCCAAGATCGAGATCATACCAGTCACCACGTCGTTCGCATTCTCTGCCGCACCCCTGGTAAGAGCATAAAGCCTCCCTTGCTCCCCTCCAGCTCCAACAGGTGTGGCATTAGCTCCCGTCCCTCGTCCAGCACCCCTACGAAAGCTGCCTCCTCCTCTCCCTTCGTAACTCCCAGACGGAGCTCTAGGGCCCTGCACCGATCCCACAGACTGAGTTGGGGTAGCTCTCTTGGTTGGACAGTTCAGACTCCTGTGTCCGCGCTGCCCACAAGTGTAACAGGTCACACCTGCCAACAGATGGCAAACTCCGAAGTGACGCTTCCCACATTTGTCACATAGTGGTAACCCGGACGGTGCTCCTCCCGAACGGACTGTGCCACTAGTACGAGCAGGGCAAGCCACACTCTTATGACCTGGTCGGCCACAAGTGAAACAAGTCATCGTACTCCTCGTTGGCATCGACTGGCTGCCCCTGAACCCAGGAAAGGAAGTCTGAGTTCTCCTCGCCGGGTAACTGTGAATGGCAGACTGAGTAGGCGGGGAAGTTGCCTTCCTCTTCTTCTCTTCCCTCTTTCGGTTCTCCAACCTCTCCCTCTCTAGCGCCGCCGCCTTAACCGACACTAAACTCCCCATACAAGCGGTGGTGACTCCCTCCTGAATCTCCACTCTCAACCCATTCTTGAACTTGTTAATGAGCTTCCTCTCCCGGTTGGCCCGCTCATCATACCACTTAGAGAGAGAAGTGAACTCTATGTAATATGCCAGAATGGACTTCTCCCCTTGCTCCAAACTCATGAACTCCTTGGCTTTCTCCTCACGCCAAAGGTCCGGGCAAAACTGATCACGAAACACCTCCACAAACTCATCCAACTCCATCTCTGGCGGAACCACTCGACTCTGTGGCATCGACCTCCACCAATTCAGTGCATGCCCCTTAAGCAGAAAAGTCATTGCTTGCACCTTCAACCCTTCCTCAAGTTCCATTTGCAGGAACTTGTACTCACATTCCTGGAGCCACTGCTCTGCCACCTCAGGATCAGCTGCTTCCCCAATGAACTCCCCAAAATTCCATCCCTTCAACAGACTCGGCTGAAACCTAGGTGCTCCTCCTATAAAACCCGAGTTCCCAGTGGACCTACTTCCCCTTGCTTGACTGGAATCACTACAGGAGGACATTAAACATTTCAGTTGACCGCTCAAGAAACTTCAAACAACTCAATTCACCACTTGATTTGAAAACATCCCACCCATTTAAAACAGTTTCACAAAAACCCTTGGAATGTCGGTCCCGTACCGATGTCTCATCCTCCCTCCCAACGAGGTTAATTACTCCCCAAAGAGAGAAGATAATCAACCGGTACAGCAGCGACAAACCAGGCTCTGATACCATTTGTAACACCCGTTCCGGATCAACCCGAGTAAACCCGTGGTTGAGCCGGTCCCAGGTACTACCGAGTAAAAACCAGGGTAAAACAGGGAAATTGGCGGTGATCAAAAGACAGTAAAAACATGGAAGGCCTCCATAGAAACGCGAAACTGAAATCTGAGTACAATCCAACCCATCATAAATCCTCCAATCCAACATAAATCAGAAAGTACATAAAAACCCCCAAAATCTCATAGTCAACTGAAATGAACAGAAAAGTCAACTCCGCGTAATCCCAGTCTTCACCTCATGGCTTCCGTCTAGAACTTCACGAAATCAACCTCGAACTCAAACTCCTCAGCTACCTCTACTAGCCACGAGATCCTGAAAGGGGAAAAGGGATCAATTTCCTATTGAAATTGAGTGAACCCACTGGGCCTACCTACACGTTGTCCTACTCTATGGAGCGGTCCCAACTCCGCACAAGACATCCAACAATGGAACCAAACCCAACCCCCTTTCCATATTTTAATTCCCTAAAAGCAGTCTAGGTGATCACGTTGGTTAGTTCTTGTTCTCAAGCACAATTCATAACAATAGAATCACACAGAATCAATACATCAATCCACGACACACACAGCATCATCACATCACATCCATCAACCAAGTCACTACCACAACCACAAGCACACAAACATCCACATTCATATTATCTAGGTGAGTTATTAGGCGCCAAGGAGTTATCCACACCACCACCGGCCGGCCGACGCACTTCCCTACCGCATGGGAAGTCCTCGCGCTCCCCTACCGCATGGGGAACGCGTTCTCATTAACCATCATCATCATCATCAATCTCATCACTCCCTTGACACCCATGTCAAGGGGATCCACCCCAATGGATCAGACTCAACAACCAGTACCTCGGGTGGGGTAGTGTGGGCTCCTTCCGGTTCTATTTCCAACATACAATTCTCAACATCACATTCTCAACTCATACATCACATCTACTACCAACATACAACACAAATCAGCCACATCTCATTCATAGTCCATAGTTCACAACACATCTCGTCCTCCATGCCCCTGTCATGTTCACAGCACACACATCACAATCAATAGGATAACCGGCTAGCTCACCGACCTCCCCCACCTGCAAGTACAGGGGAAACCATGTCATGAGTCTAGGGGTCACCCACTTGTTCCTCTTATTCAGAGCGACCCCACAATGGCAGGGCAACTCTCCTGCATCCACAACCAGCGATTCATAATATCATAGCACCCGCACTCATTTCCCAACCATCCTAATTCTCATTTCTATGTCAATTCATTACTTAATTCACTTCAGTTCACACCCAACCCCAAACCATAGCAATCAACAACAACAATCAACCACGGCAATCATCAATAGCAATCAAGTACATTCACAGAACAATTTATCCCCTTTTACGCTCATCATTTTCATGCATAACCTGGGTTTTGTTCTAAGTCCAATTGAAACTCCTCACGCTGTCCAAACTACTTACACAACACTAAGCCCTCACCTGAAATAGAAGACGAGGCTCTAATCGTCTTCTAGTTCCCCAGAAACTCGATTCCCAACCACCAAACTCGTAGCTCTACCCTTCCTTACTGCACACGACCTACACCCAGAAACACAAAATGGAGGTTAGCGATCTCTTCTCCTCGTCGCTACGAATCCATAGCAAAAAACGGAACTCAATTCCGACCTCTACAGCTCCCGGAATCACCCTTCGAAGATTGCTCGCACTAGGTTCGTCAATGGCTTTTCGGGGAGAGAGAAAGGGGAAAGAAGTTATGAATTTCCGTGCAAATCCGTCCTTTTATGCACGAAAAGTGCGCCTGGTATGTCAAAAAGTGCGCCGGCGCACATTGACCCCTAAAAGGCGCACATTTTGAATATTCCGCCGAAGGTTTGCTGAATTAATTTAAAAGTCCAAAATCGGCACTTTTTGGTGCATCATCGTTCCCCTCTTTACAACTTCGACCCAACTTAAACCCGAATGACCCAAAACTCAAGGGGAGCTTAAGAGCACTGATTCCAGTACCCTAGTCTATCGATCTTGAGTTCCAAACCGTTTGGTTGAGCGAGGATGTTACAAGTCTCCACAACTTCAAGGATTTCGTCCCTGAAATCATCCCTAACTCATCCTAGCAATATGATGCCGAACACACAGCTCAAATCACAGCAATCCAAGTATCCTATTGACTTCCGAAATTCCTAACGACGAACCACCAGCCTTCCTTTAACTACTCATCAGCCCTACACCCACTCCCAACACTCTACTTTCACCGAGCACACCCTAGACCTTCGTGGAACCAACACCACAACAAGCAAACACAAAAGCATACAACAAGGGGAATTAATACCTGAATCATACACTTCCACTAACTCCGGGTACCGCCGCCTCATACTCTCCTCAGTCTCCCAAGTAGCCGACTCGCTCTCATGGTTCCTCCATACCACCTTGAGCTGCGGAATCTGCTTATTCCTCAAGACCCGGACTTGCCTATCCACGATCGCGACTGGCTTCTCCTCATAAGTCAAGTCTTGCTCAATCTCCACCTCCTCCGGCTGAATTACATGAGAAGGTTCCCCATGATACCGCCTAAGCACGCTCACATGAAACACATTGTGTATCCTTTCCAACTCCCTCGGCAAAGCCAACACATAAGCCACCGGACCCGACTTAGCGAGGATCTCATAAGGACCGATGTACCGAGGCGCCAACTTCCCTTTTCTACCGAAACGCATCAGCCCTTTCCACGGCGACACCTTCAAAAATACCTTCTCCCCAACATTGAAACTCAGCTCTCTAGCACGACCGTCGGCATACGCTTTTTGCCTATCTTGAGCCGCTCTCAATCTCCCCTTGATAATCTTAACCCGATCAGCCGTCTCTTGCACAACTTGAGGACCCGACAACACCCTCGCACCTTCCTCATCCCAACACAAAGGCGTCCTACACTTCCTCCCATACAATGCCTCAAAAGGAGCGGACTTCAAACTACTATGATACGAGTTATTATAGGCGAACTCAATCAAAGGTAGCAATTCAGTCCAAGGGGTTTGAAACTCCATAGCACAGCTTCTCAACAACTCCTCCAAAGTAAGGATCGTTCTCTCCGATTGCCCATCCGTCTGAGGATGATACGCCGTCGAGAACTTGAGCTTAGTTCCCAATGCTGTATGCAGCCCCTCCCAAAAATGAGACGTGAAACTCGGATCCCGATCAGAGACGATGGATTGACACCTCCACACTAGGCTTAAACCGAATGGGTATGAAATGCGCAACTTTCGTCAAACGATCGACTATTACCCACACGCATCCTTCCCCTCTCTAGTCGGCGGAAAACCCGATACAAAATCCATGGTGATGTCCGCAAACTTCCACTCCGGAATAGGTAGGGACTGAAGTAACCCACCCGGAGCTCTATGCTCCGCCTTAGCCTTCTGACAAACCAAACAAGTCGCCACATAACGAGCCACATCCTTCTTCATTCCTGGCCACCAAAAACTTAACTTCAGGTCATTGTACATCTTTGTCATCCCGGGATGCATAGCATACATCGAGGAATGAGCCTCCTCCAAAATCCCCTTCCTCATTTCCTCTACTTCCGGCACGCACACTCGACCCTTGCATTTCAACAATCCGCCAGCTACCTCAAATCCATTATCCATGCCTTTTTCAACTTCCCCTCGAATAGCCACCAGAGTAGCATCCTTGAGCTGCTCCTCACCAATCCTATCATTCAGCATAGGCCTAATGTTGAGCTTGGCAAACAAACTTCCCACATCATCTAACTGCATCTCTACCCTTAAAGCTCTAAGATCCACCAACTCCTTTCGACTTAAAGCATCCGCAACCACATTAGCTTTACCAGGATGGTAGTCAATGGTACAATCATAATCCTTCAAGAGCTCCACCCAACGCCGTTGCCTACCATTCAGCTCCTTTTGATCCATAAGGTGCTTAAGACTCTTGTGATCGGTCATGATCTTAAACGTCTCACCATACAAATAATGCCTCCACAACTTCAAGGCGAACACCACTGCAGCTAACTCCAAATCATGGGTTGGGTAGTTCACCTCATGCACCCTAAGCTGTCGGAAGGCATAAGCGACAACCTTCCCATTCTGCATCAACACACAGCCCAATCCTTGCAAAGACGCATCACTAAACACCACATACTCTCCACCTTCTACTGGCAAAGTCAACACCGGAGCTGAAGTCAACTTCTTCTTCAACTCCTCAAAGCTCCTCTGACATTCCTCGCTCCACTCATACTTCGACTCCTTCCTCGACAACTTATGTAAAGGAGACGCTATGGTAGAGAACCCCTCTACAAACCTTCGGTAGTAACCAGCTAACCCCAAGAAGCTCCTCAGTTGCGACACATCCTTAGGTGGAGACCAATTAACCACCGCTTCAATCTTCTTTGGGTCAACCTCCACGCCTCTTTTAGAAACCACATGCCCAAGGAACAATACTTCTTCCAACCAAAAGGCACACTTCGAGAACTTGGCAAATAGTTGCTGCTCCCTCAACCTATGAAAAACAATCCTCAAGTGCTCCTCATGCTCCTTCCTAGTCTTAGAATAAATGAGGATATCATCGATGAACACTATCACGAACTTATCCAAATATTCGTGGAAGACCTTGTTCATGAGAGCCATGAACGCGGCGGGAGCATTGGTGAGACCAAACGACATCACCAGAAACTCATAGTGTCCATAGCGGGTCCTAAAGGCTGTCATTGGCACCGATCCTTCCTCCACCTTCAACTGGTGATAACCCGACCTCAAGTCTATCTTCGAGAACACTTCAGCCCCTTGCAATTGATCGAAGAGATCATCTATCCTTGGAAGTGGGTAACGATTCTTGATCGTCGCCTTGTTCAACCGCCTATAGTCAATACACATCCGCATCGACCCATCCTTCTTCTTCACAAACAACACCGGTGCCCCCCACGGTGATACACTTGGGCGGATGAACCCCTTATCCAAGAGCTCCTGCGATTGCTCCTTCAACTCCTTTAACTCCGCCGGTGCCATGCCATAAGGTGGAATAGAGATTGGAGCAGTTCCAGGGACCAACTCTATATTGAACTCCACCTCACGCTCGATCGGTGCCCCAGGTAGTTCCTCAAACACATCCGCGAACTCCCGAGCTACAGGTACCTTCTCCAACTCCTCATTCCGTTCAATTGACACTTGCACCAACAAAGCCTCACACCCTTCTTGAATCAGAGAAAAAGCTTGCATTGCTAAAATTACTCCCATAGGTGCGGACTCCTAGTTGCTAAAATTGCTAAAAAACTTGATTCTTTTATCCGTTTCCTAGTTGGTTTAGGATTTTAGTCTACATATTCTTTTCCTAGTAGATCTAGGGTTTGTCTTGTAGAAGGGTTGCTTCTTGTACTAATCATGACAGATGAAAGGCTTGCTGCTTTGGAGGCACACATAGCTACCCTAGCTCAAAACATGAACCGATTCATCGAGCAGTTTGGAGCACCTAATGGAGATAGTCACCAACGGGAAAGGATGGAACGAAGAGAAGCTGAAAATTTCCCACGAAGAGCATGGACGAGTAGAGGAAGGTCGAGCCGAACCACACAAGGTATCTATAAACCTATTAACCCTTTGAGTGGGATTATTTGTGATGAGTGCCCAGTAAGAGATCACACGGTGAGAGCCTGCCCCAACAAACGAGCAATGGTGGAAAGACCAGAGAAAAGGGAAGAAGAGGGCTATGGCGCCAGAATTGGGCTAGCATCAGCCCTGCCCCAGACCAGCATCAGCCCTGCCCAGGGCCAGCATCAGCCCTACCCCGGACCAGCATCAGGTCTGCCCCGGACCAGCATCAGGCCTGCCCGGGACCAGCATCAGGCATGCCCCGGCCCAGCATCAGCCCTGCCCCGAGCCAGCACCAGGCCAGCACTCGGCGCAGTGCCGGCCCAGCACCAGTGCCAGCACAAGGGCCAGCGCTAGCACCAGCACCAGCACTAGCCCCAGTACCGGCCCAGCGCCCAGCGCTAGCACCAGCACCAGCACTAGCGCCAGTACCGGCTCAGCGCCCAGCGCTAGCACCAGCACCAGCACTAGCCCCGGCGCCCCAGTGCCCAGCGCCCGAGCGCCCAGCACACGAGCGCCCAACACCCGAGCGCCCAGCACCGGCGCCCCAGCGCCCAGCACCGGCGCCCAGTGCCTAGTCCCGGCGCCCCAGCGCCCGCCCCCGGCGCCCGACCAGCCACCGGCGCCCGACCGGCGCCCAGCGCCCGAGCAGTCACCAGCGCCCAAGCGGCGTCCAGCGCCCGAGCAACCCCCGGCGCCCGACCAGTCCCCGGCGCCCGGCCAGCACCCGGAGCCCCCTACCAGCCCCGGTATGGCCCGAAGACCTCAGGCCCGAGCCCCGAGCACCCGTACCAGCCCCGGTGCGACCCGAACACCCCTGGAGTGCCAATAAAGCACTAGGTCAAGTCCTATACTCCCCTGTGATTATTTTTATTATTCCTAAAGGATTACCAGGTACGGATTCAAGGATGAATCCTTTTCAAGAAGATGGGAATGACGTGACCCTGGTCACCAAGGCCGGCGTGGACACGCCACCACGGACACCCGACCAGGAAAACTCCACGAGAGCGCCAGACAAAGAGAATTTAATGGCCGTTCGGCCTAGAGACTTGAAGCCGAGCGAGGACTACACCGGCCCTAGGCCTACACCAGCACCACCTCCGGAGCCTTGGAGAGACAAAGCTCCAAGGTCAGGCCCCAGGCCAAGCCGAGAGCAAAGTCCAGCCCCGAGCCGAGGTCCACCACTAGGCCCTGACTTGATTACCACGAGCCCTGAAGGTACTGACCACTCCTGGGATCCTCCAGAGACATTCTTGGAGAACAGGAAACAAAGGACCCAAGAGTGCCTGGCCAGAAAAGCGTGGTACCTGAAGATTGACCCCGGAACGAGCCCGGACGAGCCCAGGTGCTCCAATGGAGCTCAAGACCAATTGTCACGAGCCCTGGACCATTCACCACTCCTGAAAGCCACCTGTGGACATTACTGAAGAGCTGCACGAAGCAGAACTCAAAAGGCCTGGACAGAACTGAAGAAGGCCGAGAGCTAAACCCGACACCCGAGCCGAGCCCGTGCCTGAATGCCACAGAGAAGCACTTTTGGCCCAGCCTTTTGGGAAATTCCAACTGTCCTGGATAGCTTGAATCCCCAGGAACACTCTCCAACAAACGGAGCTCAATTTGGAGGAGAACTGAAGGAGATACAATTGGATGAAGTAAGGGTGAAGCATGGGTGGAGCATCAAGGAGAGGAGCCCGGATGCTGATCCGAGGGAACCAATTCTAGGAGCTGTGACCAGGCCACCACCTGAGCCTGATCCAAGGAGGGATGGACTACCATTCATGAACACGGGAAATGAAGAGAAGATGCCAGAATACATCCGAACAAGGAATCCTAATCAAGCTAGGATTTCCCAGTTTTGGACAGATTCCTAGTCTGACAAGGATTGACGAATATGGGCTACTTGGAGGAAGAATTTGGACTGATGTCCAACATGAAAGTTGAAGCCCATGAATTCTACTAGTGATCTGCTAAAGGGCTTAATTTTCTGAATTTATTTGCTATTTATTTGGCTGAATCTTCCAGAACCCGTTTAGCTGTTTTTTAGGAATTTCCAGCTTTTTCCCTTTTAGTGTTTTTGTTTAGGAATGACTCTTTTCCTTGGTGAACAAGGCTACGAGTTTCAGTCCTTATTTTTGTATTTCTTTATTTGTTTATTAGCTAATTCATAGGAGGAAAAGGAGAGCCTGTTCTCCCTTCCTCACCTATAAATAAGAGGCTTCGGCCTCATTGTAAGGACGAACCCCCTTCGATTAATACAAATATATTTCAGAACTTCTATTCTTTTCCCTTCGAGTTAATGTGAGGAGCATTGCTTAAGGTTTTGGTTTATCATCAAAGGCATTCATCCTTTGTTTGTGGCACCAAATTTGACTGAATACTTGGGATTCCTAGGTCGTTACCTAGTGGATTTCAAGGTTCTCCGCGGTTTCATTAGTTAGGTTCTCGTGGGGCTCATAATATAGGATTGGGTGTTGAGTCGATGCCTTCCCGGAGGAGGCGGTTTGCATCAGACAGCGCCGGGGCTGGGGGCTGGTGCCGGGGCCTGGGCCGGTGCCGGGGCTGGGGTCGGGACGTCGGGTGCTAGGGTTTTAGAGGTGAACCCTGCAAACTTCTCAAGTCCTTCGGGCTTAACTTCTTCTTCTTCATCAGACTCCTTTTCTTCTTCCTTCTTCTCTTCTTCTCCATCATCCATCTCGATTCCTCCTTCTCTTACCACCATCGTCCGTTGGTTAAGGCAGTCCCTTAAGATGTGTCCTCTACCTTGACACTTAAAGCATACAATTCCACTAGGACGTGGGTTAGAATTCTGAACCTTAGAAGTAGGTTGGCCAGATGTTACCGGTGTTGCCGAACCCCTAGGGTTAGGGTTTGGCCGTGAGCTTGAGCCTCGAGGCTGGTCGGGCTTCCATGGGGCTTGGCTTGTACTCGAGCCTCCTCTCCATGGGGCATTGGCTGATCTTCTCGGGTAACCCCTCCTCAACTCTCTCTCCACACGGTTGGCTAGGGCCTTGAGATCATCGTAGTCAACATAGTTAAGTAGGTTGACTTGATCCATGAACTCGGGGTGTAGCCCACCCACAAACCGGGCTATCTTGGCTTCGGGCTCTTCTCTGAGGTCGAGTCTGGCTACCAACGTCTCGATCTCCTTGGTGTATTGCTCCACAGACATGGTGCCTTGCTTTAAGTTCCGGAGGGAGGTGTGTAGGTCTCGGAAATAGGTGCCAGGAACAAACTTCTTCCTCATGATTCTCTTGAGCCACGACTCGATAGGGTCTTCCTCATCTCTCTGAATTCAGCTTTTGAACTGGCTCCACCATAGGGCAGCATAGTCAGTGAATTCAAGGGTGGCGAGGATTACTTTCTTACGTTCGAAGTAGTTGTGGCACTCGAGGAAGTCCTCCATACTTCTCTCCCAATCTAAGTACTCATCGGCATTGTATTTGCCGGCAAACTTTGGCATGGTGAGCTTGAGGTTGCTCAAGTCATTGTCAATCTCCTGACCTAGCCGTCAGGCTCTTCTATTCAGACCTTCGGGGCTGTCTTCTCGGTGCTCATCTCGTCCTCTCCTGATATGATCCAACAATGCTACCCCGATGCCAACCGGTATTCCTACACCCCACCAGGATCCCCTGGCCTAGGCAAGACCCTAGTGCCTTTCAAGAAGCGCATGAATCCAAGGGCAGGCCATCCTCGAGCCCTAAAACCAAGGTATGACAAGAAACATCGACTAAATCCTTCACTTGCAGGTAGAAAGACTCCAAGGAATGGAATGTTGTCCCAAGCCATGATGTTGGCCGAGGGTATGAGCCCTAGCACCGAAGAGAAGCTTCAGCCTGCCCCTAGCCTGACCTCTAGGAGCCCTGAGGAAGAAGCCGATTCTTTGAGTGACCCTCTAGAAGCATTCCTGGAGTACAGAAGGAAGAGAGCCCAAGAACCCTTGGCCCGAAGAGGAGAGTTGTCAAAGATTGACCCTGAGCCGAGCCTTGAGAAGAAGTGGAGTCTGTGGCCCCAAAGCATGACACTTGGGTTAACCTCGGAGGGCTACGTCCGAAGCTACTTGGAGGCCTACCTGAAGCTTAAAGAAGAAGGCCCAAGCAGAAAGGAAGAAAGCCCAAGGAGAGAGAAGCTCCGAACCCTAAATTGGCAACCGGTCCGATCAGAGGAATTCCAAGGAGCCGACCACGAAGAACATGTCTTTTGGACAAGGCCCTTACCACTGAACCAGCCCGAAGCACTAGGCCCGCCACCGCCACCCGACACAAGGCCGCCGCCCGGCCAGCCAAGCCCACCGGGCCGCTACACGCGCCCAACCGGCCCAAACCGCCACACACGGCCGGATTAGGGTTTCTGACCTTATTTAGGTCTTTTATTCTGCTTTAAAGACTACAACTATTATTTTATGTTTTATTCCTTTTTTGTAGGCTTATTTAGTGAATTTATGAGACTATTTAGGAATAGGACTCTTTATTTTATTATTATTATTTAGAAGTAGTGTTTAGGGAGGAGAGCTTGTTCCCTCACCTATATATAGAGGCCGCCGGCCTCCCTTTGTACTCAGACTTTTTATGAAATAAACCCCCTTTGAAAGAACTTTGTTCTGAAACCCTTATTGTATCTGCTTGTTGCGATACTGAAGGATCGACTTATCATCAAGAGCATCCATCTCTTGGCGTGGCGTCTTCGACTGGACACTTCTGGTTCCCGGCTGTTATATAGCCGACGGGTCAAAGTACTTTTCCGCCCCCGGTTCCCAAAGGTTTCTACCTCGTTGCATGTTCCAACTTGCGGTGGTTAGGGTCGTCTGCCCACGATTGCAGCGGTTCACATCAGTTGGTATAAGAGCATGGTTCAGCTCACGGACCACCCGGTTCCCGAAGGTTTCTACCTCGTTGCACGATCATCAACTTGCGGTGGTTACGCGAGTGTGGCGGACTGGTGGGCTTAACCGACCGGGTGGCGGGCTTGGTTCGGGTGGCGGTCGCGAGCCTGGTGCTCCGGGCTGGTTTAGTGGGAAGGGCCTTGTCCAAAAGACATGTTCTTCGTGGCCGGCTCCATAGAATTCCCCTGATCGGCCTGGCTGCCGGTCTAGGGCTCGGGGCTGCTCTTTCCTTGGACTTTCTCCATTTCTGCTCGGGCCTTCTTCTTTAAGCTTCAGGTAGGCATCCAAGTAGCTCCTGATGTAGCTCTCCGAAGGTTGGGTCGGCCTAAGTGTCACGCCTCGAGGCCAAGGACTCCATTTCTTCTCATGGCTCGGCTTACACTACAAAAAATAAGTGATATAGTCGCAGGCCCGGTCGAAAATAGTCGCGGGCTTGCCTGCGACAAAGGGTTGATTTAGTCGCAGGCGTGGCCTGCGACTGAAAGAGGGCTGCCTGCGACTACAGTCGCTGCGACAAAGCCCAGGCTTAGTCGCAAGCAGGCCTGCGACTAAGTTAGTCGCGGGCCTAAGCTTAGTCGCGGGCCGCCTGCGACTAAGCTCTGGCCCGCGACTAAGCTTAGTCGCAGGCGCCTGCGACTAATCGTCTGTGGGGGCCAATTTCCATTTGGTCAACTGATTTGTTTTAAACCAGTTTTCGTTTCGGCCAGTTTTGATTTGGTCAGCTGATTTGGTTTTAAACCCACGATTTTGGTTAGATTTCACATTTTTTAAGATGATCAATTTTTCATTTAACGATTATTAGGAAATATTCATATAACAACAACGGTTTCAAGTCAGAATACTTAATCATATGTTACAACAAATACAAATACTTATCACAAATGTATAAAAGTATGACACAACATCCTAAAATACAACAATGAAAGAGGAGACGTCCTACTGATTCCCTGGGTTTTGGTTCTGGGTCTGGTTCTAGTTCTGGGTCTGGTTCTGGTACACGGGGCATACCAAGGCTGCTACAATCAACAATGAAACAACTAGTTAATAATTAAGTAGTGTGAAATTATAAGTTAATTGCTAGCATAAATAAATTCACTCACATTGTTCATCCAGGAGGCAAGGTGAACAAAATTGAACAAAATCAGCCCAAAATTGCAGAAATTGAACAAAATCGAAAGGAAAAATGTCACCAATCCTTGTAAATCGAACGAAAATTTAACGAAATTAACTACAAGAACACAAACACATTCGAAATCGAGTTTAGGGATGTATTACTTACCAAAAACAAGAGAAAAATCACTGTTGAGAGGGGGGATTCGTCGAATCAAAATCTGCAGTGGGAGCTTCGTCGAATCCGCGTTCAATCCTTCTTGCTCCATCAAAAACGAACCAAATTAACGAATAAAAAACTGAAATCAAAACATGAACGCGGCAATGAACATAGATATGAAATACTTACGTGATGCTAGCTAATGGGACGTCAAGTAGGCGGAGCAGAAATCGTTGAAGGAGTTAGAGAGAAAATTGGTGGGGGAGAAGGCTGGAATGAGGTTCATGGTCAGAAGGGGGTGATTAGGGTTTAGTCGTAGGCCCTGTTATTAGTCGCAGGCCAAAGCTTAGTCGCAGGCGGCCTGCGACTATATTCATTATATAGTCGCAGGCCCATACTTTGTCGCGGGCCACCTATGACTAGCTAGTCACGGGCCTGGGCTTAGTCGCAGGCGCCTGCGACTAAGCTCATAATTAGTCGCAGGCGCCTGCGACTAAGCTGGTGGCCAACGACTAGCTTTGTCGCAGGCGTAGAATAAGCCTGCGACTATATTACCTTTTTTCTGTAGTGTTAGGGTCATTCCTTGGAAGCTCTCCTCTCCATGCCAAGTATTCTTGGGCTCCTTTCCGCCTATACTCCAGAAATGCTTCCAGAGGGTCACTTGAGGGGGCGACTTCTTCTTCAGGGCTTCTGGAGATCAGGCTAGGAACAGGTTGAGGTCTCTATTCCTTGCTAGGGCTTATACCCTTGGACAGCAGCATGGCCTGGAATAGCCTTCCATCTTGTGGAGCCTTTCTACCTGCAAGGGAAGGACTTAGTCGATATTTCAGAGCGTACCTTAGGGCTTGAAGATGGCCTGCCCTAAGCTCTATGTGCCTTTTGTGAGGCCCTAGGGTCTTAACTCGGCTTGGTGACCCTGGTGGGGTGTAGGAGTACCGGTTGGCATCAGGGCAGCAGTGTTGGATCTCATCAAGAAGCCAAAAGCATCTCCTAAAGAAGCTCCAAAGATTAAGGATCCCGGTGAAATGAAACCGGAGGTTAAGGAGAAGATGATTTCGACAGTCCTCATTCCTTCCATCGTAACACTCATAAAGGATGAACTCTCAAGAGAACTGTTCGGACCATTCAAGGTTACTGAACACCTTCCCGATGGACGTACCAAGCTTATACATGCTAACGGGAAGAAATTTATGCTTAACGGAGATGCCCCAAAGCTCTACTTCATGAACTCCGATGCTAGCATTAAGGAGAACCTGAGTTGGGATGTCTCTTAATACCGTCCAGGTATCGTCCAGCTCAAGGACGTTAATAAAAGAGCGCTTCGTGGGAGGCAACCCACGGGTGGAGTTAGTTTTTAATTTGTGTCAAACTTAGTGTTTTAGAGTCGGTTCGGGGGAGCCAAAAGTGTCAGTTTGGTTGATTTCTTATTTTTCGTGTGTAGTCTGTGTGTCATCGTTTCAATCGCAAGTTGTTTGAGGTTGTTCCGATTTTTTTGGATTTAATTGTGATTTACTGAAGTTTGCTGGGATTGCGAAAATATTTTCAATCGTACAGGTCAAAATTTTCGCCAAAAACTCACCCATTTTTCGGCGAAAACTCCTTTGAAAATCCCACTGTGTTTTCCAGACAATTTTAGTTAAACTTTTCGGCGAAAACTCTATGAAGTTTTCAGCGAAAATGTATTTGAAAACTGGCAGACCATTTTACCTTGTGTTTTTGGCAAAAAATTGCACAAAATTTTGCCAAAAACTCGAGTGAAAATCAACAATCTTTTCCACTTATTTTCCCGATTTCTCTCTCTCCCCCTCACTTTTCATTTTCGAACAAAACTCAAAAACTCCTCCTATTTTGAAAACTCACCAAACGCCGCCATTCTTTCGCCGCCGCCGCCATCGCCCCCCGCCGCCGCCCTACTCCCCTTCCTTATCCGATCATTTTGAGACGTAGATCGTCCGAATCGGAGCTCTAGAGTTCCCGTTCAGCCAAGTCGTAGTTTTTCGAGTTTTTCACCGATTTCTCTCTCTCCGTTCATTTTCAGCACCCATGGCTTCAAGGTAAGTTGTAGAACTTTTCTTCCGAATCTTTTGATATGTTGAATGCTGAATTTCGTCAGAGTTGACTTTCAGTTGACTTTTGCTTGCCGACTGATTTCGTGTGAACTAGGTTAGCTGAATTCTTTGGACTGATCTAGCATGCTTAGGGAGAATTGTGCTGAATTATAATACCATTCGATCGTGTGTTGCTATGCTTAAAGACCTATTCTTTGCGGTGTTGACTTTTGAGGAATGTCGGTTTGACCATGAACTGTTTATGCTTGTTTGGCTGCCATGTGTGTTCATTCACGTTCATATTACTGTGCTTGCCACCCGCGTTTATAATTATGCCGTCATTTCCCGCTTTGTGCTAGTATTGCCATGATTAGGGTTCAATGTACTATTATGTTGACTTTTTGAATGTCGGTTTGACTTCTGAACTCTGATTATGATGATTCCATTCTGGCTGTTCCTAAGCATGTGTTTTAATTGTTTGTGATTACCGATTAATCCGCTTTGCTTACCCCCACTCGGTTTTTCTCATTTCTTTGTGAGATTTAGTTTTTCTACTAAGTGTGGGGTAGGGTTTTAGTTTGACTAATCGGGTTTGTTTTCTTGCTTAGGAATGTAACTCATGAGCGCAGGACCAAGCAGAGACTTGATACCGCCTCTAGCTCTCGAGCCACCGCTCGCGTCACTCCAGCTGTCCACGGTCCTCCACCAGCTTTCCCTGATCGTGTTGTGTACCACGCCACTGTTGCTCGCCTACCCCAGTACTACTTCGAGCGCTACCAGCGGCTCGAGCATGTTTCTGGAGCTGATGTTCGCCCACTATCCATTGACTCACTCTTCGAGCACGACAAGGACTGGCACCAGAACGTGCTCACCGCACTGACGCATGCTGGACTGCTGGAGCTGACCACGCTAGCCGCTGACTTCCCAAACGTCGCTCTCTAGGAGTTTTGGCCGACATTTGATCTGGACGAGCACAAGAGGAGGCATCACAAGAAGGTCGTCACCTTCTATCTAGGCGCGGTGCACAGGACACTCACCTATGATGAGTTTGCAGCTCATCTCGGGATCCCCTGCGAGCGCTACGAGGGTCATCACCCCGGCTGGGAGAACAACGATGGCGACGAAGAGGAGTACGATGCGCTCTGGAGCCACATGACTGGAGTGCCCGGCGATCGTACCACGAAGCATAATAGCTGAAAACTTGAAACTTTTCTTTTGACTTCGTTCTTCCATATGTAGGGAGAAGAACGTTTATTGAACTGAAAACTTGAAACTTTTTGGCTTTTCTGATTTTTCTCTTTCTTTTCATTCTTTTTTTTTTGAAATTTACTTCTCTTTTTCTTCTTTTCTCTTTTTTTTTCTTTTGTGCTGATTCTTTCTTTTAGTTGCTAGAGGGGTTTACACGTTTGGACATAATAGCTAAGACCATCCGTTTAATGGCTATAGGCAGGTTACCACAAACCGACTTCCGGTAGGTCAATCTAGAACTACAACCATAGGGAATCAACGGAGAATGAAAGAATGGGAAATGGCTGTAATGTATTATTGAACCGAAAGAACAGGCCAAGCTCTAGGGTTTAAACCTAATGGATTTATCGTTTGGTAGGCTATCTGGCTTAGTAGCTGAATCTAGGTGCCCCTATCATTCTAGAACTCGTGTCATCGTGTGGTCTCGAGTAGATCTCATGCAAATTCTAACTCATTCAAGCAAACAGAAAATTACTCAGAAATAATTGAAAATGCAAGTTACGTGCAATGGATCAAAAGCTCACAATTGGTTTGCTAGTCGGATTCGATCATTTTCATGCAATCAAGGCTACAAACTACAAGTGTGATTTTAAAAATTCTGTTCTGACTAGGCAATTTAGCATCAAAGTAAACACGTTGGTTCTCAAGTTCTAGGTTAAGCAGTCTAAGCATCATTATGAAGGATTGAACAACAACTTAACATCAAAAATCAAGAACTCAGCCATTCTAATGCTAGAGAGACTGGACAGGAATCACGAGGCATACAAAAACACAATCCAGGGCAATCAAGTTCATGCAAGGTTCTCTAGCATCCTACCCCACACTTAAATCGGACTCTGTCCTCACAGGACTAATTCTAGAGTTCAGAGTGAAGTAGAAGAACCTGGACCGAGATGGTTGGTGTAGGGGATGAGCACGGATCCTCGGAGCGGAGGGAATCTACCCAAGCGAAGCAAAGGGAATCTACTGATTGCCTGCAAAACAAAAACAAATGAAACATAAACAGGAAACCGGGACAAGTATCCCGGATTCATACAGAAAAAAGTTGGATCGAAATCTGAAAAGAAGAAATAAAAAGAAAGGACAAGGAAAAGGACAACACCCGATCATGGCTGGTCAGGGGCGTCAGGGGGTGGAAAGTGGAGGAAGTCGCCGAGCTGACGTGGCCACGCCAGCTATGCCTCATACCGCTCGTCGAAGCGGTGCATATGTTGCTGCATAATAGTCCATCTCGCCTCTTGAGTGGCGTTGTCGGTGATGCGCCACTCCTGCAGTCACTCGTACAGCTCCCCAACATCCGCGGGGTGCGGGTGGTGCTGTGGGTGAGGCGCCTGATATGGATCTGGAATGGGTGGCGGCGACTGGTGTGCATACCCTGCCTGATGGTGTGGCGAGGGTGTAGGATCATGAAATTCTGGCTCATACTGAGGCTGAGGCTCCTCAGAATCATCTTCTTCCTCCGACTCATCCTCGTCTTAGAGAGGAGGATCTGCTGCTACCTGGGGACTGAGGTCCAGCTCGAGGTCGTACTCGACCGCCAAATCACCTCCGACGGTGCGTACTCTGCGGCGTGGGATATTCGGGCCATATTCTTGGCTGAGCCCGAAGGAGATGATGAGTCGGCCTACAAAGTTGCCTCCCAAGAGTGAGCGAGGTGGCCTCGACCTCTGAGTCTTCTGTCGGAGTAGTCGGGCAAGCACCCATCCGGGATGAAGAGGATAACTCTCCCGGATGGCGCGATGAAGAAGAAGCTCCTCTCGGCTGATATGGTGGCGGTCCTTCTCTGGAGCATACAAAAGAGAATGACGCCAAACCATGTGAATGAATTTATAGAGAGGGTGAGAGAGAGACTTAACTGAATTATGCTTCGTGAGACGATCGCCGGGCACTCCAGTCATGTGGTTCCAGAGTGCATGGTACTCTGATGTGACTATATTTAGTGCATTTTAAGCCTTTCATTAGCCTAAGGATCTCCCATGTTTGATCTCATTTTGTTATGATTAATATGCTTTTATTGAAGTTTTATGCAAAGTGCTCTTTTGTTGTCCGGTTGCCACTTTGAGGCCAATTTCGTGTCTATTGGAGTTGTTTTCTTTGCATTTTCAGGTTTTAGCATTGAAGTACTGGTGACAAGGAGCACGTAGGATCAAACAGGAGGTCAATCAGAGCTAGGACGGAGGAGATATGGCCGTTGCAAAATCGAGAAAAATGCACCGTTCAACTGAAGAAGTTTTTGGCGAGAACCCTAAGTTCTCGCCGAAAACCCTTAACGTTTGCAAACAATGGAGTCCGGGAACTTTGAAGCTGAATTGTGAAGGAGTTTTCGGCGAAAACTTCCAGAGTTTTGCCAAAAACCTATGAAGGAATGCAATGCTGGTTCGGTGATCTTTGAAGGAATTTTTCGACGAAAACAGTATGAAGTTTTCACCGAAAACTTGAAGCAAAATCAGCCGAGTATTTAAAGAGGAGTCGCGGTCAATTGAAGGGGACAATTCATTAATTTCAGATTTCTCTCCTTAGTAAAAACCCTTTCTCTCAACTTCTCAAATACTTTCTCCTCATCTCCAATCCACAACCCTAGAGCAAGGTGCAAATCAAAGTAGAGGAGCTCACTACAAAAAACAGGGGAGTTGGCGTCGGTTGAAACAAAAGTGGATAGCGTCAGTCGGTCAAAGACCGACGCAAAATACAATGTGCGTGTTGACTCGTGTATATGGCGTCGGTTGTTAAAGGTCCGACGCTAAATGTGAAAACCTAGTCCGACGCTAAATACACATTCTGACCAGATTTGCTGGTCGAACCAACGAGTAAGATGGCGTCGGTTATGAGAAAGTATTTGGTGTCGGCTATTAACCGACGCTATTTACACGGGTAAATAGCGTCGATCAATGACCGACGCCAAATACAGTTTATATAAAATGTCCTAATCGACGAAACCAACTCATTTGTGCATAACTTTCGCCGATCTCTCTCTCCGCCGCTCTCCTTGCCGCTCGTTTCGCCACCGGTCAGACACCGCCGGTCAGAAGCAACTACTCACACGCCGTCGCCGCTCTTCTCTCTCTGGTCAGATCTTGTAGGTTTGATGAAAGTTTTGTTTTTTGATTTGTTTGTGATATCTTGCTTCCTAAGGTTGTGTAGCAAAGCTTGGTTCTTTGTTGGTATGCTAGTATGTGTGTTTTGTTTGGGTTGGGTTGATTTCAGGTCTAAGATTCGAATTTAGGTTGTTTGTGGATCTTGGGGTTTACTGGTGGGTTTTGGAGAATTCGGGATATAGGGTGTGTTTTCGAGTTGTTAATGTTTGGATGAATGATTTTGAATATGATATATGAATGTCTGGGGTTTGTGTCAATTTTGTTCATTTTTCATATTGAATTTAAAATTCTGCCACAGGTTTTTGTTGTTTGTCTGGTCAGATGGTTTGTCGAATTAATGAAATTGTGGTTTGTCTGGTCAGATGTTGTACAATCTCCATTACTAGGAGCTCCCACTCAAGCATCAGTTCTCGTACTTAGAAGTCTACAGGTCAGTGATCTGAATGAATTTATGATTGAACTCTCTCCGACTCGATGCTCTGATTGAATATGATTGAATTTCTGATGTTCTAATTGAATTTATGTTTAACTGCTGTTTGGTAATGAATTTTTTATGTTCTGCTTGAAGGTAGACACATAATCAGAAGCTTTGAAAACCTACTGCTCTTTTCTTCTTCTTCTGACAAGGTATGTTGTCTTCATAGTTAATTAATATTTTTATGATTGTGTACCTTCAAAGGAATGTCGTATTCATAGTTTTATTCGGAATGTCGTTTAATGTGGATGAGAAAGTTTATGAATAATCTTGGTGGTGTTGAATGCGATTTTCTTGCGGACTATAATTGGTGTTTAATTGTGTGTTCAATGGGATTTTCTAATTGGTGTATAATGCCTGTTCATATCCATGGATCTAATATTTTCTTATAACCGGTTAAGATTAGTTTCTGATAACCTGTTAAGATTGATTTCTACTAATGTTAGTTTGTTAGTAGTTCATCATTAGCTGTAATTATGATTAGTGTGATTCAACCTGTTAAGATTAGTTTATAAATTTTGAGTAATTTTAATTATAGCTAATTATATACAGCTAATTTGTAGGAAAATGTATGCTTGCCTCTGCCTATGCCTCTAATAATTGATAATTTCTTATAACATGTATGCTTATGACTCTTATAAAATGTAAGCATATATATAGTGATAATTTCTTGCAAAGACTATAGTTAATAGTGTATTCTTAGCTTAGCTACTTATTAAGGACTTTATAGTATATCCTACAACATATTATCTTTTTGATTACATTAATTAATGTAGATTAGGATTTCCACCGCTGAACACTTCTGCTATAAACTAAATCAGTTAGATCCCAATGGACAAATCTTGGATATACAAACCGAGATTGTCACCGGAGTATATGGCTGGCTTAGAAAGCTTCTTGAATTTTGCTTTCTCCAATAACAATGGAGGGGAACAAATTCTTTGTCCATGTCCAAAATGTGGATTTAAGAAATGGCTATGTAGGGATGATGTTTACGAACATTTACTTCGAAAGCCATTTCCTCAAGGCTATAGTATTTGGGATCGACATGGAGAACGTAATTTTGCATCGTCTTCTAGGATTAATCCACCTACAAGGGTTCATAACTATGATCCTACAGGATCCCTCTGTGCAATGATTAAT
Source organism: Linum lewisii (assembly GCA_034768395.1). Taxonomy (NCBI): domain Eukaryota; kingdom Viridiplantae; phylum Streptophyta; class Magnoliopsida; order Malpighiales; family Linaceae; genus Linum; species Linum lewisii. The sequence goes on from CM068297.1 coordinate 39,174,794, forward strand.
GATGCTTTTGGTGTCGTTACTGAGGAGGTGCCCGAGACTACTGATGCTTTTGGTGTCGTTACTGAAGGTATAAACGAGGAGGATCAAATGAATGAAGATAATGGTCCCATGCTCGAATACAGTAACATGAACATCCCTAATGAGATGGAGGAGCCAGTTGATGAGCCGGTAGAGGAGAATATTAATTTGAGGGATTTGCTAAAAGATGGGGAAACAGCATTATACGAAGGATGTACAAAGTTCTCAAAAATATCCTTCATTTTAAGGCTTTATCATATCAAGGGGATGCATAACATCAGTGACAAAGCAATGTCGATGATTATTGAGTTGTTGCCTGAAGCTTTTGGGTTTGCCAACATACCACCAACAGGATACAGTGCGAAGAAAATGATAAAAAATCTTGGTCTGGGGTACACTAAGATTGATGCCTGTGCGAATGACTGTATGTTGTATTGGGGGAATTCCTTGAAAGAGACTGTTTGCAGAATTTGTAAGCAGTCTAGATACAAGGATGATGGTGGTGATGGTGGTGATGAGGTAGTTGCTAGAAGGAAGAAGACACGAAAGGCGATGAAAATATATCGCTACTTTCCTCTAATTCCAAGACTGAAAAGATTGTTCATGTGCCCTACAACAGCTGAGAGCATGGTGTGGCATTCTACAGAGAGAAGTACTGATGGAATGTCACGACATCCACGAGATGGTCAAGCGTGGATTGACTTTGACACTAGGTATCCTGAGTTTGCTTCAGATCCTAGAAATATTAGATTTGGTCTGGCTAGTGATGGTTTCAATCATTTTGGGAATATGAGCCTTAGTCACAACACTTGGCCAATTATACTTATGTCGTACAACACGCCTCCTTGGGAATGTATGAAATCAACAGGTATGATGTTATCTAGTATTATTCCAGGAAAGAAAGCTCCTGGAAATGATATCGATGTCTACCTGCAACCTTTAATTGATGAGCTAAGAATGTTGTGGGAAGGCGTAGAAGCATATGATGCTGTGAAGAAAGAACCATTTCTGTTGAGGGCAGCTTTAATGTGGACAATAAGCGATTTTCCTGGACTTAGTTTATTATCTGGGTGGAACACTTATACAGGTCAGGCTTGCCCCACTTGTAATTTTGACCAAGAACCGTTACGTTTGGCGGGAAGTGGGAAAAATTGTTTCATAGGAAGTCGGCGTTTCTTACTTACAGAACACCCTTTTCGTTTGCAGAAAACCAAATTCAATGGTGACATTGATTTAAGGGAGCCGACCAAACTATTATCTGGCACTTAAATTTTGAGCCAAGTTGAGAACATCAATGTCACTTTTGGAAAGACGAATGAGAGTGACAAAGGTGGACCAGCTAAGAAGAAGTCAAAAAGTGATGGAGGAAACAAAAAGAAGGCAGAACAGTGGAAGAAGAAGAGTTGTTTCTTCCAGTTACCTTATTGGGAGTTCAATAAGTTGCGACACAATCTTGATGTTATGCACATAGAGAAGAATGTGTGCGATAATCTTTTATACACTTTAATAAACGAGAAAGATCAAAGTAAGGATCACCTGAAAGCAAGGATGGATTTAAAGATAATGAAAATTAGAAGGGACCTATGGCCAAGACAAGATGGGAAAACTTGTCCAGCGACTATATACACAATGGGCAAACGGGAAATCCAAACAATGCTCGAGACCTTGAAGGACCTTACAGTACCAGATGGATACTCGAGCAATATATCTCGTTGTGTTGATGTGGAAAACCGCAAGATATTAGGGTTGAAAACACATGACTATCATATCTTAATGCATGAACTACTACCATTGTCCATTCGGAACGTATTGCCATTGCAAGTATCCTCAGTAATAGTTGAATTCAGCTCATGCTTGAAGCAAGTATGCTCGAAAGTGGTTCATATTGATGGGTTAGATGCACTCGAAAAATGGATTGTCGTAGCTTTGTGTCGTTTGGAGATGTTATTCCCCCCATCCTTTTTCACAGTAATGGTTCATCTAGTGGTTCATTTGGTTGAAGAAGTTAGACTAGGAGGACCAGTCTATTACCGTTGGATGTATCCTATAGAAAGGTATGATTACAATTAGTTACTCTGTTATGCAATCATTGACAGTGATTGTTACTGATTATATTCTTTGTCATATTTAGATTTCTTGGAAAGTTGAAATCTTTTGTGCGAATCGATCCCAGCCTGAAGGTTCAATTGCTGAAGTATGGGTTTCCGAGGAGATCTTTACTTTGACCTCCTTATATTATGAAGCTGGGATTGAAACTCGATTCAACCGTGGTTCTCGGCTCCACGAACAAGTGGAAGATGTAACACGTGACACGTGTATGTTCCCTTCCATTGGGCGTCATGTTGATGGTGAACACCCATTCAAGTTATCAGATACGGAGTGGCTACAAACACACCGACATGTTCTTATAGGTGCCACTGAAGTTGGGCCATTTCTCCAGTAAGTACAAAACTGAATTGTATGAAATCTTACCGTGTCTAGTATCTTCTTTTAATTTCATACTTTGGTGGTAATGGGGAATTACTAGGGAGTTCCAAGAAATCACTAGACAATGACTTCATGGTAGACCATTAGCGGAAGTTGAAAAGGCTGTTCATAGGGACTTCGTGCAATGGTTTAGGACTCGAGTAAGTATTCTCCAAACCTCATTTATGACCAAGTACGTAGGATGTTATGATGTTATTATTTTTATATCATCTACTTAGGATGTTATTATTTCATTCTCAACAGATTCTACATGACGACCAAGTAGTCCATTCAAAAAATCTAAGATTGTTGGCTCGAGGTCCTCTTCGGAATGCTTTCAGATTTAATGGTTATGATGTTAATGGTTATCAGTTTCGAACCAGTGCTCATGATAAGGGTCTCAACACTCAGAATAGTGGTGTGTACGGCAGTTATGAAACTCACAGTTATGCAAGTTCTGTGGACAATCGACCTCATACAAGCGAACTAGCTTATTATGGCAAATTAGAAGACATAGTTGAGTTGAATTACTATGGCGAATTTTGTGTGGTATTATTCAAGTGCAAATGGGCTAATACACACAATCCTAGGTATGTGAAGACAGATAAGTTGGGGTTCACACTGCTTAATTTCTCACACTTGCTGTATACTGGAAGTCGTTTAGACGACGAGCCATATATTGAAGCAAAGGATGCTCGAATGGTCTACTATGTCGAAGATAAAGTGGAGAAGGGATGGTATGTTCCTATACATATCAAACCTAGAGAAGTGTATGACATGGGCGAGCACGAAAGAAGCTCCGTTCATGAATCTGATATGCTTGTGAATCCAGAGTTTTCGGATTTTGATAATGCCACTGTTGTACCCCCTAACCAGGCCTGGAACTGCAGAGTTTGATGATTAATTAGGGTTCGTTAATTACATTGTTTACAAAGTTATTGAACTCTAAATAATGATTGCATGTTTGACCTAATTCGGTTTGTTTTTTTTTATGCAGACATGGCTTCTGCACATAGAGATAAGTGGGAGGTTGAGCTAGTTGATCCTGCTGGAGTTAAGACTGTAGATGAGGTATCCGGGAGCCAGTTGTTGAGCCGCCTTCGAGATGGTAAGAAGGTTGTCATCCCTTTTAGCCACCTAGGACCTGAGGGTATTGGTCCAGCTTCGTTGTTGGGCGGGTTCTTAGGCGCGCTGGCTAAGGATCACAACTACATTCCGATTACCTATGAGTCGTGGGAGAAAGTAACAGATCAAGAGAAGAATGATTTGATGGAGATCGTATGGGTAAGTGATGAACTCTAAAATTGTTCACCTTTAGTCAATTAGTTTGAGTTGAATACTATTAATGAATTGAAAATGAATTTGATGCATCGATGTATTGTGATTGAGCCGCCAGAGATGAAGTCATTGGCCAGTTCTTACATCTTGACAGATTTAAACAAGAAGTGGCGAGACTTCAAAACCAAATTGTGGACCGGACATGCGGTTAACACGCTTAAGGCAAAGATGAAGAAGGATGCTGAAGCGGCTGGCGAGGAGTTCAACTAGAGAGAGTTTGTGGTGCCTACGAGGGCGTGGGCACTATAGCACAAGCCGTCTAGGATCCCTCCTCCTATGTGGGCACAGTTCATGGATCTGAGACTGCGGCCGGATATGGTGGTAAGTAGAGTAGAAATTGGAAATGAGTTTATTTTATGACTTTGATTCTGTTGCAATACTGATATAGATTGAATGTTCAAATTCCAGGAGTTGGCTCGCAAGAACTCTGCCGCTAAGAGGAACCATAAGTCACCCCACACTGGAGGTTCGAAGAAGCTGCGGGTTAGAGGGTTTGAGTTGGTAATAATCCAGATTTAATTCCTAGTTATTTATGTCTTTATGTTTATAGAAAGTTACTAAACATGTTTAGTTCGTGCACAAGTAGACAAAAGAACGGGGGAGGGTGCCATCTAGAGGTGAGCTGTATGTTATCACTCACACGAGGAAGGACAACACTTACACCGATCCTAACGTGGTAAGTCCTGTTTCATCTATATGAAGTGGTGTGTATCTAATCAGATTAGGAGTTTTTAATTTTTTTCTTTTCATTTCAATGTGTAGCCTCAAATTCTAGAGTACACACGTGATCCCTCCGTCCCAATAGAGCCTTTAGTGAACGATGCACTAGGCCTGGTCTATCCGAAAGAGCATAGTGGTCGGGTTCACAGGCTCGGATCTGGTGTCACCCCCTCTATGGTATGTATTGTGGTATATACTTGGAAATTATTTTAAACTAACATTTAAATAGTAATTTTCTGATTATTTGTACTTTCCATGTAGGTTAATATGACGAGGAAGCGTGGTGGAGCCAGTCAGAGTAGTAGTTCAGCTACTACTACTCATGTCTTCGGTCTTTGTCCTACTGAGGATCGTATGAGGACGCTGGAGGCTGAGGTTCAGCGACTGAGCGGGCTCGAGGCTGAGGTTCTACGCCTCAGCCAGTTGGTTGTAGATGGAGGTTCATCATCAACGGGGAAGGGGAAGGAGAAGATGAGACCAAATGATCATGCAGACGAGGATGAGGGGTTGTATGAGACCGATGATGATGAGGATGCGACCGATGATGAGGAGGATGACACCGATGATGAGTAGATAGGACTAAACACTTAGATTTAGTTGTGTTGCTTATTTAGTTTTGGATGATGTTATTTACACATGTTGGATGTTTTATCGGTATATTAGTTGTTTTAGTAATATTTAGTTTTAGATTTCTCGTTTGTGATGGGTTGTCGTGAAAATGGGATAGCGAAAAATGTGCTTTGTATGTAGGTTTTGGCACTAGAAGAGTATGAGAATGATAAGAAAGCAGTGAAATATGTGTACTGTAATCTGTAAATGGTGTCGATCAATTACATTTAGCGTCGGTCATGGACCCATAAATTTGCGTCGGGCATTGCGTCGGTTATAACTGACGCTAAATGGAACCATACTTTGGCGTCGGTCAGTAGTATTTTGCGTCGGTTTTGACCGACGTAAAAAATCTCACAACCAAACCGACCGGTTAACTGATCTGTGGGTTGCTGGACCGATACTATGTCGGTTAGCTTTTATTTGGCATCGGTTGTAGTTTCAACCGACGCTAACATTTAGCGTCGCGGTTATTCGCGTCGGTTGGGCCGACCGTCGCAAGGTGCTTTTGGCATTGGCTATGACCGACGCTAAAAACCCAGTCTAACCGACGCCAAATGTATTTTTTTTTGTAGTGGCTTGGATTGAAGTCCACATCCTTGGGAGAGGAGCTTGCAAGAGGAGGATTGTCATGGAGCTCTTGGTGACCATCTCTCTTTCTTTCTCTTTTGTACCCTTGGCCATGTGTGGCTGATTTCCTAGGTTTCCTTGGATTGATAGATAGTTATGCTAGGATAGAGGTTGATTGTACAAATATGCCATGATTGATCTTGGATTGTAAGAGGATGATCTCTAGACTTGCTGTTAATTCCAAATTGTGTTATGTGCTTGATTTGGTCTATCATTTGTGATGTAATGCATGAGAGTGCTTAGATTACATGGTTTGTAGGTCTAGGGATTGAAGGGAGTGTTTTCTAAGAGATTAGATCATCTCAATTCAACCATAATTGCATGAATTCTCACTTGTGCATTTTATCGAACACTTGGCGTGCATTAGGTTTTTCATTCAATTGAACTTTGATTAGTCTTTTGATGATTCTCTTAGTGTTAGGACATTGACATGAGAGTGTGGCGTCTAGCCTAGTGGTCATAGAGTCATAGGAGAGGGTTTTGTAGCTTGGCATTTCATCAAACACCTTTAATGCATCCTTAGTCACTTAGCTTGAGAGCAAGAGCCTAGGTTGAGTGGTTCTAGGATAGGGATTTAGTACGACGAGAGTGCATTGAACATATAGAAGGGATTTGCATGGTCATTCGATTGCAACCTCGATCATGTTTGGCTTGTTTGTGCATTTGTTCCTCTTGAGCATGATGAAGCTATCTTTCCAAGTTAACCTCCTTCACCTTTGATTTGCACCGCTTTGTTTGTTTGTTTAGTTTTCTTTATGTTTTTTTTTGTTCTTATTTCAAACTAAAACCAATTTCAAATGAATAGACCGTCCATGAACCGTGTGAGTATAAGCTTTTGAGAGAGCCCTCGTGGAATACGACCTTGATAGTTGTGAGTTAAATCTTGCACATCATACTCCTCTCCGTCGCCATCGTCGTTCTCCCAGCCGAGGTGATGTCCCTCGTAGTGCTCGCGGGGTATACCTAGACGAGCAGCAAACTCATCATAGGTGAGTGTTCTATACACCCCGCCCAGATAGAAGGTGATGACCTTCTTGTGCTCGTCCAGATCGAACGTCGCCCAAAACTCCTGAAGGGCGACGTCTGGGAAGTCAGCGGCAAGCGTGGTCAGCTCCAGGAGTCCAGCATGCGTCAGTGCATCGACCACGTTCCGGTGCCTGTCCTCATCGTGATCGAAGAGGGACTCCATGGAAAGGGGGCGAACACCAGCTCCAGGGATATGCTCAAGCTGCTGGTAGCGCTCGAAGTAGTACTGGGGTAGGCAAGCAACAGTGCGATGGTACCCCACACGGCCAGAGAAAGCTGGTGGAGGGCCCTGGATGGCGGGTGTGATGGGAGCGGGAGCTGGAGGCGGTGTCAAGTCTCTGCTTGGTCCTGCGCTCATGAGTTACGTTCCTAAGCAAGAAAACAAACCAGATTAGTCAAACTAAAACCCTACCCCACACTTAGTAGAAAAACTCAATTTCACAAAGAAACGAGGAAAACCGAGTGGGGGTAAGCAAAGCAGATTAACCGATAATCACAAACAATTAAAATACATGCTTAGGGACAGCCAGAATGGAGTCATCACAATCAGAGTTCGAAAGTCAAATCGACATTCAAAAAGTCAACATAATAGAACATTGAACCCTAATCATGGCAATATTAGCACAAAGCAGGAAATGATGGTATAGTGAATAGCTCAGATGGCAAGCACAATAATACGAACGTGAATGAACACATATGGCAGCCAAATGAACATAGACAAGTCAAGGTCAAACCGACATTTATCATAAAGTCAACACTGCAAAGAATAGGTCTTAAGCATAGCAACACATGAACAATTGGTATTATAATTCAGCACAATACTCCATAAGCATGCTAGATCAGTCCAAAGAGTTCAGCTAACCTAGTTCACACGAAGTCAGTTGGCACACAAATCGAGGCAAACTAAAAAGTCAACCAAGAGTCAACCCTGGCGAAATTCAGCATTCAACATGTCAAAAGATTCGGAATGCCAAGTTCTACAACTTACCTTGAAGCCATGGGTGCTGAAAATGAACGGAGAAAGAGAAATCGGTGAAAAACTCAAAAATCTAGGGTTTGGCTGAACGGGAGTTCTAGAGCTCCGATTCGGATGATCTACGTCTCAAAATGATTGGAAAAGGAAGGGGAGTAGGGCGGCGGTGGTCGGCGACGAAAGAGAGGGTGGCGGCGGCGAGTGTTTAAAACAAAAGGGGAGGGGTTTTAAGTTTTCGAAAATGGAAGTGAGGAGAGAGAGAGGACACGACCGGGAATTAAAAGGGATAGGTTCAAAAATTTGCCTTGAGTTTTCGGTGAAAACTAGGGCAAAGTTTCGCCGAAAACATCAGTTAAAAAGCAATGCCGGTTTTTCAAAAGGATTTTCGCCGAAAACTTCAAGGAATTTTCGCCGAAAAGTTTAACTAAAATCGTCTGGAAACAGGGTACATTTTCGCCGAAAATTTTGACCTGTACGATTGAAAATATTTTTGCAATCTCGGCAAACTTCATAAAATCATAGTTAAATCCACAAAAATCGGAACAACCTCAAACAACTTGCCATTGACACTATGACACAGAGACTACACACAAAAATAAGAAATCAAACAAACTGACACTTTTGGCTCCCCCAAACTTGACTCTAAAACACTAAGGTTGACAGAAATGAAAACTGACTCCAGCCGTGGGTTGCCTCCCACGAAGCGCTCTTTTATTAACGTCCTTGAGCTGGACGATACCTGGACGGTATGAGGAGACATCCCAACTCAGGTTCGCCTTAATTCTAGCATCGGAGTTCATGAACTAGAGCTTTGGCGTATCTCCGTTAAGCATAAATTTCATCCTGTTAGCGTGTATGAGCTTGGTACATCCGTCGGGAAGGTGCTCAGTGATCTTGAACGGACCAAAGATCTCTGTCAAGGGATCATCTTCTACGAGGAAGATGGTGGAGGGGATGAGAATGATTGACTTTGTCTTCTCTTTATCCTCCGGCTTTGTATCACCAGGATCGGTGATCGTAGGTATTTCCTTAGGAGATGCTTTCGGCTTCTCCTTCAATACTTGTTTCGACGCCGGTATCTCGGAACGAAATCTCGGAACGAATTGGCGGTGCAACTGGGTTGGATGAAGGTGGGGCACAACTGGTCTCCATACCATTTGAGTCTTCGTCTTCTTGTTCTTCCCCCGGGAACTGCTAGGTTTCTTGCTTGGCGGTGAAGAAGAGGCTTTCAGTTCCTTCTTCTTTGGCGGCTTCTGAACAGCAGATTTTGGCTTCTGCTTCGTAACCTGTTCAACATCTGCAGCAACAACTGATCTAGAAACACTGGAAGAGACATCAGTAACGAAGTTGACCGAGGCCAACTCCACAGTTTCTACGGATAAACAATGTGATTCTCCCTTAGGATTGTATTTCATACCGTCCTTGAGACGGAATGTCGCAGTATCCTTCCCAACTCTTAATGTTAACGAGCCATTTGGGACATTAATGTTAATGCCGGCTGTCGGCATAAACGGCCGGCCTAGGAGAAGGGGTAGAATATGTCTCTTGAGTATCCATTACTACATAATCAGCGAAAAACCGGAAAGGGCCACAACAAGTGATTACATCCTTGATTATTCCTCTAGGTTCTTTTAGAGTTTTGTCGGCAAACACTAAATGCATGTTAGCAGGTTATAGTTCACCTAGGTTCAGTTTCTTATATAAGCACATAGGCATGACATTTATAGATGCACCTAGATCAACCAAACTAAGCTCAATTTCTATGCCATTATTATTATAGGTAACCTAAAAGGGCCAGGATCAGAGCACTTAGCTGGGATAGGTATGGGCGGTGATTGAGAGACGATAGCTGAGCATTCTCCCATAGAGGGAGTAGAAAGTGCTTCCTTCTTCTTCTCCAGACTGTCCTGCTCAATGCTTCTGGTTGTGATGACAGCATGCTCGTTCTTCATGGTGGAGTTGTTTTGAGACGGCGCCTGATTTAAGAGAGGAAGGTTAGCCAACATGCTAGCAACTTTATTTACCATGCTCTCTATTCTCTGTCCTTGTGCGATCTGTTCTTGGTTAAAAGCATCTTGGGCTTTAAGCCTTTCTTCGTGATCATCGAACCTTGCTACAATCAGGTCAAACTTCTTGGCTATTTTCTTCTCCCAAATGTTCTCAGACGTAAAATTCTGAGGTTGTTGTGCAACGGTGAATCTGGGAGGATCTTGATAACTATTGTCCCATTATTTATTTTGACTCTGGTTGAATCCGAAGTTGTGAGGAGGACGCTCAAGGAAGCTTCCCTGTTGTTGAGGAGGTGTTCTGAACTGACGGTAGTCGGGGTAGCCTCTTTGATCCTTGGTGAAGCCTTGATCGATGAAATTCACTTCCTCTTTAGACCAGTTATTAACTGTTCTGAAGATCTCCTTCATATGTTTCTGTACTACGATTTTGATCTGATCTTCACGGCTTGGTCGGCTCTTGTCTGCTCCAAACTGTCGCTCCAAATTCCTGGACTTAGATGCGCAGTTCGCAAAGTGAAGAAGAGCAGCTTCTGGTTCGAGTGCTGTGCAGTCGCCATTAGCTAAGATGTTGACCCATTCAGCCGTTTCTTCATTCATTCCTCTGGCAAAGATCTCAGCTAGTTGCTCCTGTTTGAATCCATGATGAGGGCAGTCATAGAGGAGCTCTTGGAATTCGTTCCAAGCATCATAAAAACTTACTCCGTCCTTCTGTGAGAATCTGGCGATGCTGTCCTTGTAAAATGTAGTTCTTGAAGGAGGAAAGTATTCCTCTATGAAGTCTTGGGCTAGATCATCCCAGTCGGTGTAGTGGCCAGGTGGTTTCGAACTGAGCCATATCTTGGCGGTGCCTTTAAGGGAGACTGGGAAGACTCGTAAGCAAATATTGTTCTTACCGAGGTTCCCGCTCTTAAACGTCTCGCACATGGCTAGGAAGTTCGCCAAATGCGTGCATGGGTTATCTTGCGGCTCTGCTTCGAATTGTAGATCCCTAGACACCATTTCCAGGAAGGGAACTGTGATCTCATAGTCATGATCATCATCGTTGTGCGGCACAGCGACGCTAGATCGAAAGCTGACCACACTTGGTTTATAGTAATCCGCCACGGTGCGTTGAGCAGCCATTACGGAAGGAGAAGGTGGTGGTGAATCTGAAGTAGTGGATGAAGCAGATGAAGATGAGGAGTCCTCCTTCAACTCCTCGATCTTAATAGGGGTAGGAGGTGTAGGTGGAATGATTCTGACTTGCTTCTGAGCTCGTGGTTGCTTCAACGGAGCAGAATTACCCGGCTTAAACTGAGAAAGAGTGACCGAGCGGTTCATAAACCTGTAGAACAACCTACAAGCAACAAAAGCAAACATAATCGGCGTAAAATCGAAGTGGATGGAAAGATGAAAGATGGAAAGTAGAAGAATAAAATGCCAGTTCTTCTTTCAAACAATTAAAAGAAGTCCCCGACAACGGCGCCAATTTGATGTACGCTGCAGAGCGGGTTATCAAATAACTACCAAGCTGTGAAGCTAGGGTAGATCGTATTCCACGGGCCTTCTAATGATCGATTACTCAAATAAGCTGGCAAATTACTCAGGTTAAACACTTCGTGCGTGGTGTGAGTTCCACGACTTCTAATTCTAAGAAATGCACGAAAATTAAAAATTGAAACTAAAACAGATTGGAAATTAGGGTTGAAAACAGAGATGACAGACGAACTTAGACTTCGAATCCCCCTTCGTTCACCAGAGCATAGGCAATCAATAGATCAGCGGATTTCAATTCTCATTCAATCAATTTCTAAGACACCACCATAACTCCTGACCCTTAGGTTTAAGACCGGCGAACGTTCGCTCTATCCGTTCTAGCTACCACGATTAATTAGCCGCCTGGGTACGGTCGCCTCTCGCAACGACTTAACTTAACTGGTGCAATTACTAATGATTTATGAGTTACTCTTGCAATGGATTAACCCTAACTGGTTCCTACGAAAGGCACACTCCAATGATTAGGTTAATTGTTCGATTTGAGGTTTTAAAGTAAGGCGAGCGTTCGCTTCTATCCTTAGCTTAACAAGAATCTAATCTAGGTGATCAATCCAGACAAGAAACATGAACAATGAAGAACAAATCAAACATGAAAGAGAAACTGATTGGACTTTGAATCTAATCACCGCTGATCCGTGACCGCTTTAAAGCCCTGGGTCACTTAGGGTTCATCTAGTCTAAGCTCTAAGAGTTTAGATACTCATGTTTTTTCACAAAAGAATCAAAGACAAAGATAGAGTTCATCTTGAACAGAGGAAGAACAGAAAAGGATCTGAAAAACCTAATTAAGACGACTCCGGCAGAACTTCGATCTTCCAGTAAACAGCAATCCTAGCTCCAAGTCTTCAAGATGGAAGGGATAGCGTCACGATCTCTTCTTGGCTCTTCGAACTCTAAACTCTCCTTCAGAACTCTTGAGAATTCTGAGAATTTCGGTATTAGTTGGTAATTATGATGTATTAAAAGTTCGTCTCTGATTTTGGGCCGCCGGTTAAGTATTTACACTTAACCCTAATACCGCCGAATTTTAACTAAGATTTTCGCCGAAAATATTAAGGGATTTTCGCCAAAAATCCTAGTGTAAATGGGATGAACGCCGGCTGGATTCTTCTATAGTTTTCGGACCATTGGTTCTCGGCGAAAACTTCACATTTTCGCCGAAAACTTCCTTGAATGAGCTCAGTCGATTTATGCATGAAATCTTCAGTGTAAAATGGGGCAGAAGTTTGGTTTGACTTGATTGGCTCCTTGGATCGATTCCGGTGCGATTCCTCGAGGTTCCAACGCCTTAGACACGTCATTGGCTACTTATTTGATGGCAAAAACCTGTGCTAACATAGAAACACTAGAAAACCATCAAATAGACCCGAAACGGGCCAAAGTAACACAAATGGCACAAGATAGAGCAATTCATTAAATATTCGTTATTCTACCCTAAAAACCATGTCTTAAGCAATGAAATGTCCCTTAAATGAGGCTGATAATCACATCAATTCGAGTGTCATCATAGGTTTTTCAGATCCTTTTCTGTTCTTCCTCTGTTCAAGATGAACTCTATCTTTGTCTTTGATTCTTTTGTGAAAAACATGAGTAGCTAAACTCGTAGAGCTTAGACTAGATGAACCCTAAGTGACCCAGGGCAATAAAGCGGTCACGGATCGGCGGTGATTAGATTCAAAGTTCAATCAGTTTCTCTTTCATGTTTGATTTGTTCTTCATTGTTTATGTTTCTTGTCTGGATTGATCACCTAGATTAGATTCTTGCTAAGCTAAAGATAGAAGCAAACGCTCGTCTTACTTTAAAACATCAAATCGAACAATAAACCTAATCATTGGAGTGTGCCTTTCTTAGGAACTAGTAAGGGTTAATCCACTGCAAGAGTAACTCATAAATCATTAGTAGTTGCACCAGTTAAGTTAAGTCGTTGCGAGAGGTGACCGTACCCGGGTGGCTAATTAATCTTGGTAGCTAGATCGGATAGAGCGAATGTTCGCCAGTCTTAAACCTAAGGGTACGGAGTTATGGTGGTGTCTTAGAATTGATTGAACGAGAATCGAAATCCGATAATCTGTTGATTGCCAATGCTCTGGTGAACGAAGGGGGATTCAAAGTTTAAGCTTGTCTGTCATGTTTATTTCTACCCAATTTTTCAATCTGTTTTCAGTTTTAATTTTTAATGTCCGTGCATTTCTTAGAATTAGAAGTGGTGGAACTCACACCACGCACGAAGTGTTTACTCTGAGTAATTTTACTTTATATTTGAGTAATCAATCATTAGAAGACTCATGGAATACGATCTACCCTAGCTTTCTAGCTTAGTAGTATTTGATTGAACCCGCACAACGACGGTTCATCAAAAAGATAAAAAGGAAACCGGGACAAGTGTCCCGGATCCACACAGAATAAAAGTCGAAACGAAGAAGGTTTAGGGGAATTTTGAAATTTTTTTTTACGGCACAAATTCATGGCACAACACTCATAAGGCAATCTAGAACGTCTAAGTTCAATCAGATCAGTAAAAATCACACTGAAACAGCAGGCACACAAAACAAGGTAGACTGAAAAGTCAACCAAAATGAAACTCATCAAAATTCAACAATCAGCATGTCAAAAGATTCGAAATGGAAAACCCAACAACTAACCTTGAAGACATGACTCAAGAAAATGGACGAAAAGTGACGAACTTGGCCAAAAATGCGGAAAGCTTGTTTCGGGGATAACCAGAGCTACAGAGCTCCGATTTGGGTGATCAAGTATGCGTTGGAATCGGACCGAAAAAAGGAAACTGATTGGAAGAACAGACACAAGTTTTCAGAAAAAACTTTGAAGTTTTCACCGAAAACTTCTTTGAAAAACATGCAAAAATAAAATAGACGCTACTGTGTGAAAATCAACAAAGTATTCGGCGAAAACTTTTAAGTTTTCGCCGAGTACTTATTTGAAAACTTTTTATTTTTCAAAGACCTATCACAAAACAAATCAAAATGAAAGGAAATTAAACTGACACTTTGGCTCCCCCGAACCTGATTCGAATGAAGAAAAGACTGACTCAATAAATTCAAAGCAGACTCCAGCTGTGGGTTGCCTCCCACGAAGCGCTCTTGCTTAACGTCCTTGAGCCGGACGATACCTGGATGGCGATCAGGAGACATCCCAACTCATGATTACTCTTAGGCTCGGGTCGGAGTCCATGAAATACAGGTTTGGGGATCCTCCGGCAAGTGTGAACTTCTTCCCATTTGCGTGAATTAGCTTGGTTCGACCATCGGGAAGATGACCAGAAATTTCAAATGGCCCGAACAGTTCTTTCGAAGAAGCGTCCTTCTCTGGTGGAGTGGTAGACGGGGGCTGAGCAAACAGCTTAAAAACCTCCTTCGTCTTCTCTTTATTCTCCTTCTTTATCTCGCCAGGATCTTTAACTTTTGATGATTCATGAGGGGATGCCGTCGGATCCTCCTTCTTTCTCAGCTTTTGTGCCGACGGCTGATTCTTCATATTAGGGACCTGTCCGACACCTGGCAAGCAAATTTCTAAAGAAACTCTAGATTTTTCATTAGAACTAGAGTTGACCGAATCCAACTCCACAGCTTCAACAGATAAACAATGCACCTCTTCTTTGACAGGGACTTGCATACCGTCCTTGAGGCAGAATGTCATGGTGTCCTTGCTGACCCTTAATGTCAACGAGCCATTCGGGACATTAATGTTAATGCCGGCTGTTGCCATGAACGGTCGGCCTAGGAGAAGAGTGACATCTTCCTCTCGAGTATCCATAACAACAAAATCAGCCAGAATAGTAAAAGGGCCACAATGGACAACCACATCTTCTATTAATCCTCTAGGTAGTTTAACAGATCTGTTGGCAAACACTAAATGCATGCTAATTGGTTTCAACTCTCCCTGGTTCAATTTCTCATACAGGCAAATAGGCATAACATTGATAGAAGCACCTAGATCAATTAGACTATGATCAATTTCCACACCATTAATAATGCAAGGCAAAGTAAAAGCACCGGTATCGCGACACTTAGACGGGGGAGGTATGGGTGTCGTCTGGCTATGGATGGCAGAGCACTCTTCCTCGAGGGAGTTGGAAGACAGCTCTCCCTTCTTCTTGTTCTTCGTAAGATCTTTCGCGACTTTTCCAGCATCTTGTATCATCTAGATAGCATCAGTAACTGGTATCTTGATATCTGTGTTCTGTAAGTATCCATACCACTTTCTGTACTGGGTATGATGATCTTTCTCCTTTGATTCCGCAGCCTTAGGAAACGGAATCTGATGTGAACCGCTGCAACCGTGGGTAGACGACCCTAACCACTACAAGCTGATGATCATGCAACGAGGTAGAAACCGTCGGGAACCGGGGGCGGAAGAGGACTTTGACCCGCTAGCTATATAACAGCTAGGAACCAGAAGTATCAAGTCGATGGCGCCACTTCAAGGGGAGGATACCCTAGACGATAAGCCGGTCTAAACGACGATCAATTCCATGAAAGTCGAGAAGAGATTAGCAATTCCATGCTAAGAGAAAAGCCGAAGTTTAAGTGTTTATTCAATTTCAAGGTGTGTTTACAAAGGGTGGTCGGCGGCCTCCTTATATAGGTGAGGGAACAAGCTCTCCTCCCTAAAGACTACTTCCTAAATAAAAATAAAATAAAGAAATAAAAAGAGTCCTAATTAGAAAACCTAAAGAGGACTTTAACTAATCCTAACCTAGACTATAAAGAGGGAAAATTCGGACTCCAATCCCACAAGGAATAAGAATCCTACTTAAACAAGAACTCCAAAAAATGAGGCTGGAAAATCCTAAAAACAGCTAAATGGGTTCTGGAATATTCGGCCTAATAAATACCAAATTAATTCTGAAAATTAAGCCCTTTGGCAGACCCCTAGAAGACTCCATGGGCTACAACTTTAGTGTTGGACATCAGTCCAAATTCTTCTCCAAGTAGCCCATATTCGTCAATTCTTGTCGGGCTAGGAATCTGTCCAGAAATCCGGATTTGGCCTTTTATGACTTTAGTGTTGGCCCGAAGCTGCTTGACCATGAGTTGGCCTCTTGGCCCTTATCCTTGGCTGGATTCTCCTTTCCTATCTCCTCTTGGATCAGGCTCAGGGAGTGGCCTGATTGTGGCTCCTGGCTTTGACTTCCTCGGATCAGCATCCGGGCTACACTCTTTGATGCTTAAGCCACGCATCACTAGAACTTGATCGAGCCCTATCACCTTCAATTCTCCTCCAAATTGAGCACCGTTTGTTGGAGGGTGCTCCTGGAACTTCAAGCTTTCTAGGGCAGTTGGAATTTCCCTAAAGTCCTCAGCCATTTGAGTGCTGGGCTGAAAGCACGCTTCTATGGTGCCCGGCGCTCGGTCCGGCGCCTGGGGCTGCCTCAGTGCTGGGCCTTTGTCAATTCTCACCAAGCCTTCTGCTTGCTGCTTCAGCCAGGTCTCAAGAATTCTCTCAAGTGGTTTTTAATGGCTGGTGCATGTCTGGGGCTCGTGGCACTTGTGATGCGAACCGCCTCCTCCAGGAAGGGATCGACTCAACACCCAAAACTATATTATCAGCCCCACGAGAACCTAACCTTTGAAACCACGAAGAATCTTGAAATCCACTAGGTAACGACCTAGGAACCCCAAGTATTCAGTCGAATTTGGTGCCACAAACAAAGGATGGATGCCTTTGATGATAAACCAAGACCTTAAGCTAAGCAACAACGAGCAAAGACTTGAAGGAAAAAGAACTAAGTTCTGAAATTTTCATTAATCATTAAACGTGTCTTACAATGATGGCCGAGGCCTCTATTTATAGCTCAAAGGTGGCCAAGGCCGGTTCCAACTCTAAAAAGGAAAAATTAAAATAATCCTAAAAGATAGGCCGAAGAAACTATTAAAATAATCTAAGTAGTCCGAAAATAAAACTCCTAAACCGGCTAAAATTCACCAAAACCCTAATCCGGGCGGATTAGGGCAAACCGGCAATCCATGTCCGGGTAGGACTAGGAAAGGGCTCCGGGCGCGGTGGCGGGCAATCCTTCCGCGGCTAGGAAAAGGGCCTTGAACGCGCGCGGGTGGCATTTCCGTAAATACCGCTGGCTCCGGGTGACTGGGTGGCCAGGTGGTGTCCTTCGGCTGTGGTGGCTCGGCATCACTTGCTCCGGACCCGGTGCTGGGGTTTTAGTGATGCCGGGGCGTCCCAGCTCCCTGCTTGACATTTCCTCGGACAAGCGAGGTTCTCCCCAAGTCTTTTGGCCTCCTGAATCTTCTGGCATCAACTTATCCGTCAGATTCTGAGTGCTGAGCAAGGTTTTCCGATACAGGGGCTGGTTGTCCGCATCCGCCGGGCCGGGCAGTGTTGGGTGGCCCTTCCATCTGGGCCATCTATTCTTGAATCCTCCTGTTCTCCATGCTCCAGAATTGCCTCCAGATGTTCTCTGGAGTGTGCTTGTCTTGTGGGCTTCTAGAGGTGAGGCTAGGGGTAGGTTGAGCTCCTACCCTAGTGCTAGGGCTTGTGTCCTTGGCCAGCAGCATGCTCTAGAATATCCTTCCATCTCGTGGGGTCTTCCTACTTGCTTTAGGAGGCCTCAGCCTATACTTCATCTCATACCTTGGCTTGAGGGCTTGTAGGTGGCCAGCCCTTAGTTCTAGGCGCTTCTTGTATGGTCCTAGGGTTCGGCCTCCTATGGGGGACCCCGGTGGGGTGTAGGTGTAGCAGCGTGTGCTGGGGCAGCTAGGCTGGTTCATATCATCCCCCTCTTCTTGCATTGGATTTGTCCCCAAATCCATCTCGGGGTCTTTTCTAGAACCCATCACTCTTTTCCAAACTTCAGCAATTTTGTGGGCTACAGTCGGGGAAGACTCAGCCTCATCCGTGGACCTAGGAGTGTCATTTGAGTCGGTAACGGACCAAGGCTCGGATTCTTCAGTGTCTTTTCCATCTGTCTCCATATCTTCCTCTCCTGAAATACTGTCAACAATAATGTTAAGGCTCGGAGAGGTGTTTGGTGAGGGTTCCTCACTCATGTCCACATCCGGGTCAGTGTCCGGATCTTCTTCGCTCGGGGCGGCCTTTAAAATCTGACGGGAGATGATCTCCCATTGGATCTTGGGTGCACAGGGGTTGGGACTGAGTATTGGGACTCCGGGGCCTGGTGGGGTAGCACTGTGACCGCTAGGGTTGGGCAGGCCCGACTTGATGGCGCCGGAACTGGGCGTCGGGGTAGCTAGATGGCCGCCGGGGCCGGCGTTCTGCTCCAAATCATTGACGAGACCTTCTTCTGTTTCCAGGCCAAAATTGGCCGAGGGAATATTCAAAAGGCCCGGGGTAGGCCGATTGACATCATCCGGCTCGGACAGGATGTCCGGGGCAGGCTTGATGTTGGGCCGCGGTAGAACTGATGCTGGTCCGGGGCAGACCTGCTCGGCATCAGCCAGTGTGACCGGGGTGATCACTCGGCTGTTGAAGGCTGAGAATTTTTCCAAACCTTCCACATTGACTTCTTCTCCTTCACTGGACTCCTCCTCTATCTCTTCAACATTTGGCTCCTCCTCATCGTCCGTGACAACTTCTCCTTCTCTAAGCACCATGGCTCGGGTGTTTAGGGCAATCCCTTGCTATGTGACCCCTACCTTGACACTTGAAACACACAATGGCACTAGGCCGAGCATTAGTAGTAGGAATTTTTGAGCCGGGGCTAGGTGTTACCCGTGATGCCGACCCTTCATTAGGGTTTGGCCTCGGTCCAGAATTCCCGCTAGGGTTTTGCCTCCAAGGGGTGTTTCCGGCACTCCTATCTCCTCTCACAGGGGCACTGATTGGTGTCGGGATAGCAGCCCTTCTTCCAAGACCATTCTTCAGCTCCTTCTCAACTCTAATAGCCACGGTTATCAAGTCATCATAATCGACAAAGTTGAGGATGTTGACTTGGTGTAAGATCTCCTTCTGAAGCCCTCCGGTGAACCTTGCTATTTTGGAGTCTTCATCCTCACTTAGGTCAAGCCGTGCAACCAGAATCTCCATCTCCTTGTTGTACTCCTCAACCGACATGCTCCCTTGCTTCAAAAATCAAAGCTTGGTATGCAAGTCTCTATTGTAGCTGCTAGGTACAAACCTTCTTCTCATCTTTCTTTTAAGACTCCTCCAGCTAAGGACGGGGTCCTCTTCTTCTCTCCAAATTTGATTCCTGAGTTGAGCCCACCACAAAGCAGCATAGTCAGTGAACTCAAGTGTGGCTAGGGTTACTTTTTTCCTTTCGGAATAGTTATGACACTCAAAGAAATCCTCCATGCTCCTCTCCCAATCAATGTACTCGCCAAGATTTGCTTTGCCAGCAAATTTGGGTACATTGAGCTTCAAACTGCTCACATCATCATCTATCTCCTGTTCATTCCTCCTTGGCCGTCGGGGGCCATCTCCATTCGGGGCTCCCATCTGCTCGGCGATTCGGGTGAGTGTCTGAGTTACGGCAGCCAGTTGTGCTTCCACGGCAGTAAGCCTCTCATCTGCCATGATTAGTATACGAACAAAGGACCTCCCAATTCACTCTAAGATACCTCACACACTCTTTTTCTTACCACTCGTGTATAAAATTTTCTAGTCACTCAAAAATTAGGGTTTTCTTTGAAAATTCCAAAACAAAGGCAATTTCAATTCAAGTAGTTGCAAGTTTCTTCAAAGCTATGAAGTCTAAGTCTACCAATGACACAAAACAAGACTTTATACCTAGGATTTCAGATTTCTAGGGCCAGAATCTTGATGCTAGGTCGTGGGATGACAAGACAAACAAGCTTGGGTGTTCTAACTAAGTAAGCTACTAGCTAAACTTATGAAAAACCCCTCTTCTTGAACTTAATCTACTACCTTGATTGTGAACGTGGCCTTGCTTTTTGGCTAGGTCAAATTTTCTATTTTGAAGACCTTGATTCTTTTCTTTTCTTTTTCTTTGATTCTTCTTTTTGTATTTTCTGTCGATGGCCACAGCTTTTTCTCACAACAAAACTAAAAGAAAGGTAGAAGACTAGAACAAACACAATTGAAG
The DNA here is from genome assembly GCA_034768395.1 of Linum lewisii. Taxonomy (NCBI): domain Eukaryota; kingdom Viridiplantae; phylum Streptophyta; class Magnoliopsida; order Malpighiales; family Linaceae; genus Linum; species Linum lewisii. Next base: position 39,195,160 of record CM068297.1, read on the forward strand.
CTATTTTAGGGTTTTTTCTGAAATTGAAAGCAATGAAAATTTAAAGATATGAATCCAAGCAAGAACCTGGAAACTGGTTGGTGGTCCAAGAGTTGAACCGTGCTCTGATACCAGCTGATGGGAACCGCCTCCTCCAGGAAGGGATCGACTCAACACCCAAAACTATATTATCAGCCCCACGAGAACCTAACCTTTGAAACCGCGGAGAATCTTGAAATCCACTAGGTAACGACCTAGGAACCCCAAGTATTCAGTCGAATTTGGTGCCACAAACAAAGGATGGATGCCTTTGATGATAAACCAAGACCTTAAGCTAAGCAACAACGAGCAAAGACTTGAAGGAAAAAGAACTAAGTTCTGAAATTTTCATTAATCATTCAACGTGTCTTACAATGATGGTCGAGGCCTCTATTTATAGCTCAAAGGTGGCCAAGGCCGGTTCCAACTCTAAAAAGGAAAAATTAAAATAATCCTAAAAGATAGGCCGAAGAAACTATTAAAATAAACTAAGTAGTCCGAAAATAAAACTCCTAAACCGGCTAAACTTCAGCAAAACCCTAATCCGGGCGGATTAGGGCAAACCGGCAATCCGTGTCCGGGTAGGACTAGGAAAGGGCTTCGGGCGCGGTGGCGGGCAATCCTTTCGCGGCTAGGAAAAGGGCCTTGAACGCGCGCGGTGGCATTTCAGTAAATACCGCTAGCTCCGGGTGACCGGGTGGCCAGGTGGTGTCCTTCGGCTGTGGTGACCGGCTCGGCATCACTCGCTCCGGACTCGGTGCTAGGGTTTCAGTGATATTGGGGCGTCCGAGCTCCCTGCTTGACATTTCCTCGGACAAGCGAGGTTTTCCCCAAGTCTTTTGGCCCTGAATCTTCTGGCATCAACTTGTCTCCCAGATTCTAAGTGCTGAGCAAGGTTGTCCGATACAGGGGCTGGTTGTCAGCATCCGCCGGGGCAGTGTTGGGTGGCCCTTCCATCTGGGCCATGTATTCTTGAATCCTCCTGTTCTCCGTGCTCTAGAATTGCCTCCAGATGTTCTCTGGAGTGTGCTTGTCTTGTGGGCTTCTGGAGGTGAGGCTAGGGGTAGGTTGAGCTCCTACCCTAGTGCTAGGGCTTGTGTCCTTGGCCAGTAGCATGCTCTTAAATATCCTTCCATCTCGTGGGGTCTTCCTACTTGCTTGAGGAGGCCTCAGCCTATACTTCATCTCATACCTTGGCTTGAGGGCTTGTAGGTGGCCAGCCCTTAGTTCTAGGCGCTTCTTGTATGGTCTTAGGGTTCGGCCTCCTATGGGGGACCCCAGTGGGGTGTAGGTGTACCGGCGTGTGCTAGGGCAGCTTGGCTTGTTCATATCAACTTGGCATGGTGCTAGGCTTGGCCCGATGTTCGGGTCGGGGCTCGGCGTCAACATTAACTCCTGGAGAGTCATTAGCCTGACTCTGGCTGGGGTAGCAGCTAGCCTTGTTGCCTGGCTGAGGATCAGCATCCTCCCAGGTGCATCTCCTGGCTCCGGGGCCTGGGCTCTTCTAGGCTCCGGGGGTGGTGCTGGTGTGGGCCTGGGGCCGGTGTACTCTCGGGCCGGCATCAGTGCTGGGGCCGGATCGGCATCAGTCGTGTCCAAGCTGGGCTTGTTGGCCAGGATCACATCATCCCCCTCTTCTTGAAGAGGATTCATCCTCGAATCCTTCCCTGATAGTCCGTTAGAAATAATAAAAATAATCTCAAGAGTACATAGGACTGGACTTGGTGGTTTATTGGCGCTCCAGGGGTGTTCGAGTCGTACCGGGGCTGGTACGGGTGCTCGGGGCTCGGGGCTGGGGCCTTCAGGCCATACCGGGACTGGTATGGGTGCTTTGGGGTAGGCTAGTACCGCGTCGGGGTTATGAGGCCCGTCGGTGGCAGGTGCCAGGGCTGGGGCCGGGGCTCGTGCCGGGGCTAGGGCCGGGGCTGGGCGCGGGGGCACCGAGGCTGGGCGCTTGGGCGCTGGGCGCTGGGCACTGGGGCACCGAGGCTAGGCGCTGGGGTGCTGGGGCGCCGGGGCGCCGAGGCTAGGCGCTGGGTCGCCGGGGCTGGGGTCGGGGCTTGTGCCTGGCGCTGGGGCGCCGGGGCTGGGCGCTCGGGCGCTGGGGCTGGTGATGTGGCTTTAATTAGTGCATTTTAAGCTTATGAATGACCTATGAGATGCCCGTGTTTATTCGTGAAATGACATGACTTATATGCTTTTACTGAAGTTTTGTGCAAAGTGTCATTTTGTTGTCCGGTTGCCACTTTGGAGCCAAATTCGTGGGCTATTGGAGTTGCCTCTGTGCATTTTCAGGTTATGGCATCAAAATACGGATGACAAGGAGCGCATAGGAGCAAACGGGAGGTCATTTGGAGTCCGGACGAGGGAGATATGAGCATTACAAGATCGGGTTTTCTGCAGAGTGCAGGGGTGCACGCCGTGCAGATGTGCACGCCGTGCAGGGGTGCACGCCGTGCACTGTCCCCTGCACTATAAATATTCTTGTTTTTGGCCATTTTGGAGAATTCTTTGATATCTCTTGAACCCCAAACACATACCCACGAACCCTCAAACCCTAGAACACGTTTTTGGAGCAATTTGAAGCCATTGGAGCTAGGATTGAAGCCAACAAACCTTGGGAGAAGTGCTTACAAGTGAAGAAGTGAAGATCATCTCAAGGATTCATCCATGGTGTTCTTGGTGACCATTCTTCCTTCTTTCTTCTTTACTCCCTTGGCCATGTGTGGCTGAGTTTCTAGGGTTCATCTTGGATGGGTAGATTAGTTGTGCTATGATAGAGGGATGATTGTATAGAACTTGCCATGATTGATCTTGGTTGTATGAGGATGATTCCTAGACTTGTTCTTAATGCCATTTTATGCCATGTTTGCTTAATTTGGTCCATTCATTGTGATTTGATGCATGAGAGTGCTTGGATTGCATAGATTGTAGGTCTAGGGATTGAAGTGAGTGTGTTCTAAGAGATTAGATCATCTTATTTCAACCATTTTCACTTGATTTCTCTCTTGGGCATTTTATCGAACACTTGGTGTGCATGTGGATTTTCATTCAATTGAGTTTGAAAAGGCTTTTTGGTGAATCTCTTAGTGTTAGGGCATTGATATGAGAGTGTTGTGCCTAGCCTTGTGGTCATAGAGTCTTAAGAGAGGTTCTTGTGTCTTGGCATTTCATCAAACACTTAGAATGCATCCTTTTTCACTTAGCTTGAGAGCGAGAGCCTAAGCTGAGTGGTATTAGGGTAGGGATTAGGTGCTACGAGAGTGCATCGAGTCTATAAAAGTGAAATGCATGGTCATCCGAATGCAAACTCGATCTTAATTGGCTTGTTTGTTCAATTAGTCATCTTGAGCATGATGAAACTACCCACCAAGAGAGCCCCCTTTGTCTTTGATTTGAACCACCTTTCTCTCTTGCTTAGTCTTTGTTAGTATTGCATTTCTTGCCTTTGTTTCTGAATTTCTCATTCAAACCAAACCAATTTCAAATGTTTAGACCGTCTATGAGAAGTGTGAGTATTGGTCTATGAGAGGACCCCGTGGAATACGACCTTGGTAAAAATCGCCTTTTATCAAGTTTTTGGCGCCGTTGCCGGGGACTCTCTCATTCCTTTGAAAGCACTTAGTAGTGGACCGATCTATTCACTTCCTTCCGCTTTACTTTTTGCTTCCTTGTTGCTCTTTGTTTACTTTATTATCCCGCATCGTTGTATTACTCGGGTGTGTTTGTTGTGCTTGTTTGCAGGAGATTTTGGGTTAGTGCATGAGGCGTTCAGCTCGTCTTCAAGCACGAATCCAAGGACTAGAACAAGTGCTCGAGTCACCTACCACTTCCCCACCTCCTACAGTTGAAGAAGAAGAAGTTGATCGCATCTCACACCACACTATGTCTCATCACGAGGATGAAGATAACCATTCGGAACATTCTCACCATACCAATGATGATGATCACTCACAAAGGGGTGCAAGACGTACCTTGGCGGATTATGCTCGTCCTACTCTTGAAGGGGCCGCCTCTAGCATTGTTCGAAGACCCGTCAATGCTAGGAACTTTGAGCTCAAGCCTAATATGATCCAAATGGTTCAAAATGGAGTGGTGTTCAATGGCATTGATGGTGAATGTCCATCTAGGCATCTCAAGGACTTCTTGGGGATATGTGACACGGTTAAGAATGACCAAGTTCACCCGGATTGTGTGAGACTCCGGCTCTTTCCTTTCTCACTCAAAGGTAGAGCTAAGTCATGGCTGGAGAATCAACCGAGTAGAGCTTTCACCACATGGGAGGGCCTAGCTGAAGCCTTCCTCGAGGAGTTCTTTCCCCCTATATGACGGATGCAATCCGGGATCGAATCAACCACTTCACACAACACAAGGGAGAGCTCTTCCATGAGACTTGGAATAGGTTCCAAGCCCTTCTTCGGTCTTGTCCTCATCACAACTTCGCCGAATGGAGCTTGGCGGATATCTTTGCTAGGTCCCTTGACTTTGAGAATACAAGGATGATCAACCAAGCCGCCGGAGGTGATCTAAGGACGCTCACTCCCGAGGATGCTCTCGAACTCTTTGCGGAGATGGCCAACAAGACAAGGAGTTGGTCTCGACAACAACCTCCTAAGTCTAAATATGGAAGTGACACACACTATGACTCTAGAGCTATAAGTGTTGATGCACCAAAGGATTCATCCACCTATGGGAAGAAGCATAAGTTACCGGGACATCGAGATGAAGATGACCCTATGTTTGCGCTCCTCATGTCTAAGATCGATGCTATGGCATCCCAAGTAAGTAACCTAAGCATGCCTAAGCATCCCTCCAAGGTTCAATCATCTCATGTGGGGAACCCTCCAGTGGCTTCTATATATTGTTGTGAATGTTGTGGGGGTCAAGGCCACGATGTTAGTGCTTGTCCTTCCGCCACTCCTGAACTTGGCCAAGGCGACCTTGAGGAGGTAAGCTTCGCACAAGGTCAAGGTTTCCATGGTAATTTCAGCCCCCAAGGTAACTATCAAGGTAACTATAACCGACCTTGGTACAACAAGTCTAACCAAGGTTACCAAGGCCAAGGGAGTCAAGGTAGTGGTTATAGCAAGGGCTACAACCAAGGAAATCAAGGAGGTTATCAAGGTTATAGGGGTTATCAAGGCAACCAATGGTCTCAAGGAAGTAACCTAAACCAAGGTAGCCAAGGGACTCAAGGAGGACCCCAAGGTCAAGGGCACCAAGGGGGAAATCAATGGAATCAAAGTGGACATCCAAGTCAAGGTTTCCAAGGTCCTACCCCACCGGGAATGTACAACCATAGAGGTGAAGGACCACCCGGGTTCAACAAGCCTCCTCAAAATAAGGAGGGTGGTTCTTCGATCTCTCAAGAAGACACCAATGCGGCAATGATCCAACTCATCAAGAATCAACAAGCTTCAATTGCCAATTTGGAGAACCAATTAGGACATATTTCTAAGGCACTCTCGGAGCGACCCTCGGGCACTTTAACCTCCAACACCGAGGTCAACCCCAAGGTTCCCGAGGAGCTTATGATGGTAACTTTGAGGAGTGGTAAGCAAGTACAAGATGCCATACCTAAGGTGGTAAGTGCTCAAGATGATGATTTGGTTATAGTTGAAGATGTTGACTCTGATGATGACACGGATAAGATTGAAGTTAAAGATAGAGGAGCCAAGGCTAAAGAAGCTTCTAAGATGACCAATAAGGTTGGTTCTCAAGAGGCTACGGCGAGTGCTACTCCGGTCTCTCCTCCCGCACCGGTTGTACCTCCGTACAAGCCTAAGCCACCTTATCCTTCTCGCTTGAAGGCGGATTCCATGGAAAAGGACTTCAAAAGGTTTGTTGAGATTCTTGACAAGGTGCAATTTACAATGCCTTTTGGGGAAGCAATTACAAAGATGCCTCAATATGCAAAGTTCATGAAAGAGATCTTCACCAACAAACGCAAGCTTACGGATGTGACTTCGGCAAAGCTCAACGAACAATGCTCCGCCATTCTCTCTAAGAGGCCACCGGAAAAGCTTAAGGATCCAGGTAGCTTTACTATTCCTTGCACTATTGGTGAACATGCAATAAGTAGAGGCTTAGCCGATTTGGGTGCTAGTATCAATGTTATGCCATATTTCATGTTTAAGAAGTTAGTCTTAGGGAAACTAAAACCAACTCAAATGAATGTTCAATTAGCGGATAAATCTGTGACATCCCCTCGTGGTATTGTCGAAGATGTGTTGGTTAAGGTTGGTGCTTTTAAATTCCTTGTGGATTTTGTTATTCTAGATGCTATGGGTGGTACCGATGTGCCTTTGATTCTAGGACGACCCTTCTTAGCGACCTCTCATGCTTTGATTGATGTCTACGGTTGTAAACTTACACTTAGGGTTGATAATGAATGCATGATCTTTGACCGTTCAAATGGCATGGAGTTTACTTTGTCTTATGCTAGTCGTCATGATCCTAAGAATCCGCATGAGCTTACTTCGGCTACTAATAGCAATAACCTTGTCCGTCATAGTCTTGCGGAGTTGTTTGCTCTTAGTGATGTGCAGGAGAAAAAGGATGAAGTAAAGGAGGCTCCACCTTTCATGCTTCAAAAGACTCCACCTAAGGCTAAGAAGAAAGGTGTGGAGAAGCCACCCGAGAAGGGTAAGGAAGCCGCACCGATGGGTGAGACTAGCAAGACTAAGAAGCCACCCGATGAGAGAATTCACTCCAAGTGGTTTGGCCCCTTCTCCATTGCTCACACTTCATCATCTGGGAAATCCGAGCTCACACCTCCCGAAGTCGGTAAGGTTCAATTCAAGTTCTGTGTGCCATGCCAAGGTAATGACTTCGATTTCAAAGAGGTAATGAGTTGGGATGGTTTTACTTAGCTGATCTGTGTGTTTCGTCGAGCTTACGACGTTAAACAAGCGCTTCTCGGGAGGCAACCCGAGTGTTTTTCATTTCTTTTCTTCTTGATTTGATTGCATGATTGTGTGTTTTTGTGGTGTTCAAGGTCCTTGAGTTGTTGTGGTGTCCTTTGTGGTCTCGTAGGTGTTGAAATTCTGAAGTTCGGGGTCCGTTTTGGGTTGATTTGACGGTGTTTTGGTCATTTTTCGTCGAGATAAAAATTTGATTTTAGGCTGAGGAGGTGCACGCCGTGCACCTATGCACGCCGTGCATGATGCACGCCGTGCACCATGCACGGTTGGTGCACGTGCTGTCTAGGAGGATTCGGAAAAAATTTCAGCTCCAAGGTGCACGCCGTGCACCCTGCACGCCGTGCACCCCTGCACGCCGTGCACCCCCTGCATTTTTTTCCACAATTTTTTTCACTGTTTGATTCGTTTGGGGGGTGTTAATGAGGTATTGGGGTGATTATGATTTGGTTTTTCATTGGTATTTATTGTGGTATTTGTTCATGACGGTTTGCCCATGAAAATTGGCTTGTTGAGTTTGGCTAAGTGGTTTGATTGTTGTCATGATTGTTGTGCCATTGGCGTCTTCAATTGTGGTTTGCTGCTTGAGTTCATTGCTTAACAAATTGTGGTTTGCTTGAGTTCATTGTGAATGGTATATTCTCTTGGGATGGTTGGTTGAGGGTGGTGTATGTCATTTTGTTGGGTGTTGCAGGTGATGAATTCAGGGGCTGATTTACCTTCTTTGTGTGAGGAGGGTGTGTTTGATCACCACACATGGGTCTATTTTTGTACATCCCTCCTTACATTATGTGATTTCGAGCTCATATGTTGCTATTAGTAATATTGCCCGTTTTACATGCCTAATGCATAGAGTGGTCCTTAATGAATTGATCTTTGCTAGCATAGGTTGTTGCTTTTGACTCTGATGATCTTAATTCATGCTAGGTGATATTTCCATTTTGATGTGATCGTTGAGCTGTGGATGTTAAATTGTTTGGTCTTTGCTCCGATCTTTCATGTTTTGGATTTCAAAATTGAAGGATACGTGATTAGTGATTTTTGTGTTCATCCTTCCCAGTGAGATTTCCAGGGCCCCACTTCTATCTCAAGACCCTTGTTTTCTTTTTTTTGGTTGTGCTTGTGTGTAGATCAATCAGGGCTCTCTTTTGGCTTTATTGCACTTGTTTATGCACCCCATGTTATCTTTACTTTTTCGCTTTTAATTGTTGTTTGAGGTTTTTGTGTTGTTTTAGCTTTTTGAATAAGGTTTGACAAGCATTTTGGATCACTCTTCACCAAGGATCATCATGGAACTCTTTCACCACTATTACGTCCTATGCTCCTCTCTACCAACGCGGTAACTTCGTTCCACCTTACCATCTCTCTCTTGATCATTGAGGACAATGCTCATGTTAGTCGTAGGGGAGTTTGAGGTTTGGTGTGATTATTTGTCGGTAGAAGTCTAAAGCTATGTTTTGATGTGTTGCATGATCTTAATTGAATGTCGAATTCCTCTATTGTAGAATCGTTCGGTTCTTGACTTTTGGTGTTTAATTGACTTCAAGTTTTCACAATGACGTTTAGACTGTCCTACTTAGAACCTATAACCAGCATGTTAGCACTAATATCAAATGAGTCTGGGCCAGAACTGAGATTTTATCACTCTTGTATGTTGGTTGACTGGTTTGATACGTGTTTTTGTACCACTCGATAACACCGGTCTAAGATGATGAAGGCAATCAGAATTTTCACCCCTTTTCCATATCTTTCTTTACCCTTTTTGATCCTTCGTGATTGTGGCTTGAGATTAGACGGAATCCAATTCGAAATCTTGTGTGGAAGTTGTAAAGGGCTAAGGATCAAGTGGCTAAATTGTGAAAAAAAATGCTCAAAAGAAAAGCTAGGCAAGCTCGGCACCTAAGTGAAGTGTCGGGTTGAGCACTAAGCAAAAGCAGTTAAAAGACGGACATCAAGCTCGAGCAACCAAAGCAGTTAATGACAAAAGACGCTCAAGAGCTGTTCGAAGAAGAAGATGATGATCCTATCCATGACTATTATGAGCTAGAAGAATCCTTGGTGGTGGTGGTTGATGAAGACATAGAACCAATCCATCCTGAAGTTGAAGCCGAAGAGGAGCACATAGAGATTGAGGAGATACCCTCACCTACACTTCCGCTGAGTCAACCTGTAGAGAAGATGGAGCTCATTGACCATGCCGCGCCATACTACCTCTTTCCTCCTCGAGTAGGAGAATTCGAGAAGAACTGGTCATCCAACCAGAATCACGATCTATTGGAACACTACCGGCTGCGTCACACTTCTGGAGTGCTATCTGGCACTAAACCGCTGGCCTTGAAGAAGGCGATTGACTTCAAGGAGCTTCTGAGTTGGGGTCCCTAACAGGTACCGTCCGGCTCAAGGACGTTAAAAGAGAGAGCTTTGTGGGAGGCAACGCACGGCCGGAGTCCGTTTTTGAATTTTTGAGTCAGTCTTTTTCGTCGTTTGAATCAGGTTCGGGGGAGCCAAAGTGTCAGTTTAATTTCCTTTCATTTCGGTTGGGTTTTGAAAAAAAAGGGTTTTTGATGGGCCTAGCCCGACGAAGTCCAAAGGCCCATATGACGGCCCACGAGGCAACCCATATGGTAGCCCGAACACAGCAGTTAGGGCAGGGGGCCCAGACTCAGGTGGTAAATCAGATGGGCCGAACATGCAGGCCCAGGAGGTGGAGTAAGGCCCAAAGCGATGGCCCAGCTCGGCGGCCTCCTAGGGTTACTCGGCGACACTTAGGTTTCCAAGGCAAAGCGGACACGTGTCAACATCCCACGGGAGCCACAAACGAGTGGCTAAGATTCAGCCTTGACAACCAAGGCAGGGGTACTATAAATACCCCCGTACACCCTATTAACCGGGGGACAACACTTTTACCCAGCGGACAAACGCTCCGCGGTACGTTACTCACCTCCCTCTCCCATTCCTTAAACTGATCGCCTCCCCTTTTCCTTGAACTGACTACCCCCCACGCTACTTACGAGGTACAACACTCCCAGAGGACCAACAAGCTTGGGCCTCCATTATTGGGCCAGGCGACAAGGCTGGAACAATTGGCGCGCCAGATAGGGGGACGGTCAGGCGACTTTTCAAGGCGAATGGCTTCATCAGCGATGCCCACTCTGATGGGCGAGGATGGCGAAAGAGGAGATGGAGTAACACCCGTCAAGTATGTCAACCCAGGTTCTCGAGCAGACCCAAACCTCACAAGAAACATGGAGCGCGAATTCGAGGGCGACTCGGAGTCCCAGAGTACTATTCTGACCGGCGATGCCTATGAGCTGTTGGAGCAGCGATTTCGATCCCTTGAGCAACAGAATGCTGAGCTCACACAGATGTTGAAAACGGTGATCGCTTAGCAAGCTCAAGCTCTCAGGACCAACACTCAGGACAGGCAATCGCCACAGGACTCCCATTTGGAAGCGTTACAGCAATTCCTCCCTGCTACTCAAATCTCCCCTGCACAGATGGCGGTTCGCCAACCTCTGTCCAGGGCGATACTCGCCGAGCCACTACCTAAGGGGTTGGTTCCGCCCAACCTAGATAGGTATGTAGGTACTGGCGACCCAGACGAGCATTTGCAAGCCTTCCAGATCGCCATGCAAATGCAGCAGGCCGGCGACGCCGCATATTGCAGAGCTTTTCCGGCGACATTGGGAGGGCGAGCCAGGGAGTGGTACATGAATCTACCAGAGGGCATCATAACATCGTGGGAGGGCTTTGCGAGGATCTTCTCACAGAAGTATGAGTGCAAGAAAACAAGGACGGTCCCGTTGCAAGCGCTGGTGAGCTTGAGACAAAAGCCGAACCAGTCGCTGAAGGAGTTCTTTGATGAATGGACTGGGGTCGTCCAATCCGTCAAGAGGGTAGATCATGAAATCGCTGCGGCAAGTTTATTCCAGTCGACTCATAACGGCAGGCTGCGGGAGTCGCTGCTACAGGTGGCTTCGAAGTCGCTATCCGACTTGGAAACCAGAGTACACAAAATTATTTTGATTGAGGAGCAGTTAGCAGAACCTTTACATGGAGCGGCGAAGATGGAAGAAAAGCCCGTTACAGGGAACAAGCAGGCCAAAGGGCAGCCCTCCGAGACACGGCCATATGGGAAATATCGCCCAGGGGAGCAAAGGCGCTACCAAGAGAAAGGATACCCAGGGGAGCATAGGGGTTATCAGGAGAGAGGATATCAAGAGGAGAGGGCAGATTATACACCCCTCTCAGAATCGTGAAGAAAGATTCTGCTGTACATGCAGCATAAGGGACACCCCATCAACTGGCCAGGGCCAATGTTCACCCCAGCGGGTCAGCGAAGTCGCCAAAAGTTTTGCGATTTCCATGACTCTCATGGGCATACCACTGAAGACTGCAGGGAATTGAAAAATGAAATCGAAAGGTGGATAAACGAAGGACGTCTCAGGGATTTCATTGTCAGCTCAAAGCGGAAAAACAAGCCGCAAGAAGATGATCGCCGAGGACAAGGAGAATCACAAGACAAGAAGGGTGATGTTTTCACCCGACTTAAGGAGCCTATGGACAATGAGGATAGCAAGAAAAAGCCTCGACCTGAGGTAAACCACGTTTATCAAACCATTTTTGGTGGGGAAAGTTGCCCGACAAAGAAAGTCAAAAAGGAGGAAACAAAGGAGGTGATGATGATAGACCAAGTCAGTCGCTCAACGTTGGGATTCTCGGAAGAAGACATGGCCAGGGTAGGAGGCCCAAGTTTGGAGGCGATGGTGATTCAAGTAATCACACACAATAGCCGAGTGGAGCGAGTGATGGTTGACGAAGGAAGCTCTGCGGACATTATTTTCTGGGAGCTGTACAAAAAGATGAACCTGCCAGCTAGCTTGCTCAGGCAGACAAAAACTACCATCTCAGGATTTTCAGGACACACAGTTCCCATCAAGGGGATAGCCACGATGGCAATAACCATTGGGGATGGAGACTTGCAGGTCACCCGATCCATCGACTTCCATGTCATGGATTGTCAATCCACGTACAACATGATCCTAGGGCGACCTGCACTCGCCGCCTTCCAAGCGATCTCCTCCCCAGTGCACCAAGTACTGAAGTTCGCTACTAATGAAGGGATAGGTTTCGCCTGGGGACACCCGGACATCGCCAGAAGGTGTTACAGGGCGGCGACTAAAAGCACGTGCCTCACCATAAGCTTGGAGGCGGAGAATGAAGGAGAAAGAGTCGTTCCAGCAGAATCGGACGTCCCAATACCGCTGTTCGAAGAAGATGAAAGTAAGACAGTTCGAGTTTCATCCTACCTGAGCGATAACAAGAAACAGGAGTTGGTCAAGTTGCTCCAAGAGTTCTCGCACCTGTTCGCATGGTCACCAAGCGACATGCCAGGAATTGCTCCAGACATCATCAAACACTCTCTAGCGATCGAGCCCGGGAGTCGCCCAGTCCAGCAAAAGCGGCGGAACATCTGCAGAGAAAGGCAGCAGGCGGTGGCAAATGAAGTGGACAAACTTTTGAAGGCAGGGTTTATCAAAGAGGTACAGTATCCTGAGTGGTTGGCTAATGTAGTTCTTGTCAAGAAATCGTCAGGAGCATGGCGAATGTGCGTCGACTTCACCAACCTTAACGATGCTTGCCCCAAGGATCCGTACCCCTTGCCCAACATAGAGCAGCTGGTAGACGCAACGGCGAACAATGAAATGCTGTCCTTTCTGGACATGTTCTCGGGATATCATCAAATACTTTTAAGCAAGCAAGATCAAGAGAAAACGGCTTTCATGACGCCCACGGCGAACTACTGCTATCGAGTGATGCCATTCGGGCTCAAGAATGCTGGCGCGACTTACCAGAGAATGATCGACAAAGTCTTTGTCAAGCAGCTCGGCCAAAACTTGGAGGCGTATGTGGATGACCTGCTGGTCAAAAGTAAGAGATCTAATGACCATCTTGGCGACTTAAGGGAAACCTTCAATACACTACAGGAGTATTCGCTTAGGTTGAACCCTTTGAAGTGCGTGTTCGGGGCAACATCAGGAAAGTTCCTAGGGTACCTCATAACCAGGAGAGGAATTGAAGCTAATCCAGCGCAGATCGCGGCGATTACAGCGATGGCCCCTCCAAAGACTGTGAAGGAGGTTCAGGTTCTGTCTGGAAGATTGACGGCAATCAATCGATTCATTCCCAGGATCGCCGACCGATGCGCTCCGTTCTTTGCGACTTTAAAGAATGCATCAAAGTTTGCATGGAATGATAAATGTAACAAGGCTTTTGAAGAGCTAAAGCAGTTTTTAATTACCCCTCCTGTACTTGCATCTCCGAAATCAAATGAAGATTTATTTCTCTATATCGCGATCTCTCCAAAGGCAGTTAGTGCGGTCTTAGTTCGAAGAGAGGACAAAGCTGAACACCCTGTTTTTATACAAGTAAAACCTTGGTCGATGCTGAAACAAGGTACCCGGCGATAGAAAAAATGGCATACGCTGTGGTCTGCGCGGCCAGAAAGTTGCGACCATATTTTCAGGCACACACGATACATGTGCTCACGAATCTTCCGATTAAGAATGCGTTAAGGTCTATGAGCATGGCAGGGCGATTAGCTAAGTGGGCGATCGAGCTAAGCGATTATGACATTCGATACCAACCGCGAACGGCGATCAAGGCCCAGGTCCTTGCTGACTTTGTAGTCGAAGGTGCAGTACAAGAGGATACCGAGGAAGGCGATGAATGGACGTTATTCACAGATGGCGCCTCGAGTAAAGGAGGGTCAGGCGCAGGGATAGTCCTAAGGTCTCCTGGGGGGATCCTCCACGAGGTCGCATTGCGATTCGCAACCAATCGAACCAACAATGCAGCTGAGTACGGGGCATTAGAGGCTGGCTTGCGAATCGCTAAGAGTATGGGAGTTACTAACATCAGAGTTTTCTCAGACTCGGCGATAGTAGTCAACCAAGTTAATGGGAGCTTTGAGGTAAAGGAGGAGTTGCTCCTCCCTTATTTCGATGAGGTAAAACTGCTTATATCAGAATTCAAGAAGGTGGTTATATCCCAGATTGCTAGGGAAGAGAATTGCCACGCGGATGCATTATCGAAACTAGCAACGGCGACTGATTTTGAAGAAGGGCGAATGGTCACAGTGGAAAAAGAAATAAGGAGGAAGCAGTGTTTTCACGTGATTAACGGAATTGGGAAAAGCGACTGGCGAACGCCTATTATTCAATACTTGGATAACGACACTATACCAAGTGACCCGTTAGAAGCGACCAAGCTCCGGCGAAAAGTAGGGAGGTGTACTATAATAGGGGAGAGCTATATCGGAAATCAGCTATGGGTCCATACTTGCGATGCTTGGGAGAGGAGGATGCAGCTTGGGCCCTAGAGGAAGTACATTCAGGAGTATGCGGTACTCACTTAGGAACAAGAAGTTTGGAAAGGAACTTAATATACCAGGGCTTCTATTGGCCAACAATGAGAAAGGAAGCTGGCGACCTGGTGAAGAAATGTCACAAATGTCAGGAATTCACAAGTTATCACAAGTTGCCCGCAACAGCGCTCCAGGCGAATGTCAGCCCGTGGCCATTCGCGAGATGGGGGATGGATATCCTAGGCCCATTTCCGGAAGCTTCCGGGAAAAGGAAATTCCTTATCGTGGCAGTTGATTATTTCACCAAGTGGGTCGAGGCAGAAGCGGTGGCAAGTATCACCGCCAAGCAGATACAGAAGTTTGCATTTAAAAGTATCGTCACCAGATTTGGTATACCAGAAAGTATTATATGTGACCATGGAACTCAGTTTGACTCGCAGGTCTTTAAAGAGTTTTGTGATGACCTGAGGATAAATCTGAGATTCGCTTCGGTCGCCTATCCACAAGCTAACGGACAAGCAGAGGCGGCTAATAGGCTTATTCTACAAGGATTAAAGAAAAGAGTGGATGGCTGTAAAGGTGTATGGGTCGAGGAGCTTGATCATGTACTATGGGCTCACCGAACGGCTTATAAAACGGCGACGGGGGAGACTCCCTACACATTGACGTACGGGACTGAGGCGGTCCTCCCGGTAGAAATCTCAATCCCATCTGTCCGAATACAGGAATACAGGGATGAAGTCAACGAACAAGAATTGATGCTTAACGTAGATATGATTGAGGAAAAAAGAGAAAAGGCACAGATGCGGCTGATCGCTGAAAAGGAGCAGTTAGCCAGGCGGTACAATTTAAAGCTCCGACCACATCACATCGCGCTCAATGACTTAGTGCTGCGAAAGATCTTCAGGCCGGCGGTCGGGGCGGCCAAGCTCAACCCCGGATGGGAAGGCCCATACAGAGTACGGCGAGTGGTAGGGGCCAACACCTTCAAACTAGCAGAGTTAGACGGAGCAAAGATCCCCAAAACTTGGAACTCCATGCATCTCAGGCGATATTATGATTAAGAAGACACTTGTAACCGAGGCTAGTTTTTAAGGCAACTAAGGGCCCTAACGATTGAATCTAATATATGTGTTCGCACCATCAAATTTATCATGTAAGACCTAAGGGCATTGGGATCGCTATGTAAGACCTACGGGCATTAACAAATCGCTGTGTAAGACCTAAGGGCATCAAATTTATCATGTAAGACCTACGGGCATTAACAAATCGCTGTGTAAGACCTAAGGGCATCAAATTTATCATGTAAGACCTAAGGGCATTGGGATCGCTATGTAAGACCTACGGGCATTAACATATCGCTGTGTAAGGCCTAAGGGCATCAAATTTATCATGTAAGACCTAAGGGCATTGGGATCGCTATGTAAGACCTACGAGCATTAACAAATCGCTGTGTAAGACCTAAGGGCATCAAATTTATCATGTAAGACCTACGGGCATTAACAAATCGCTGTGTAAGACCTAAGGGCATCAAATTTATCATGTAAGACCTAAGGGCATTGGGATCGCTATGTAAGACCTACGGGCATTAACAAATCGCTGTGTAAGACCTAAGGGCATCAAATTTATCATGTAAGACCTAAGGGCATTGGGATCGCTATGTAAAACCTAAAGGGCATTAACATATCGGTATAACATCTAGTTAATGATGAAAAGAAGCAAAGTGATTAAGAAAGGTGTAATAAAAAAAAAAAAGGCCAAAGATTGAAAATTCACGAGGAAGAGTTTAGTAAGGCAGTTTTTACAAAAAAAACAACAACAACAGGTTGACAGCAGGTTGACAGCGGGATCATGGGTCTTAGGCACCGGAGCCTTTCTGGCCAGCTTTGGAAGAGTCAGCGGCGGAATTGAAGTCCTTGCCGCTGGTCGAGGGGGCTTGATCAGATGATGGCGGCTGAACCTCTGATCCATCGAGATTCAGAGCAGGCAGGCCACGGCTGAGGCGAGTGGCCGCCACATATTCGGCATCTGCCGCCACTATCTCCCGCTCCAAGCGAGCAGCATCTCGAAAATAGGCCTCCTCCTCGGCATCGGGAAGGTCGGGAACCCCAAAGTTATAGCGATTGAGACCTCGAAGGACGGCTCGAACCATTTTTCCCCTTGCCAGCCCTTGTTGGGAAACAGCTCGTAGAACTCATTACGACAGCTGCGCATTACTACGCGCATACTCTCGCCGAGAGCATGAGTGTAATAAGCCACAGTCTCATCGTACTGAGCCTTGGCAGCAGCAAGATCACGATCCGCCGCCGACTCAGCCGCCAGAGAGTCATTCAGCAGCTCCTTAGCTCTGTCCCTTTCGGCGGCTATCTCCTCCACCTGAGCAACCTTGACACGAGCCTCATCCAATTCGGCTTCAAGGGCGACAATGTGCTTATTAGCAGATTGCAAGTCCTCCTGGACGCCCTCCATCTGGGAAATCCGCCCGGTCGCCTCAGCCAGGCTTTCCTTCAGAGACTCAGCAGCAGAGGTCGCTGCATCTGCCCGTCGCTAGGATAAAAAGACAAACAAACAAACAGCAACGTGCGGGCTTAGCAAGGATCGTAAGGTGGCAAGTCGGAAAAAAGTATATATAAAAGGGGAGAAAGAAGAGGCAGACGAGTAAATACCTTCTCCTCGTTATGATAACGGGTGAGATCCATGCGCAAAGAGCGCAGATTCTCAACATCCTCCTTCAGCCTCCGATTCTCCTCCTGCATGTGTTTACATGCAAAGGAAAGATCGCCGAGCTCGGCCACGGCCTAGGCAACAAAACAAATGAAGGGGGTAAGAAGCAGCGAGCAGAGCTAGGGAAGCAGGACAGAGCAAATTGACTTCGCATTCCATAAATACCTGAAGGAGGCGGCAGGAAGTCACCCCATGCAGGTCCGTAATCTCCGAGCCCTCACCAGGAGCGGTCACCCCCTCGTAGACACCTCGAGAGAACTCCTCCGTGATGTCACTCGCCATCCGGGGTGATATGTGGGATGCCACCAGATGAACGACGGCGAAGTAGGGAAGGTGAAAGGGACCCTCACCTTCGCGACCAGCAGGAGCAGGGCGATCAAAGAGGGTGTTAGCTCGCTCTGTCCAGCTGGCCCGGCGGGCACGGTCGGTGTTGACAGGAGGCGGGCGAGAGTGGTCGCGAGCAGGCTCGGTCGGACAAAGATCAAGCTCCGGAGCTGGCGTAGACTCGGGATGCTCCGGATCCCGGGGAAGGGGAATAGGTTCGTTAGGAAGGTAGGAGTCGTCATATGAGATGACGTTCCCGTCGGCAGGATGCTCTAAGGGCTCCCTCGCAGACGGATTGTCATGCGCCAGAGGCGATTGGCGACGAGAGCGGCAGAGGGGAGTTTCAGTCTCAGCATCGGCATCCTCCACCTCTATCACTGGTGGAGGCGGCGGCGGTGGATTGCTGGAGCCCTCACCTGCCTTTCTCCTCGGCTTGGAAACCCCAGCTTTCTTCTTCCTCTTTGAAGAAAGGAGGCTTTCATCCGTCTCAACCGCCTTCCTCTTCCCCTTAGATTTCTCGGGCGAAGGTTGGGCAGAAGCAGGGGCGACGGGGGCGGCCTCAGAGCGGCTGGGACGAGTCTCGGCGACAGGACCACGCGCCGTGGTACTAAGGAGGCACCCAGCGAGGCTTACGGCACCTAGGAAAGGTACATCCAAAGATTAGTATAAAAAAAGGGGGAAAGAAAAGAAAGCACGAAAAGGCGACAATATAAAGGTTATACGTTCCTAAGGGTTTGGCTACGACCACTCAATCACGCAAGATGAACGGCGACAGCTAGGAAGGGAGGAAAACAATCAGCACCGCCTAAGACATAAAGTATACCTCCTCGTATTCCCGCCTGGGCAGTCCGCCGGCCAGAAGTGGTCGATAGATGATGGCAATCAAGAAGGATCTGGCGACGAAGGAGTATCTCATCAGGAGTAGGATCAAGCTCGGCGTTGAAAGAACTCACGTCACCAGAAGACCAGGATGAAGGGAGCAGCGAAGCCCAATGGCGATCCGTGTCGCTGGGGCGGAAGTAGAAAAACGAATGGTACCATGTAGGGCGTGGTTTCGGTGATGAGTAAGTGCCCTTTTGTGTAAGATCAGCTCGGCGAACGAAACTGATGCCATTAGAGGTGTGCTTGGCATAATGAATTAATTGAAACAACCGAAGAGTGGGGGCGATCTTCTTGGTCGCACAGCTGCATTCAAAGGCAGAGGCTGTAGCCCAACACCCGACGTTAAAGGTGCCAAGAGAAGCGCCAAAGCACTCAAGCAGGGCGACCGTGAACGAGGATGGTGGAAGGTGAAGGCCATTGGTGAAGGCCTCGGTCCAGACGCCGTGCCACCCTGGCGGGCAATTGCCAATAGTGGAAAGCCGAGAGGCCACGGCGAATTCCCAGGTAGACGGCAGCATGGCGAACGGAAGAACGCGGGCGATCTTCTCCACCGACCCTGAAGGAAAGTAGCCCGGGCCGATGACCGTGCGCTCGTCACAGGTAGCTCTTCCCCACATAGATCGCCAGTTGCCAATGGAGTAGGAGCCGGTGACTCTAGTCGCCTCAGGATCAATCTCGACCCCATGACGGGCCCGCTCGAACCCTTTTTGGTGGGGACCCCAAAAAGGCAGGGCAGGAAATTCATCAAAATTCTCCTCTGCTACGTCGGAAATTTGGGCAGACGAGGTTTCAGCTGTAGATGGAGGGTTTAAGGGTGCCCTTTTCAGGGGAATGACTGGAAGAAGAAGGAGAGGACGAAGAGGAAGATGAAGGAGAGGGTGAAGAATCGGTACCAGCGGAATAGGAATGACTTTGGTTCTGGCTATCAGAGGCGGAATCCATGGTTCAAAGAAAAAAAAAACAACAACAAGAAGCAGAAAAGAGAAGGAAACACACGGCAGGACGGCAATGGGAGTGAGAAAGAGGGGAAGAGTCACGTACCAGGTGGGCGTCGGGGGGCTCCAGACATCTGAAAAATGGCAGGAAGAGATAAACGTTTTAGGGTGATCGGAAGAAGGAGAAACGAACGTTTTCCGATCAACGGGGAAGGAGAAGATAGTGGAGGACTCGCCGGAGGGAATAAGGAAGCAGTGGAGGCAAGAAGACTGTAAAAATGGGGAGTCAAGGTGTCAGAGAAGGAGTAAAAAAAGGAGGAAGACGGTAAGAAGGGGGTTTATATAGGAGTGCAATGAGCGGGAATGGAACCGTCGCGGTGAATGAGTGAGTCACACTGCGGTTAAAAAGGCGTGTTGGCGGGAAGGTGAGCCGTTGCGACGTTTCATTGGGGGCACGCGCGGCTGAGATGACGTCTGAAGGGATAAGGTAATGATGGCTTTCTGGGCAATTACTAAAATACCCCGATTTCCCCAGCTTCTCCAGCAAGGTAGGGAGTAAAAGACCGTGATGCCCTGAGCGGTAGAGAGGTGCGTGAAAAACTGGAAAGAAGGGGCGCGATAGAAAGCAGCGAAAAAAGAGCCAAGGCGATAAGAACCAAGACACCAAAGTGACAAAATGACAAAGCAACAAGGCGATAGGACAGCAATGCGATAAAGCGACACAACACAAGCGATCCGAGTCATAGGTAAACCCTCAGCCAAGCAAAGCTTGGCTAAGGGCTTGGGGCAATTGATGGGCGTAGCCCGACGAAGTCCAAAGGCCCACATGACGGCCCACGAGGCAACCCATATGGTAGCCCGAACACAGCAGTTAGGGCAGGGGGCCCGGACTCAGGTGGTAAATCAGATGGGCCGAACAGGCAGGCCCAGGAGGTGGAGTAAGGCCCAAAGCGATGGCCCAGCTCGGCGGCCTCCTAGGGTTACTCGGCGACACTTAGGTTTCCAAGGCAAAGCGGACACGTGTCAACATCCCACGGGAGCCACAAACGAGTGGCTAAGATTCAGCCTTGACAACCAAGGCAGGGGTACTATAAATACCCCCGTACACCCTATTAACCGGGGGACAACACTTTTACCCAGCGGACAAACGCTCCGCGGTACGTTACTCACCTCCCTCTCCCATTCCTTAAACTGATCGCCTCCCCTTTTCCTTGAACTGACTACCCCCACGCTACTTACGAGGTACAACACTCCCAGAGGACCAACAAGCTTGGGCCTCCATTATTGGGCCAGGCGACAAGAACTGGTTGGATGACCAGTTCTTCTCGAATTCTCCTCGAGTAGGAGAATTCGAGAAGAACTGGTCATCCAACCAGAATCACGATCTATTGGAACACTACCGGCTGCGTCAGACTTCTGGAGTGCTATCTGGCACTAAACCGCTGGCCTTGAAGAAGGCGATTGACTTCAAGGAGCTTCTGAGTTGGGGTCCCTAACAGGTACCGTCCGGCTCAAGGACGTTAAAAGAGAGAGCTTTGTGGGAGGCAACGCACGGCCGGAGTCCGTTTTTGAATTTTTGAGTCAGTCTTTTTCGTCGTTCGAATCAGGTTCGGGGGAGCCAAAGTGTCAGTTTAATTTCCTTTCATTTCGGTTGGGTTTTGAAAAAAAAGGGTTTTAAATTAGGTTTTTGGTGAGAATTATAATTTCTCGCCAAAAACTATCTCATAAAAAAAATAGTGGCGTCCTCTTTATTTTTTGCCTATTTTCGAAGAAGTTTTCGGCGAAAACTTCCATAGTTTTCACCAAAACTTGTGTCTGTTTTGAAAATTAGTTTCCTTTTTTTGGTCCGATTCTAACGCATACTTGATCGTCCAAATCGGAGCTCTGTAGCTCCGGTTATCCCCGAAACAAGCTTTTCACGTTTTTGGCCAACTTCATCGCTTTTCGTCCATCTTCTTGAGTCGTTTCTTAAAGGTTAGTTGTTGGGTTTCAATTTCGAATCTTTTGACATGCTGATTGTTAATTTTCGATGAGTTTAATTCCGGTCTACCTCATTTTGCGTGCCTACTGTTTCGGTGTGATTTTTTTTTCTGAACTGATTGAGCTTGGATGATCTAGATTGCTCTAGGAGTGTCGTGCCGTGAATTTGAAAAAAAAGAGTAAAAAAATTTTCAAAACTCCCCTAAACCTTCTTTGTTTGACTTTTATTCTGTGTGGATCCGGGACACTTGTCCCGGTATCCTTTTGATCTTTTTGTTGTTTTTGTTTTTGTAGGAACTTGAGTAGCTACTCCGCTCTACTCCGGACTCTCCGTGTTCATCCCCTACACCGACCATCTCATCACAGGTTCTTCATATCTCTCTACTATAGTTTAGTCCTGTGAGGACACAGAACCGTTTAAGTGTGGGGTATAGGATTCTAGGATTATGCATGATCTTGCTTGATTTTCTGTGATTCTATGGTTCATATTTGAAATTTCTCTAGCATAGAATTGCTCAATTCTTGACTTTTGATGTTAAATTAACTTCAATTTTGAACAATGACGTCTAGACTGTTGCACTTAGAACCTGTAACCAACGTGTCGTAACTGATATCAAACGAGTCTAGGTCAGAACAGATCACAAATCATTTTGGTAGTTGAAACTTGAATTAATTGAATTGATTGACTTGTTAATAACAAAGCTCGATAACACCATTCTAAGATGATAAATGCTAGCTTTCTCCCATGTTTTTCACTCCATATTTGATCACATGTGATTCTGGCTTGAGATTAGACAGAAATCCAATTCGAAATCTTGTGTAAAAAGTTATAACTAGCTAGGATTAAGTGACTAAATGGTTAAATCAAGTAAACTGAGTTGTTCGAATTAATTGTTAAGTTCTTTAAAGTGCTGAAATAAAGCTAGGCAAGCCCGACACCTAAGTGAAGTGTTCGGGTTGAGCACTAGCATAGGCACAAATACTGTGAGTTAGGCAGGTCCAACACCTAAGTGAAG
Source organism: Linum lewisii (assembly GCA_034768395.1). Taxonomy (NCBI): domain Eukaryota; kingdom Viridiplantae; phylum Streptophyta; class Magnoliopsida; order Malpighiales; family Linaceae; genus Linum; species Linum lewisii. The sequence continues at coordinate 39,217,325 of CM068297.1, forward strand.
TGTTTGGTATCGGTCCTAGCTAGAACATGTAACATACAGATCTATAAATGGATGAAGTCGAGTTGACAGCCACGCCACTTTTCCTACCTCCGCGTCCACATCATGGCTAGAGCTTAAAGTGTTTTTTATTAGAATTAGTGTTATCGTAGTCGGTTAATCATGATTAATTGTTTTCCCAAGAAACGTGCTTTGTTAAAACTACTACTTGAAGTGTGCAAAAAATAGTGAGAACGAAACTTGTTTCATTCTTACATGTGTAGGTCACCTTTTCTACGTGGAACAGTCTAAACCAAATTGTTAGAATTGAATCTCAGTTTAATCTCGTGTCATTTGTGAATTTGAGTGTGTTCTAGTTCAGTTTGCTTGAGGACAAGCAAAAGCTTAAGTGTGGGGTATTGATGACAGTCGATTTGACGTGATTATCAGCCCCATTTAAGCAACATTTCATACCCTTTGATGCCATTTTGATGAGTAATTGGTACATTTGTCGTAACTTTGTGATTATCGGCTCCTAGTGCGTACATTGTCTATTTTTGGCTATTTTTACCCTTTTTGTGAGCTTTATGTTGAGCCCCTAGATTACCACATTATAGAGGACTCTTTCACGAGTCCAACGCTTCAAACGGAGACCAAATCGGAGTTCAAACGGAGCGGGAATGATCGAAACAAGTTGAAGTGCTGCCCAACTCAAAACGCTGCGTTTTGGAGCTTACATGCTGTGTAAGCTAATTACACTGTGAGCTTACACACCGTGTAAGCTCCCCGGACGGGAAATTTCAGCCTTTTCCAACTTGTAAAGGGTTTCTAGGTGATGACACTCGATTTGACGTGATTATCAGCCTCATTTAAGCGACATTTCTTTGCTTAAGACATGGTTCTTAGGGTAGAATAACGAATATTCAATCGATTGTCCTATCTCCTGCCATTTGTGTTACCTTGGCCCGTTTCGGGTCTATTTGATGGTTTTCTAGTGTTTTTATATTAGCACAGGTTTTTGATGTCAAATAACGTAGCCATGGACGTGTCTAAGGCGTTGGAACCTCGAGGAATCAAACCGGAATCGATCCAAGGAGCCGATCAAGTCAAACCGAAAACCTGCCCATTCACACTTGCATCTTCGGCGAAAATGAGCTTATGTCTTCGGCGAAAATAATAGTGCAAACCAGCTGATGCCGAGTCAAAGAATATTTTCGGCGAAATCGATTAACTCTTCGGACCAAAAATACAAGGCAGAGAGATCACGGCCATTTACACAAGGATTTTCGCCAAAAATATCCCTATGTTTTCGGTGAAAATATTAGGCTGACTCGGCTAATTTAGGGTTAAGTATTTATACTTAACCCGGCATCCCAACGGAGGACAATCATAATTTACAAACACACAACTTTTCGAATCAGAATTCTCTGAAGTTCTGGAGCGAAGAGCTGGAGTTCGAAGAGCCGGATAGAGATCGTGACGCCATCCCTTCCATCTCGGAGAACCGGAGCTAGGAGCGCAACTTACCAAAGATCGTAGTCTATCAGAGTTGTCTGAATTAGGTTTTCCAGATTCTTTTCTGTTCTTCCTCTGAATGATGAACTCTTTCTTTGTCTTTGTGTCTTTTGTAATGATCATGAGTAGCTAAACCCTTTAGAGCTTAGACTAGATGAACCCTAAGTGACCCAGGGCTTTAAAGCGGTCACGGATCGGCGGTGATTAGATTCGAAATTCAATCAGTTCTTTTTCATGTTTGATTCGTTCTTCATTGTGCATGTTTCTTGTCTGGATTGATCACCTAGATTAGATTCTTGTTAAGCTAAGGATAGAAGCGAACGCTCGCCTTACTTTAGAACATCGAATTGAACAATTAACCTTATAATTGGAGTGTGCCTTTCGTAGGAACCGGTTAGGGTTAATTCACTGCAAGAGTAACTCATTAATCACTAGTAATTACACCAATTAATTAAGTCGTTGCGAGAGGCGACCGTACCCGGGCGGCTAGTTAATCTTGGTAGTTAGAACGGATAGAGCGAACGTTCGTCGGTCTTAAACCTAAGGGTAAGGAGCTATGGTGGTGTCTTAGTAATTGATTGAATGAGAATCAAAATCCGCTGATCTGTTGATTGCCAATGCTCTGGGGAACGAAGGGGGATTCAAAGTCTAAGTTCGTCTGTCATCCTTGTTTTCAAACCCTAATTCTCAATCTGCTTTAGTTTAATCTTTTTAATTTTTCTGCATTCCTTAGAAGTAGAAGTCGTGGAACTCACACCACGCACAACGTGTTTACCTTTGAATATTTTGCTAGTTCTGAAGTAACCAATCATAGAAAGCCCTCGGAATATGATCTGCTATACGCTTTTTAGCATTAGTAGTTTTTATTTGGTTGAAACGTCCGAACAACGACCGGGCGGTTCACCAAATTGGCGCCGTTGCCGGGGACTTCTTTTGATTGTTGAAAGAAGAACTGGCAATTTATTCTTCTTCTTTCCATCTTTCATTTTTTTTCCACCCACTTCGATTTTACGCCGGTATGTTTCCTTTTGTTGCTTGTAGGTTGTTCTACAGGTTCATGAACCGCTCGATTGCTCATTCTCAGTTTAAGCCGGGTAATTCTGCTTCGCCGAAGAAACCGCGAGCTCAGAAGCAAGTCATAACCACACCGCCTACACCACCTATCCCTCAAAAGATTGAGGAGTTGAAGGAGAACTCCTCATCTTCATCCGTTTCATCCACTACTTCAGATTCACCACCACCTTCTCCTCCCGTACTAGCTGCTCAGCGCACCGTGGCGGATTACTGTAGACCAAATGCGGCTTACCTCCGAGCTAGCATCATCGTGCCACACAGCGATGACGACCCCGACGAAAAGATCACAATCTCTTTCCTGAGCATGGTCTCTAAGGATCTTCACTTCGAAGGGAAGCCGCAAGAAAACCCCCGCACACATTTGGCGAACTTCCTTGACATGTGCGAGACGTTTAAAAAAGGGAATCTCGGTAAGAATAATCTTTGCTTACGAGTATTCCCATTCTCTCTTAAAGGCAATGCCAAGATATGGCTCAGCTCAAAACCACCTGGCTATTACACTGACTGGGATAGTCTAGCTCAAGACTTCATAGAAGAATACTATCCCCCTTCAAGAACTACATTCTACAAGGATAGTATCGCTAGATTCTCTCAGAAGGAAGGAGTAAGTTTACACGACGCGTGGAACGACTTCCAAGCGCTTCTATCTGAATGCCCTCATCACGGATTCAACCAGGGGCAGCTAGCTGAAATCTTTGCCCAAGGGATGAATGAAGAAACAGCTGAATGGGTCAACATCTTAGCTGATGGCGACTGCACAGCACTTGAACCAGAAGCTGCTCTACTTCACTTTGCGGACTACGCATCTAAGTCCAAAAATAGGGAAAGACAGTTTGGAGCAGCCATGAGTCAACCAAGTTGTGAAGATCAGATTAAGATCGCAGTACAGAAACAAATGGAAGAGATCCTCGGTACAACTAATAACTGGCCTAAAAAGGAAGTCAACTTCATTGATCACAGCTTAACCAGGGATCAAAGAGGCGACTCCGACTACCGTCAGTTCAGAACACCTCCTCAACAACGGGAAGGTTTCTATGAGCGTCCTCCCTACAACTTCCAACTCGACCAGAGCCGAAATCAATACATGGACAATGGTTATCAAGATCCTTCTAAATTCACCAGAGTACAGCAGCCTCTGAATTTTAGATTTGAGGACAATTGGGAGAGGAGAATAGCCAGGAAGTTTGATCTAATTACAGCAAGACTTGATGATCACGAGGAAAGATTTAGAGCGCAAGATGCTCTTAACAAAGGGTAGATCGCACAAGGACAGAGAATAGAGGATATGATAAATAAAATTGCTAGTGCGATGGCTCGTCTTCCCATCTTCAATCAGGCTCCGTCTCCAGACAGCGCCACCGTGAAGAACGAGCACGCTAAGGCCGTAACAACCAGGAGCAGTGAGCAGACCAGCCCGTCTGAGAAGGAAGAAATCCCTGTTTCCAATGAGGGAGAGTGCTCGGCTATCATCCCTCGACCACCACCCATACCTATCCCAGCTAAGTGCCCCGACCCTGGTCCTTTTACTTTACCTTTGAGCATTAATGACATTGAAATCGAGCGTAGCATAATTGACCTAGGTGCTTCTATAAATGTCATGCCTATGTGTTTATATAAGAAACTGAACCTAGGGGAATTACAACCTGCCAACATGAATTTAATGTTAGTTGACAAAACTCTAAGAGAACCTAGAGGAATGATCCAGGATGTAATCACTTGCTGTGGCCCGTTCCGGTTTTTCGTTGATTATATAGTTATGGATACTCAAGAGACATATTCTACCCTTCTCTTGGGTCGGTCATTCATGGCGACAGCCGAAATTAATGTCAATGTTCCTAATGGCTCTCTAACTGTAAGGGTGGGGAAGGATACTGCAACATTCCATCTCAAGGATGGGATGAAATACATTCCTAAGGAAGAATTAAATTGTTTATCCGTAGAGATTGTGGAGTTAGCCTCGGTCAACTTTATTTCTAATGTTTCTTTCAGTGTTTTGAGATCAATTGACACTGCAGGTGCTAGACAGGGTACCGAGAAGAAGCCAGAAATATCGGTTCAGAAGCCACCTAAGAAGAAGAAGGAACTGCAAGCCTCTTCTAAACCACTGAGCAGACCTCGAGGAAAGAACAAGAAGACGGAGACCCAAATGGTCTGGAGACCAAAAATTTCGTCGTCTTCAACCGAGCCAGCTGCACCACCATTTCGTTCCGAGAAACCGGCGCCGGAACAAGTATGGAAGGAGAAGCCGGAAGCGTCTCCTAAGGAAGTACTAACGATCACCGATCCTGGTGATAACAAGCCGAAGAAGAAAGAAAAAGAGAAGCCGACAGTCCTCATTCCTTCCATCGTCACACTCAAGAAGGATGATCTCTCTAGAGAGCTGTTCGGACCATTCAACTTCATTGATCATCTTCCCGACGGACGTACCAAGCTTTTGCATGCGAACGGGAAGAAATTCACGTTTACCGGAGAAGTCCCGAAGCTGTACTTCATGAACTCCGACGTGAGCGTGAAGGAGAATCTAAGTTGGGATGTCTCCTAATACCGTCCAGGTATCGTCCAGCTCAAGGACGTTAATAAAAGAGCGCTTCGTGGGAGGCAACCCACGGCTGGAGTCAGTTTTTTTTGTTTCAACCTTGGTATTTTAGAGTCGGTTCGGGAGAGCCAAAAGTGTCAGTTTGTTTGATTTATTATTTTTCGTGTAGAGTCTGCGTGTCATAGAGTCAGTTGCAAGTTGATTGAGGTCGTTCCGATTTTTCTAGATTTAACTCTGATTTTCTGAAGTTGGTCGGATTTGCGAAAATATTTTAAACCCGAACAGTTCAAAATTTTCGGCGAAACCACCCTTGATTTCGGCGAAACCGATTTTCAAATTTCAAACCTGTTTCTCCTGTTCCTCATTTTCGGTTCGAAAAATTTCTGTTTTCAGCGAAACCATTTCAACTAAGATTTCGGCGAAACCGAGCTTCCATTTTCGGCGAAACCGCCTTTTCAAATCGGTCAATCCATGTTAACTTGTAGTTTCGGCGAAACCACCCCCTACTTTCGCCGAAACTGATTTGAAAAATCACTTAATTATTCCCTTTAAAATTCGGACCTCTCTCTTCTTTATCCCATTTTCGCACAGCCTACCCGAAACCCCCCTCTCCTTTTGAAATCGTCGACCACCCTCCACTTTAAAACCCGCCGTCGCCGCCGTTTCACCCGCCGCCGCCGACCGCCGCCGATCGCCGCGCACCTCTCCCCTCCTCATTCCGATCCCACCAAGCCCTAGAACGTTCGAATCGGAGCTTTGCAACTCCAGTTCTCCGAAACCCCAGTTTTCAAGTTTTTCACCGATTCCTCTCACCTCGTTCATTTTTAGCAATCATGACTTCAAGGTAAGTTGTATAACTTTTCAATACGAATCTTTTGACATATAGATTGCTGGATTTCGTCGAGGTTGACTTTTGGTTGACTTTTCGGTTTGCCTCATTTTGCGTGCTGACTGTTTTGTGTGAACTAGGATTGACTGAACTTATATAACTGTTCTAGGATGCTTAGGGAGTTCCGTGCTTAATCTCCATATCATTTGGTCATGTGTTGCTATGCATACGATTAATTTCTTGTTATGTTGACTTTTGTGCGAAATGTCGGTTTGACTTTGAACTGTGTTGATCATTTGGCTGCCCAAGTGTTCATTCTTGTTCATATTATCGTGCTGCCATTTGAAATAATATTTTACCGTCATTCTCCGAGTTGTGACAGTCTTGCCATGATTAGGGTCCAATATGCTTAAAGGTTGACTTTCTAAATGTCGGTTTGACTTTTTGAACTCTGATTGTAATTATCCGATTCTGGCTGTTCTGAAGTATGTATTTTACTGTCTATGATTACCGGTTACTCCGCTTTCCTTACCCCACTTAGTTTCCCTCGTTTCTTTGTGAAATTGAGTTTTTCTACTAAGTGTGGGGTAAGGTTTTGGTCGACTAATTTGGTTTCATTCTGGTTTAGGAACACCTTTGAGCGCAGGACTAAGGCGCGACTCGATGGCGCCTCGAGCTCAGGAGCTGCCGCTCCCGTCACACCCGCCATTCTGGGTCCTCCACCTGCACTCCCTCGCCATGCTGGATACCATCCCACCATCGCCCGTCTACCGGACTTCTACTTTGAGAGCTTCCAGAAGATCGAGCACATCTGTGGAGCTGACGTGCGTCCTTTATCCATGGAGTCACTCCAGGAGCATGATGAGGATTCCTACCGGAACGTGCATGATGCCCTAGCACCGGCCGATCTCCTAGAGCTGACCACCATAGCCGCCGAGTTCCCAGACATTGCTCTCCAGGAGTTCTGGGCGACATTTGACTTGGATGAGCATAAGAGGAGACGGGGCCAGAAGGTGATCACCTTCTTTCTTGGTGGGGTGTACAGGCAGCTCACCTACGATGAGTTTGCCGCTCATCTGGGCATCCCCTACGAGCACTATCACGATCACCAGCTCGGCTGGGGCGATGTTGATGACGACGAGGAGTTGCACGCCCTCTGGAGCCACATGACAGGCGTGCCTGGCGATCTCCTCGGGAAGAGCAACTCAGTTAACTCTCTCTCTCACCCGCTCTATAAGTTTATTCATATGGTTTGGCGGAGGTCACTTTTATATGTCAGAGACAAGGATCGCCACCATATCCTTCAGGAGGAGCTCGTGCTTCACCGAGCCATCCGAGAGAGCTACCCTCTCCACCCCGGCTGGGTACTAGCTCACATCTTCAGCCAGCGGACCAAGAGGAGGAAGCTACCACGCAAACTCTTGGAAGGCAACTTCATAGGTCAGCTCATCCTCTCCTTCGGCATCAGCCATGAATATGGCCCTAACATTCCACGACACCCAATTATGACCGTTGGAGGAGACTTGGCGGTTGAGTACGACTTAGAACTCGACCTCAATCCCCATGTACCAGCTGATCCTCCACTCCAGCCTATGGTCGAGTCAGAGGAAGAAGATGATGCTGAGGAGCAGCAGCCGCAGCCGCCGCCTGAGTTTCATGATTATATACCCTCGCCACACCATCAGGCAGGGTACATCCTTCAGTCGCCGCCGCGCATTCCCGATCCACATCCGGCACCTACTCATCAGCCCCGACCGCACCCCGCGGACATTGGTGAGTTGTACGAGCGACTGCAGGAGTGGCGCATCACCGACACAGCCACTCAAGAGGCTAGGTGGACTATTATGCAACAACACATGCGCCGCGCCGAGAGGCGATATGAGCGACAGCTGGAGTGGCAGCGACAGCTCGGTGACGACTTCCACTTCTCCCACCCCGACACCTCTGACCAGTGATGATCAGGTGGTGTCCTTTTCCTTGTCCTTTCTTTTTATTTATTCTTTTCGGACTTCGGTCCAACTTTTTTCTGTGTGGATCCGGGGCACTTGTCCCGGTTTCCTTTTTATGTTTCATTTGTTTTTGTTTTGTAGGCAATTGGGCGATTCCGTTTGCTTCGGGTTAGACTACACTTCCCTCTGCTCCGAGACTCCGTGCTGACCCTCTGAAATCAACCGTCCTCATCCAGGTTCTTCCATTCCACTCTAAACTCTAGAATTAGTCCTGTGAGGACACAGTCCGATTTAAGTGTGGGGTAGGATGCTAGAGAACCTGAACCTTGCATGAACTTGATTGCCCCTTGATTGTGTTTTGTGTGCCTCGTGATTCCATTCCAGTCTCTCTAGCATTAGAATGGCTCAGTTCTTGATTTTTGATGTTAAGTTGTTGTTCAACCTTTCATAATGATGCTTAGACTGCTTAACCTAGAACTTGAGAACCAACTTGTATGCTTTGATGCTAAATTGCCTGGTCAGAACAAAATTTTAAAATCACACTTGTAGTTTGTAGTCTTGATTGCATGAAAATGACCGAATCCAACTAACAAACCAACTGTGAGCTTTTGATCCATTGCACGTAACTTGCAATTTAAATTCTTTCTGAGTGGTTTTTTGTTTACTTGAATGAGTTAGAATTTGCATGAGACCTACTCGAGACCACACGATGACACGAGTTCTAGAAGGATAGGGGCACCTAGATTTAGCTACTAAGCCAGATATCCTACCAAACGATAAAATCCACTAGGTTTAGACCCTTGAGCTTGGCCTGTTCTTTCGGTTCGATAATACATTGCAGCCATTTCCCATTTCTTTCATTCCCCGTTGATCCCCTGTGGTTGTAGTTCTAGATTGACCTACCGGAAGTCGGTTTATGGTAACCTGCCTATAGCCATTAAACAGGTGGTCTTAGCTAATATGTCCAGACGTGTAAACCCCTCTAGCAACTAAAAGAAAATCGGCACAAAAAGAAAAAAAATAGAAAGAAAGAAAAGAAGCAAGCTTCAGAAAAAAAAAGAAGCAGAAAAATCAATAATAAGAAAAGTTTCAAAGTGTAGTTCAATAAAACGTTCTTCTCCCTACAAATGGAAGAACGAAGTCAAAAGAAAAGAGAAAAAATCGTGTAAAGAAAAAGAATAAGTGCTAGGTTTCTTGAGGGTATCATAGGACGAGCGTTCATCATTCCACCAGTGTTTGGTTAGACGGTAGGAAGCCATAGATTAGATTCGAGGGAAGTTAGTCGAAAGCTACACCGCACCAAGCCATCATCATTATAAACCCGAGTAGTGTAGATTTCATTACGGTCCTAGCAGGGAAGTCCTTCTTGACTAGATACTCGTGTTGTCACAGTGGTGGAGATGTGGTCGAAATGCAAACCTATGACAGAATTTGGTAACAGAGAATGATCGAGAGCAGAAACACGTCCTTAAACACAGAGAGTGAGAGTCCCCATTGTACTAAATATATCCTGTGTGAGGAGTCTGGTCAGTCAGGTCAAATTCGTGCATAATTGGTTGCTAATTACTTGTCGTGTGCAGTTTATTAGTGAGACCAGGTAGTTTGGCTGATCTGTATGCATGTTAGGTTTCTTGTTCTAGGATCGATCTGTCTAATAATTCATTGTGTTTGATTGAGCTCCAATTTAATCGATCATATCATTTATGAACATGAGCGTTTCTATTCAGTTTGCTTGAGGACAAGCAAAAGCTTAAGTGTGGGGTATTTGATGACACTCGATTTGACGTGATTATCAGCCTCATTTAAGCGACATTTCATTGCTTAAGACATGGTTTTTAGGGTAGAATAACGAATATTCAATCGATTGCCCTATCTCGTGCCATTTGTGTTACCTTGGCCCGTTTCAGGTCTATTTGATGGTTTTCTAGTGTTTTTGTGTTAGCACAGGTTTTTGTCGTCAAATAACGTAGCCATGGACGTGTCTAAGGCGTTGGAACCTCGAGGAATCAAACCGGAATCGATCCAAGGAGCCGATCAAGTCAAACCAAAAACCTGCCCATTCACACTTGCATCTTCGGCGAAAATGAGCTTATGTCTTCGGTGAAAATAATAGTGCAAACCAGCTGATGCTGAGTCAAAGAATATTTTCAGCGAAATCGATTAACTCTTCGGACCGAAAATACAAGGCAGAGAGATCACGGCCATTTACACAAGGATTTTCGCCGAAAATATCCCTATGTTTTCGGCGAAAATATTAGGCTGACTCGGCTAATTTAGGGTTAAGTATTTATACTTAACCCGGCAGCCCAACGGAGGACAATCATAATTTACAAACACACAACTTTTTGAATCAGAATTCTCTGAAGTTCTGGAGCGAAGAGCTGGAGTTCGAAGAGCCGGATAGAGATCGTGACGCCATCCCTTCCATCTCGGAGAACCGGAGCTAGGAGCGCAACTTACCAAAGATCGGAGTCTGTCAGAGTCGTCTGAATTAGGTTTTCCAGATTCTTTTATGTTCTTCCTCTGAATGATGAACTCTTTCTTTGTCTTTGTGTCTTTTGTAATGATCATGAGTAGCTAAACCCTTTAGAGCTTAGACTAGATGAACCCTAAGTGACCCAGGGCTTTAAAGCGGTCACGGATCGGCGGTGATTAGATTCGAAATTCAATCAGTTCTTTTTCATGTTTGATTCGTTATTCATTGTGCATGTTTCTTATCTGGATTGATCACCTAGATTAGATTCTTGTTAAGCTAAGGATAGAAGCGAACGCTCGCCTTACTTTAGAACATCGAATTGAACAATTAACCTTATAATTGGAGTGTGCCTTTCGTAGGAACCGGTTAGGGTTAATTCACTGCAAGAGTAACTCATTAATCACTAGTAATTACACCAATTAATTAAGTCGTTGCGAGAGGCGACCGTACCCGGGCGGCTAGTTAATCTTGGTAGTTAGAACGGATAGAGCGAACGTTCGTCGGTCTTAAACCTAAGGGTACGGAGTTATGGTGGTGTCTTAGTAATTGATTGAATGAGAATCAAAATCCGTTGATCTGTTGATTGCCAATGCTCTGGGGAACGAAGGGGGATTCAAAGTCTAAGTTCGTCTATCATCCTTGTTTTCAAACCCTAATTCTCAATCTGCTTTAGTTTAATCTTTTTAATTTTTTTGCATTCCTTAGAAGTAGAAGTCGTGGAACTCACACCACGCACAACGTGTTTACCTTTGAATATTTTGCTAGTTCTGAAGTAACCAATCATAGAAAGCCCTCGGAATACGATCTGCTATACGCTTTTTAGCATTAGTAGTTTTTATTTGGTTGAAACGTCCGAACAACGACCGGGCGGTTCACCACTAGGGTTATATATAGACTTTTTAAAGTCGGATTGAATATACACAACTTTTGAGAGTCAGCCGACTCTAGGGTCGATAGATAGAGTTTAGAGAGTTCGAAGACCCGTGGAGAGATCATGACGCCATCCTTCCACCTCGGAGAGCTCGGAGCTTAAAGTTGAAGATCCAGGAGATCGAAGCTTCGCCGGAGTCGTCAGAATTAGGTTTTTCAGTTCTTATCTGTTCTTCCTCTGTATGATGATTTCCTTTGTTGCCTTTGATTCTTCTGTTATCGTTATGAGTAGCTGAACTTGTAGAGCTTAGATTAGATGAACCCTAAGTGACCCAGGGCTTTCAAGAGGTCATGGATCGGCGGTGATTAAATTCAAAGTTCAATCAGTTTCTCTTTCATGTTTGATTTGTTCTTTGTTGTTTATGTTTCTTGTCTGGATTAATCACCTAGATTATATTCTTGTTAAGCTAAGGATAGAAGCGAACGCTCGCCGTACTTTAAAACATCAAATCGAACAATTAACCTATTCATTGGAGTGTGCCTTTCGTAAGAACTAGTTAGGGTTAATCCACTGCAAGAGTAACTCATAAATCGTTTGTAATTCCAACAGTTAGTTAAGTCGTTGCGAGAGGCGACCGTACCCGGTTTCACCATCACCATTTTCTTCGTTCTCCGCCGCCATTTTAAGCCACTGCCGCCCACGTCCACCGTTGCCGCACGTTTCCCCTTTTTCTTCCATTCACCTCCATCCTAGATCATCTGAATTGGAGCACTATAGCTTCGGTTCCACCGGAAACCCCACCGTCTAAGTTTTTCCGTTTTCAGTGTTTTTCGTTCATGTTCTCTGATCATGTCTTCAAGGTTAGTTGTTGGGTTTTCAATTTCGAATCTTTTGACATATTGATTGTTGAATTTCGTTGAACTTGTTTTTGGTTGACTTTTCAGTTTACCTCAATTTGCGTGCCTGGTGAACGTGTCGTTGTGATGCGTTCAACCAAATAACTACTAATGCTAAGAAAAAGCGTATATCAGATCGTATTCGACTCGAGGTTTCTTCTAATCGACTACTTTGAAGAAGCTGGCAAATTACTCAGGTTAAAACACGTTGTGCGTGGTGTGAGTTCCACGACTTCTAATCTATTAAGCAAAGGAAAACAAAAGACAGAAAGATTAAAAGATTGACTAACGGGAAGATAGACGAACTTAGATTTCGAATCCCCCTTAGATCACCAGAGCAACGGCAATCACAAGATCAGCGGTTTTCAATTCTAATTCAATCGGTTTCTATACACCACCATAACTCCTTACCCTTAGGTTTAAGACCGGCGAACGTTCGCTCTATCCGTTCTAACTACCAAGATTAACTAGCCGCCCAGGTACGGTCGCCTCTCGCAACGACTTAATTAACTAGTGCAATTACTAGTGATTTATGAGTTACTCTTGCAGTGGATTAACCCTAACCGGCTCCTACGAAAGGCACGCTCCAATTATAAGGTTAATTGTTCAATTCGATGTTCTAAAGTAAGGCGAGCGTTCGCTTCTATCCTTAGCTTAACATGAATCTAATCTAGGGGATCAATCCAGACAAGAAACATGAACAATGAAGAACGAATCAAATATGCAAAGAGAAACTGATTGAACTTCGAATCTAATTACCGCCGATCCGTGACCGCTTTAAAGCCCTGGGTCACTTAGGGTTCATCTAATCTAAGCTCTACAAGTTCAGTTACTCATATCAGAAACAAGAAAATCAAAGGCAACAATGAAGATCATCATACAGAGGAAAACCTAATTCTGACGACTCCCGCGAGGCTTCAATCTCCTGGATCTTCAACTTTAAGCTCCAAGTTCTTCGAGGTGGAAGGATGGCGTCACGATCTCTCCAAGGATCTTCGAACTCTCTAAACTCTATCTATCGACCCTAGAGTCGGCTGACTCTCAAAAGTCTGATTTGTGAAAATATGAATAATGATTGATGTGTTCTCTCTTTTGCTGTCGGCTGCTTCTTTAAATAGGTACGTTTTAGGGTTTCCAATACAGCGCCGAATTTGGAAGGGATTTTCGCCGAAAATAATGAAGTATTTTCGCCGAAAATATTCTTGCAATTAAAGACACCGCCGGCTGATTTCTCTGTACTCTATTTTCGGATCGAAGAGTTAATCAATTTCGCCGAAAATACCTTCTATTGGCGCCAGTGATTTTCCCTTGCATTTTCGCCGAAAACCCTGGGCTCTTTTCGCCGAAGATGTTCTTCTTTTGACATCAGTTGGTTTACACTGTTATTTTCGCCGAAGATGTGGGCTTGTTTTTGCCGAATGTGTAAGTGTGAATGGGCAGATTTTCGGTTTGACTTTGATTGGCTCCTTTGATCGATTCCGGTTCAGTTCCTCGATGTTCCTATGCCTTAGACACGTCCATGGCTACTTTATTTGACGGCAAAAACCTGTGCTTACGCAAAAACACTAGAAAACCATCAAATAGACCCGAAAAGGGCCAAGGTAACACAAATGGCACGAGATAGGGCAATTGATTGAATATTCGTTATTCTACCCTAAAAACCATGTCTTAAGCAAAGAAATGTCGCTTAAATGAGGCTGATAATCACGTCAAATCGAGTGTCATCAAATACCCCACACTTAAGCTTTTGCTTGTCCTCAAGCAAACTGAACTAGAACACACTCAAAATCACAAATGACACGAGATTAAACCGAGATTCAATTCTAACAATTTGGCTTAGACTGTTCCACGTAGAAAGAGTGACCTACACATGCAAGAACATCAACGAAACAAGTTTTCGATCTCACTAATTTCTGCACACTTCAAGTAGTGGTTTTAACAAAGCTCATTTCTTGGTAAAACAATTAATCATAATTAACCGACTACGATAACACCAATTCTAATGAGAAAAGACTTTAAGCTCTAGCCATGATGTGGATGCGGAGGTAGGAAAAGTGACGTGGCTATCGACTCGACTTCATCCGTTTCTAGATTTGTACGTTACATGTTCTAGCTAGGACTGATTTAAACCACAATTTATTTCAAGTTTCAACTTCTTCCTTTAATTTATTTACTGCATACTAGTGCTCGATACCAAACACTTCACTTAGGTGTTGGACCTGCCTAGCTCACAGTATTTGTGCCTTTGCTAGTGCTCAGCCCGAACACTTCACTTAGGTGTCGGGCTTGCCTAGCTTTATTTTCAGCACTTTAAAGAACTTAAAATTGATTCGATTAACTCAATTACTTGATTTAACCATTTAGCCACTTAATCCTAGCTAGTTATAACTTTTTACACAAGATTTCGAATTGGATTTCGGTCTAATCTCAAGCCACAATCACAGGTGAACAAATATGAAGTGAAAAACATGGGAGAAGCTAGCATCTATCATCTTAGAACGGTGTTATCGAGCTTTGTTATTAACAGACCAATCAGTTCAATTAATTCAAGTTTCAACTACTGAAGTGATTTATGATCTGTTCCGACCTAGACTCATTTAATATCAGTTCCAACACGTTAGTTACAGTTTCTAAGTGGAACAGTCTAGACGTCATTGTTCAAATTAAAGTCAATTTAACATCACAAGTCAAGAATTGAGCAATTCTATGCAAGGGAAATTTCAAATTTGAACCACAGAATCATAGATAGCAAGCAAGATCATGTAGAATCCTAGACTCCTACCCCACACTTAAACGGTTCTGTGTCCTCACAGAATTAATCTAGAGTAGAGAGATACGAAGAACATGGATGGTGATGGTCGGTGTAGGGGATGAACACGGAGCATCCGAAGCAGAGCGGAGTAGCTACTCAAGATCCTACAAAACAAAAACAACAAAAAGATCAAAAGGATACCGGGACAAGTGTCCTGGATCCACACAGAATAAAAGTCGAACAAAGAAGGTTAAGGGGAATTTTGAAAATATTTTGACTCTTTTTTTTTTTTTCAAATTCACGGCACGACACTCCTAGAGCAATCTAGATCATCCAAGCTCAATTAGTTCAAAAAAAATCACACCGAAATAGCAGACACGCAAAACGAGGTAGATCGGTATTAAACTCGTCAAAATTCAACAATCAATATGTCAAAAGATTCGAAATTGAAAACCCAACAACTAACCTTTTAGACACGACTCAAGAAAATGGACGGAAAGCGACGAAGTTGGCTAAAAACGTGAAAAACTTGTTTCGGGCATAACTGGAGCTACAGAGCTCCGATTTGGACGATCAAGTATGCGTTAGAATCGGGCCGAAAAAAGGAATCTGATTTTCAAAACAGAACAAATTTTCGGCAAAAATTTCATAATATTTTCGCCGAAAATATCTTCGAAAACTGGCAAAAATAATGAGAAGTTCACTGTTTGCAATTTTCGGATAGAAATTTATTATTTTTCACCGAAAATACTTTTACTTCTTTTTTTTTTAAACCCAACCGAAAACAAATCAAAATGAAATGAAATTAAACTAACACTTTGGCTCCCCCGAACCTGACTCGAACGACGAAAAGACTGACTCAAAAATTCAAAAACGGACTCCAGCCGTGGGTTGCCTCCCACGAAGCGCTCTCTTTTAACGTCCTTGAGCTGGACGGTACCTGTTAGGGACCCCAACTCAGAATTTCCTTGAAGTCAATCGTCTTCTTCAAGGCCAGCGGTTGAGTGCCATGTAGCACTCCAGCAGGGTGATGTAACCGGTAGTGTTCCAGTAGATCGTGGTTCTGGTTGGATGACCAGTTCTTCTTGAATTCTCCTTCTGGAGGAGGAAACAGGTAGTACGGCATGGCATGATCAATGAGCTCCATCTTCTCTACCTGATGATCATCCAGATGTCTCTCGGGATCGAGTGTGTATACTTCCAAATCCTTGACGTCTTCGATCCCCACGTGCTCGTCTCTGGCTTGATCTATAGGTTGGTTCGGCGGGAGCTCGATTGAGGATATCTCCTCGATTTCTTCGTGCTCCTCTTCAGCTTCAACTTCAAGATGGATTGGCTCTATGTCTTCATCAACCACCACCGCCAAGGATTCTTCATCAGATGCTTCTTGCTCGCAATAGTCATCGGTGAGATTGTCATGTTCATCTTCATACAGCTCTTGAGCATCTTCTTCCATTAGTGGATTTGGTTGCTCGAGCTTGATATCTACTACGTTACAAGCTTGCAGCTTCGAAATGAGATCATCCAAGGCGGATTCTACTCTTGCCGTCTGTTGTCGATTTTGATGAACTTGTGAGTCTATCTCTTTGTGAGCTTGTAGCTCTGTAGAGATATTCTCCAAGAAGGATTCTATTCTCGTCGTCTGTTGTCGATGCTGATGAGCTAGCATATACATCTCTTGGTTATCCTCAATATACGGTGCTTCATCGACATACCACTCTTGGTACTGGTCATCCCACCTGTAATCCTGCATAATTAAAACTCAAAAACACTACCCAGGTAAATCATGAAAATATGGAGGAAAATTAAATGGTAAGGCGGAAAGGTAGAAGAATAATTTGCCAACTCTTCTTTCAAACAATTAGAAGAGTCCCCGGCAACGACGCCAATTTGGTGAACGTGTCGTTGTGATGCGTTCAACCAAATAACTACTAATGCTAAGAAAAAGCGTATAGCAGATCGTATTCGACTCGAGGTTTCTTCTAATCGACTACTTTGAAGAAGCTGGCAAATTACTCAGGTTAAAACACGTTGTGCGTGGTGTGAGTTCCACGACTTCTAATCTATTAAGCAAAGGAAAACAAAAGACAGAAAGATTAAAAGATTGACTAACGGGAAGATAGACGAACTTAGATTTCGAATCCCCCTTAGATCACCAGAGCAACGACAATCACAAGATCAGCGGTTTTCAATTCTAATTCAATCGGTTTCTATACACCACCATAACTCCTTACCCTTAGGTTTAAGACCGGCGAACGTTCGCTCTATCCGTTCTAACTACCAAGATTAACTAGCCGCCCGGGTACGGTCGCCTCTCGCAACGACTTAATTAACTGGTGCAATTACTAGTGATTTATGAGTTACTCTTGCAGTGGATTAACCCTAACCGGTTCCTACGAAAGGCACGCTCCAATTATAAGGTTAATTGTTCAATTCGATGTTCTAAAGTAAGGCGAGCGTTCGCTTCTATCCTTAGCTTAGCAAGAATCTAATCTAGGGGATCAATCCAGACAAGAAACATGAACAATGAAGAACGAATCAAACATGCAAAGAGAAACTGATTGAACTTCGAATCTAATTACCGCCGATCCGTGACCGCTTTAAAGCCCTGGGTCACTTAGGGTTCATCTAATCTAAGCTCTACAAGTTCAGTTACTCATATCAGAAACAAGAAAATAAAAGGCAACAATGAAGATCATCATACAGAGGAAGAACAGATAAGAACTGAAAAACCTAATTCTGACGACTCCCGCGAAGCTTCAATCTCCTGGATCTTCAACTTTAAGCTCCGAGTTCTTCGAGGTGGAAGGATGGCGTCACGATCTCTCCACGGATCTTCAAACTCTCTAAACTCTATCTATCGACCCTAGAGTCGGCTGACTCTCAAAAGTCTGATTTGTGAAAATATGAATAATGATTGATGTGTTCTCTCTTTTGCTGCCGGCTGCTTCTTTAAATAGGTACGTTTTAGGGTTTCCAATACAGCGCCGGATTTCGAAGGGATTTTTGCCAAAAATAATGAAGTATTTTCGCCGAAAATATTCTTGCAATTGAAGACACCGCCGGCTGATTTCTCTGTACTCTATTTTCGGATCGAAGAGTTAATCAATTTCGCCGAAAATACCTTCTGTTGGCGCCAGTGATTTTCCCTTGCATTTTCGCCAAAAACCCTGGGCTCTTTTCGCCGAAGATGTTCTTCTCTTGACATCAGTTGGTTTACACTGTTATTTTCGCCGAAGATGTGGGCTTGTTTTCGCCGAATGTGTAAGTGTGAGTGGGCAGATTTTTGGTTTGACTTTGATTGGCTCATTTGATCAATTCCGGTTCAGTTCCTCGATGTTCCTATGCCTTAGACACGTCCATGGCTACTTTATTTGACGGCAAAAACCTGTGCTTACGCAAAAACACTAGAAAACCATCAAATAGACCCAAAAAGGGCCAAGGTAACACAAATGGCACGAGATAGGGAAATTGATTGAATATTCGTTATTCTACCCTAAAAACCATGTCTTAAGCAAAGAAATGTCGCTTAAATGAGGCTGATAATCACGTCAAATCGACTGTCATCAGTGCCTACTGTTTCAGTGTGAATTGTGCTGAATTGTTTGAACTTTTTTTATGTAGACTGCTTAGGGAGTATTGTGCCATGATTTGATAACATTTGAACTTAGTTCGCTATGCCTAATAATCAAATGTGTTAGGGAGTTGACTTTTTTTATATAAAATGTCGATTTGACTTTGAATCCTTCATATCATTCTGAGGTCCCGACAGTTCCTATGTATGCCTCATGATCGATTATGGTTACCGAACGTTGAATTAGCTTATCCCCGCTCGGTTTCTCTCATTTCTTTGTGAAATTGAGTTTTTCGACCAAGTGTGGGGTAAGATGTCGGTTTGACTAATTTGGTTTTATATTTTTGATAAATTTTAGGAATAGGGGTAAGAGACCGAGAGTCAGTGGTTCAGGATCCTCTTCCGCCACTCCGGATCCCAAGGAAAGCGGAGATGGTGCCAATGCCCCCACCCCTGTCACTCCCGCTCTCGCCGGTCCTCCCCCGCCAAACCCCAGGAGTTTATCCTTTCATCGCTAGACTCCCTCAGCACTACTTTGAT
Source organism: Linum lewisii (assembly GCA_034768395.1). Lineage (NCBI taxonomy): Eukaryota > Viridiplantae > Streptophyta > Magnoliopsida > Malpighiales > Linaceae > Linum > Linum lewisii. The sequence continues at coordinate 39,236,313 of CM068297.1, forward strand.
CGCTACTGGAGGATCTGGACCGTCCCTCCAGCCCACGTCGCCCCTCTTTCCCTGAAGTCCATCCAGGAAGTTGACCAGGGGTGGTACGATAACGTCTCCCACTCCCTCACCCTGGTGGGACTTCTGGAGCTCTCCACCATCGCCGACAACTATCCACACGTCGCTCTCCAAGAGTTCTAGAGCACATTCAAGCTCGACAACTGCAAGAACAGGACGTGCTCAAAGGTGATCACTTTCCATCTTGCCGACCAGAGATGCGACTACCTCGGCATCCCTTACGAGCACTACCACGGTCACCATCACGACTGGGAGACCAACAAGGTGAAGGGCCCGATATTCGATGCAATCTGGAGCCATATCATCGGAAAACCGGGCGTCAAGCCCACCAACAATAACTACATACGTATGATCTCTCACCCTCTCTTTCGATTTATTCATTACGTATGGCGTCGTTCCTTGTTTTATGCTCCAGAGAGAAATCGACACCACATAGCCACCGAGGAGCTATTCCTCTTCAGGGCTATCCATGAGGGCTACCCTCTTCATCCGGGTTGGGTTCTTGCCCGCTTATTCAACCAGAAGATCAGTTCTAATAAGCTCCCGCCTTTCCTCCTTGGAGGTGCTTTCATCGGTCGTCTCATTGTCGGCCTCAGCCTCTCCGGTTCCTGGGATCCTTAGATTCCACGCATGTAGGTGCACACCGTTAGAGCGGACCTAGCCCAGGAGTTTGGGCTCAACCTGGCCATCGAGCCAGAGGTGTACGTTCCAGGCCCCATCCTTGAGGACTCCGAGTCAGAAGAAGAGGAAGAAGACAAGGAGGAGCTTCAGGTCCATCCCCAACCTCCAGCTCAGTACTCTGACGAGTATGGTCAGATGCTGACCCGTATGGAGCAATGGCAGACGGACTTCTCCTTCGGTTCTCACCAGTGGCAGAAGGACTGATTGGCGTTCGAGGAAAAAGTCACATCCTGGCAGGCAGAGTAGGATGCCAGATGGCTCATCACTCAACGTCATCACGTGGAGGAGGCAGCGGTGCGACGGGCGTTGCTTTATCATTTCCACATTCCACCACCTCCACCCCCACCTGAGGATCAGTGATCAGGTCGTACCCTTTTCCTTTTTTTTTATTCTTTTCATATTTTTATCCAACTTTTTCTGTGTGGATCAGGGACACTTGTCCCGATTTCCTTTTGATCTTTTGTTGTTTTTGTTTTTGTAGGAACTTTTGTAGCTACTCCGGACTCTTCGTCTTCATCCCCTACACCGACCATCTCATTCCAGGTTCTTCGTATCTCTCTCTCTCCTAATTTAGTCCTGTAAGGACACATAACTGTTTAAGTGTGGGGTAGGAGTTAGAATTTGCATGATCTTGTGTGATTTTCTGTGATTTCGTGGCATATTCCATTCCTCTAGCATAGAATTGCTCGATTCTTGACTTTTGTTGTTAAGTTGTTCTTCAATCTTTCATAATGATGCTTAGACTGCTTAACCTAGAACCTGTAACCAACTTTCCTGCAATGATGCTAAATTGCCTGATCAAAACAGAAATTTTATCACGCTTGTAGTATTTCACCTTGATTGCATGAAATTGATCGAATCCGACTAGCAAGCCAATTTGTGAGCTTTTGATCCATTGCACGTAACTTGCAATTTCAATTCTTTTTTAGTAGCTTTCTCGTACCTTGAATGAGTTAGAATTTGCATGAGACCTATTCGAGATCACACGATGACACGAGTTCTAGGAGGATAGAGGCACCTAGAATCAGCTACTTAAGCCATAAAGCCAACCCAACGATAAATCCCTTAGGTGTAAACCCTTGAACTCGGCCTTTCGTTCGGTTCGTTATACATTACAGCCATTTCCCATGTTTTTCATCACCCCGTTGATCCCCCTGTGGTAGTAATTCTAGATTAGCCTACCGGAAGTCGGTTTGTGGTAACCTGCCTATAGCCATTAAATAGGTGGTCTTAGCTATTATGTCCAAATGTGTAAACCCCTCTAGCAACTTAAAAAATCGGCACTAAAAAAAAGAGAAAAAAAATAGAAAATCCAAAAAGTCAATTGAAGTTCGAGTTCAATGTCTAGCAGTATAGTTAATAACGTTCTTCTCCTTACATTTGGAAGAACGAAGTCAAAGTAAATGTAAAGAAAAGTCAGAAAAAGAAAAAAAAATAGAAAATCCAAAAAGTCAATTGAAGTTCGAGTTCAAAGTCTAGTAGTATAGTTAATAACGTTCTTCTCCCTACATATGGAAGAACGAAGTCAAAGTAAATGTAAAGAAAAGTCAGAAAAATTCAGAAAAAGAAAAAAAATCATACAAACTAAAGTCCTAGGTTGCTTGAGGGTATCATAGGATGAGCATACGCTATTTCACCCGTGTGTGGTTAGACGGTAGGAAGCCATAAGCTAGATTCGAGGGAAGTTAGTCAAAAGCTACGTCGCACAAAAGCCAATTCCATCATTCATCGCATCATCCATTCATCATAAACCCTTGTAGTGTAGGAATCATTACAAGTCCCTTGCGAAAGCCCTTTTGACTAGTTACTCGTGTTGTCACATTGGTCCAGATGTGGTCGAATTGCAAACATATGACAAACTTCGGTCGAGAAAGTGATTGAGAGCAGAAACACGTCCCTAAACACAGAGTGCGAGAGTCCCCTATGTACTAAATATTATCTATGTCAGGAGTCTAGTCGGTTAGGTCGGATTTGTGCTTGATTGGTGATTGCTCCTTGTTGTGTGCAAATAATTAGTGAGACCAGGTTGTTTGGTTGACGTGTATGCCTGTTAGGTCATTTGTTCTAGGAGTAGCGGTTTAATAATTCATTGTGAAAGCTTGAATCTTAACTTGATCGATCTTGTCATTTGTGAATCTGAGTGCGTTATAGTTCAGTTTGCTTGAGGACAAGAAAAAGCTTAAGTGTGGGGTATTTGATGACACTCGATTTGATGTGATTATTAGCCTCATTTAAGCGACATTTCCCTGCTTGAGACACAATTTTTGGGGTAGTTTAGGGTGTTTTCACTCGAATGCTCTATTTCTTACCGTTTTGGTTACTTTGGTCCATTATGGGTCTATTTGATGGGGTTTCTAGTTCTTTTGTGAATGCACAAGTTTTTGCCATCAATAACGTAGCCACGAACGTGCTAGGGAAGCAAGGGAACCTAAAGGAACTACCCGGAATCGATCCAGAAATCATACAAGTGGAAGCCAAAACATCCCCTGGTCAACACTGAAGCATTCGACGAAAACTTCCAAAGTTCTCGCCGAAGAGTTTTTCACACAGAAAGATCCAAGAGAATTTAGGAAGAAGTCCTTGGCGAGAACTTCCAAAGTTCTCGCCGAAAACTATTGAAGATTACAAATAGGAGGTTTTGCACTAAAGTTCTCGCCGAGAAGTCCTTCCTTTTCCGGCACAACTACGGACAAACCCTATTTAAGCAAACCGGCAGACATCATTCAAGATATACTTTTTCCAAGTATTAATTTCCAGACTTCAAAGTTTGAGAGAGAGTTGAGAGCATCCTTAGAGTTCCCGGAGAGATCATGACGCCGTCTTTCCACCTCGGAGTGCTCGGAGCTAGGAGTTGAAGATTCTTAAGATTGAAGCTTCACGGATTCATCAAATTAGGTTTTACAGTTCTTCTCTGTTCTTCCTACCTGAGATGTATTCCTTGACTGCTTTCGATTCTCTTGTATTGAATATGAGTAGCTAAACTCGTAGAGCTTAGATTAGATTAACCCTAAGTGAACCGGGGCTTTAAAGCGGTCACGGATTGGCAGTAATTAGTTTCAGATTCAGACAGTTTCTCTTGCATGTTTGGTTTGTTCTTCATTGTTTGTGTTTCTTTTCTAGCTTGATCTCCTAGACTAGATTCTTGTTAAGCTAAGGATAGAGACGAACATCCGCCTTACTTTAAAACACCAAATCAACAATTAATCTATTCAATGGAGTGTGCCATTCGTAGGAACCATTTAGGATTAATCCACTGCTAGAGTAACTCATAAATCACTAGTAATCACGCTAGTTAGTTTTCCATTACAGAAGTGAACGCACAGATGGTTAATCTTGGTAGTTAGATCAGATAGTGCGAACGTTCGCTGAAGTTAAACCTAAGGGTCAAGAGTTATGGTGGTGCCTGAGAACTGAATGAATCAGGATTGAAAACCGCTGGTCTTGTGATTGCCAATGCTCTGGATATCTTAGGGGGGATTCGAGTCTAAGCTTGTCTGTCATCTTGTTAAGTCAAACCAATCTTTCATTCTGTCTTTTGTTTTCATTTCAATTTTCCTGCTTTATAGTTTAGAAGTCGTGGAACTCACACCACGCACAACGTGTTTAAACCCGAATAATTTGTCAGCTTCTTTGAGTAGTCAATCAGAGGAAACCTCGAGAGATTCGATCTACTCTACTTCTGTAGACTAGTTATTTGACCACACGCGAAAACGTGGTACATCATGTACCAAGACCAGGACTATGTGATCAGGTTTATTAGAGGGTTGAATGACTCGTTTGATGTTGTATGCTCTCAGCTCCTTCTTATGGATCCATTACCATATGTTACACAGCATTCAAGTTTGTTGTGGATTTTGTTGCTCTTGCAGCAGCTAACTTCCAATCCAGAGGTAAGGAATTGGATGAAAATCTATTTTTCAGATACTGTAAGAAAGACAACCACACGATAGAGAACTGCTATTGATTGAAAAATAAAAAGGCCAGGGAGAATGGTAATGGAAGTTTTTCCAAATTTGGAACTCCTCGCTTTGTTGGATCTGTGATTGAAGATGGTGCTACGTCTGGAGATACCTCTGCTGCAGAAAATCGATCTTGGTTGTTCAGGTACTGTGAACATGACCTTGTCCTCTTCTGAGTTTGCAAGACTCAAAGCACTCCTCCAGCAGCTAGCATCACCTACTCCTACTACCACTAAAACCTATGCCAACCTTATCACTCAACCATCTACCACCGTTATACATGACCTCCTTTCTCTTTCTGATTTCTTTCCTTCATCTCCTTTTTCACATTACTAGATTATAGATACAGGTGCCAGTAGTGACATTTCCTATTCTCTTTCCTTGTTTAGCACTCATAAACTTATGCCTGCTACGTTTGTTACTCTTCCTACTGATGATAAAACCCTAGCTAGTCATTCTGGTATTGTTGAATTACCATGTGGTCTTACTCTACATGATGTGCTTCTTATGCCAAGTTTTACGTTTAACCTCCTATCAATTAGTTGCCTTACCAAACATAACTTTGTTTCTGTCACTTTCTCCTCTCATCAATGTCATATTCAGGACCCTCTGTCACATACGACGATTGGCTTAGCCCAGGAAAATAGAGGTCTATACTTACTTCCTGCTAATTCCTCATCCATGTATATATGTCCTTTTTCTTCTCCTTATGTTGCAGCCACCAGTCACTTAAACCTGGAGTCACACTCCTTGGATCTATGGCATTGCAGATTAGGTCATCCTTCATTGCCTCGTCTGCAGCTCCTTCACCAAACAGTTCCTTCCATCACCATCCCTTCCTCATCTCATTGTATTACTTGTCATTTGGCTAAACAAAAAACCTTACCGTTCAATAGAAGTTCTTTCAGAGCTGCAGGCCCTTTTGAGTTTGTTCATATGGATATCTAGGGGCCATTGAACACTAAAACTCATGATGGTTTCTCATATTTTCTTACTGTTCTAGATGATCATACCTGTTGTGTTTGGACCTTTTTAATGAAAAATAAGAGAGACACTCGTAGTTTGGTTCAATCCATTTGTTCTATGGTTTCAAATCAATTTTCTACCAATGTCAAAACCATTAGATCTGACCAAGGTCAATTTTCTACTCATGGAATCCTTCATCAAACTAGTTATGTCTCTATAGCTGCCCAGAATGTTCGTGTTGAAAGAAAACACCAACACTTACTTGATGTAGCTCGTTCCCTTCATTTCCAAAGCAGTTTGTCTCTCAGGTTCTGTGGGGAATGTGTCCTCCATGCCTGCTATCTCATCAATAGACTTCCCATACCCGTTCATCAAAATAAATCACCTTATGAGGTTCTATACCATTCCATTCCATCTTATGATAATCTAAGGGTGTTTGGTTGTTTATCCTACGCCAACACTCTGAGTCACGGTCGCACCAAGTTTGCACCAAGAGCCACTCATCTTCATAGGTTTCCATCCTGGAGTCAAGGGATACAAACTCTTAGAAATAGAGAGTCAGAAAGTTATTCTGTCAGGAATTGTTCTCTTTCATGAATCCATTCTTCCCTACAAGAAATTTGACTCTGATTTAGAAGTGGATAGAGTTCTAAACAACCTAATCACCCTCATGTCATGTATGATACCTTAGCTCCCAGTTATGACCTATATCTGGATCCTCAAACTTATCCAGCTAATAGTTCTACCCAAGATGATCATATTCCTGCAGATAGTCACCCTCTAACAGATGAACATGTCTCTCCTTCCATAATCACAATACCAAGACGATCTACTAGAATAAGTAAACCTCCTAGCTACCTGAAAGACTACCATTGTACCCTTTTGGCCACAGGCACAGTACCAGAGGATCACTCACCTTACTCCCTACTCAATTACTTGTCATACAAACATCTTTCACCAACACATAAACACTTTACCCTATCCGTTTCCACTAAACTTGAGCCACAAACCTTTAACCAGATGTTCAACATTCATGCTGGAAGAAGGTTGTGCAAGAGGAGTTGCAGGCTCTAGGGGATAATGGAACATGAATGGTTACTAAGTTACCTTCAGGGAAAATATCCATAGGATGCAAATGGGTATACAAGATCAAACATAATTCAGATGGAACCATAGAAAGGTATAAGGCACGATTACTCGCCAAGGGTTTCACATAGGTATATGTGATGTGAACCACCGCAACTGTGGGCAAACGACCCTAACCACCGCAAGGTGATCTCCTAGCAACAAGTAGAAACCTTCAGAACCGGGGGGAGAGGGACTTTGACCCTCTAGCTATAAAGGAGCTAGGAACCACAAGTATCAAGTCGTAGGCACCACTTCAAGAGATGAATTCTCTTGATGATAAGCCAGTCAAGACAACAATCAATTCCATGAAGGTCGAAAAGAGAATTGCATATAATGCAAGAAGAAACCAAAGTTTAAGAGTTTATACTTGTGGTTCCGTCAACTGATCTCCTGTGAGTTTTATGTTTAGAGTTTTCGGCGAGAACTTTGACTTCTCGCCAAAAACTTCTTCTTGTAAGCTCTGACGATTTCTTCTTGAGTTTTCGGCGAAAACTTTAGGCCTTTTCGCCGAAAATTCCTTTGTAAAGCTGGGCAGGATTTTGTGTTGACTTGATTGACTCCTTGGATCAATTCTGGTGCGATTCCTCGAGGTACCAATGCCTTAGACACGTCCTTGGTTACTTTATTTGACGGCAAAAACCTGTGTTGTCATGAAAACACTAGAAAACCATCAAATAGACCCGAAACGGGTCAAAGTACCACAAATGGCACGAGATAGAGCAGTTGAGTTATTATTCACTATTCTGCCTTAAAAACCATGTCTTAAGACAAGAAATGTTGCTTAAATGAGGCTGATAATCACGTCAAATCGAATGTCATCAAATACATCACACTTAAGCTTTTGCTTGTCCTCAAGCAAACTGAATAGAAAACGCTCGTGTTCACAAATGATAAGATCGATTAAATTGAATTTCAAGCTCGCACAATGAATTATTCGACAGCTACTTCTAGAACAAGAAACCTAACATGCATACTGATCAGCCAAACAACCTGGTCTAACTAAAAACTGCACACGACAAGAAGTAGTTAACTCGATTGGTTAACTAGTTAACTAATTTAATAACTAGTTATCATCTTTAAAAAATGTTAACTAGTTATGATGTTAACTAGTTATCATCTTAATAAAATGTTAACTAGTTATCTTAATCATGATGTTAATTAGTTAAAATAACCTGTTGACAAAAAATCTTATTAACTAGTTATCAAGTTAAAATCTGTTAACAAGTTATCAAATAAAAAACGTTGTTAACTAGTTATCAGTTTAAAAATCATGTTAACTAGTTATCTTAGTCATGATGTTAGCTAGTTAACTCGATAAGTTATCTAGTTAACTAATTATGCAAATTTGTTAACTAGTTAACATCAGAATAACCTGTTAAATAATTTAGATAAATGTTGATACCACGTTATCACCTAAAACTATTAACTAGTTAACTAGGTAAGAAAAACATGACTAGTTAGATAACCTGTTAAAAAAAATCTCGTTAAAATTTTGATTATATGATTATTCGTTAACTAGTTATCAGGTTAAAATCCGTTAACAAGTTATTAACAAAAAACGTGGTTAACTAGTTATCAGTTAAAAAAATATTGTTAACTAGTTATCAGTTAAAAAACACTATTAACTAGTTAACAGCAAAAGAATGTGTTAACTAGTATTTTTTTAAGTAAAAATAAAAATTTGAAAGAAAAAAAATAAAAAAAATTCGCCGGAGCCTCGCCGGAAAAGTCGTCGGCGGCCGGCCGCCGGAAAAGTTGTCGGAGAGTCACCGGCTGGTCATTATAGATATTAATATATTTAATCTAAATATAAAAATTAAATGGTGTGTGTAAAGTCCTAAATACCCCTAATAATCTAGACCATTGGATTGGTCAAAGAGTCAAAGTGTAATCTAATGGTTGAGAAAAGGTTGGAAGGCTTCCAACCCTTGGAAAGGGTTGGAGCCGGATCTGCTGCCGCAAAATTTTGAATCCAATCCTACAAGGGAAAGTATCCTTCCTATACAAGAAATCTAAAAAGAAAGTTGGAAAATTCCTAAAAACAGATAAACGGGTTCTGGAAGATTCAACAAAATAAATACCAAATAAATTTGTAAAATTAATCCCTTTGACAGATCTCTATTAGACTCTATGGGCTACAACTTTTATGTTGGACACCATCCCAAATTCTGTCTCCAGGTAGCCCATATTCGTCAATCCTTGTCGGGCTATGAATCTGTCCAGAAATCCAGATTTGGCCCTTTATTGATTTAGTTTTGGCCTATAGCTACTTGGCCATGGGCTGTCCTCTTGCCCCGTCTTCAGGGCTGGGTTTCCATTAGATCAGGCTCAGGTGGTGGCCTGGCCCTTACACTAAGCATCAGCTCCGGGGGCTCGGACGGCTTCATCTTCTAGGCCTAAGACTTGGTACTTGTCTCCCTTGGTCTTTTCGTTCGCTCCTCTATGAACTGAGCTGGACTTGAGGGAGGCTTGTCGTGGAGGGCTAGGAAATCCTTAGGGCAAAAGGAATCTTGAAAGGCACAACTGGATCTTTGGCTCGACCCTAAGTGCTCCTCATACGGGCCTTGGCTTTGGGCATGCCCCAGTGTTGGCGTAGGCTCCGGGCCTATGGCTTCTAGGGGCCTGAGCTTAGTCTCCTTGCCTTGGTTGAGGATGAGCATCCTCTCAGGGTGTCTTCTAGTTCCGGGGCTTCGGCTCTCTTGGGCTCCGAGGGTGGTGTTGGCGTAGGCTTGGGGCCGGTGTAGTCTCAGCCCGACATCAGTGTTGGGGTCGGCTCGGCATCAGCCTTGGGGCTTGATGATGGGGCTCTTAGTATGGCGGATTTCCCTTCTAGCAAGGGAAATCCTCTCTGGTTCTTGTCACTTGTTCCGACATTCCATGCTAACATGGGGAGTTTCAGACCTGGTGCCCCTAGTGTCGTGTCCACGCTGGTCTTAGCGGCCAGGATCACATCATCCCCCTCTTCTTGGAAAGGATTCGTCCTCGAATCGGTAACTGGTGCACCTTTAGAAATTTTAAAAATAATGACTAGGGCGTGTAGGACTTGACCTGATAGTTCTTTGGAGCTCATCAGGGCTTCGGGCTGTACTGGGGCTGGCATTGGCGCTGGGCGCGGGGCTGGTGCTGGGCGCTGGGCCGATGCTCGGTGCTGGACTGGCGTTGGTGCTGGGTGATGAACGTTGTAATGCGTGCAATCAAATAACTACTAAGCTAAAGGCTAAGTAGATCGTATTCCACGGGTCTTCTAATAATCGTCTACTCAAATGTAAAGGCAGATTATTCAAGTTTAACACGTTGTGCGTGGTGTGAGTTCCACGACTTTTATTCTAGAAATTTAGGCAAACTAAATTGAAAGACAGATTGAAAGATTGGTTGACTTAACAAAGACGACAGACAAGCTTAGACTTCGAATCCCCCTTAGTTCACCAGAGCATTGGCAATCAACAGATCAGCGGATTTCAATTCTCGTTCAATCAATTCTAAGACACCACCATAACTCCTGACCCTTAGGTTTAAGACTGGTGAATGTTCGCTCTATCCGATCAAGCTACCAAGATTAATTAGCCGCCCGAGTATGATCGCTTCTTGCGACGACTAACTTAACTGGTGGAATTACTAATGATTTATGAGTTACTCTTGAAGTGGATTAACCCTAACTAGTTCCTACAAAAGACACACTCCAATGAATAGGTTAATTGTTGATTTGGTGTTTTAAAGTGAGGCGAGCATTCGCTTCTATCCTCAGCTTAACAAGAATCTAATCTAGGTGATCAAGCCAAACAAGAAACATAAACAACGAAGAACAAATCAAACATGAAAAAGAAACTGATTGAACTTTGAATCTAATCACCACCGATCCGTGACTGCTTTAAAGCCCTGGGTCACTTAGGGTTCATCTAGTCTAAGCTCTACGAGTTTAGCTACTCATGTTCATAACAACAGAATCAAAGATAGAAACAGAGTTCATCATGAAAAGGAAGAACAGATAGAAACTGCAAAACCTAATTAAGACGACTCTGGCAAAGCTTCGCTCTCCGGTAATCTTCACTCCTAGCTCCGAGTCTCCGAGATGAAAAGATGGCATCACGATCTCTTCGAACTCTAAACTCTGCTCTCTCGAACTTCTTAAGTCTGGAACTCATGAAAGTTCTATTATGAAAAGTATATCCCTCTTGTTGAGCCGCCGGTTAAGTATTTATACTTAACCCTATCAGCGCCGGATTATGTTAAAGTTTTCGGCAAAAACTTCAGGAGTTTTTGTCGAAAACTTCCTTGAAAAAGGTTGGCTTCCGTCAACTGATCTCCTGTGAGTTTTATGTTTAGAGTTTTCGGCGAGAACTTTGACTTCTCGCCAAAAACTTCTTCTTGTAAGCTCTGACGATTTCTTCTTGAGTTTTCGGCGAAAACTTTAGGCCTTTTCGCCGAAAATTCCTTTGTAAAGCTGGGCAGGATTTTGTGTTGACTTGATTGACTCCTTGGATCAATTCTGGTGCGATTCCTCGAGGTACCAATGCCTTAGACACGTCCTTGGTTACTTTATTTGACGGCAAAAACCTGTGTTGTCATGAAAACACTAGAAAACCATCAAATAGACCCGAAACGGGTCAAAGTACCACAAATGGCACGAGATAGAGCAGTTGAGTTATTATTCACTATTCTGCCTTAAAAACCATGTCTTAAGACAAGAAATGTTGCTTAAATGAGGCTGATAATCACGTCAAATCGAATGTCATCAAATACATCACACTTAAGCTTTTGCTTGTCCTCAAGCAAACTGAATAGAAAACGCTCGTGTTCACAAATGATAAGATCGATTAAATTGAATTTCAAGCTCGCACAATGAATTATTCGACAGCTACTTCTAGAACAAGAAACCTAACATGCATACTGATCAGCCAAACAACCTGGTCTAACTAAAAACTGCACACGACAAGAAGTAGTTAACTCGATTGGTTAACTAGTTAACTAATTTAATAACTAGTTATCATCTTTAAAAAATGTTAACTAGTTATGATGTTAACTAGTTATCATCTTAATAAAATGTTAACTAGTTATCTTAATCATGATGTTAATTAGTTAAAATAACCTGTTGACAAAAAATCTTATTAACTAGTTATCAAGTTAAAATCTGTTAACAAGTTATCAAATAAAAAACGTTGTTAACTAGTTATCAGTTTAAAAATCATGTTAACTAGTTATCTTAGTCATGATGTTAGCTAGTTAACTCGATAAGTTATCTAGTTAACTAATTATGCAAATTTGTTAACTAGTTAACATCAGAATAACCTGTTAAATAATTTAGATAAATGTTGATACCACGTTATCACCTAAAACTATTAACTAGTTAACTAGGTAAGAAAAACATGACTAGTTAGATAACCTGTTAAAAAAAATCTCGTTAAAATTTTGATTATATGATTATTCGTTAACTAGTTATCAGGTTAAAATCCGTTAACAAGTTATTAACAAAAAACGTGGTTAACTAGTTATCAGTTAAAAAATATTGTTAACTAGTTATCAGTTAAAAAACACTATTAACTAGTTAACAGCAAAAGAAGGTGTTAACTAGTATTTTTTTAAGTAAAAATAAAAATTTGAAAGAAAAAAAATAAAAAAAATTCGCCGGAGCCTCGCCGGAAAAGTCGTCGGCGGCCGGCCGCCGGAAAAGTTGTCGGAGAGTCACCGGCTGGTCATTATAGATATTAATATATTTAATCTAAATATAAAAATTAAATGGTGTGTGTAAAGTCCTAAATACCCCTAATAATCTAGACCATTGGATTGGTCAAAGAGTCAAAGTGTAATCTAATGGTTGAGAAAAGGTTGGAAGGCTTCCAACCCTTGGAAAGGGTTGGAGCCGGATCTGCTGCCGCAAAATTTTGAATCCAATCCTACAAGGGAAAGTATCCTTCCTATACAAGAAATCTAAAAAGAAAGTTGGAAAATTCCTAAAAACAGATAAACGGGTTCTGGAAGATTCAACAAAATAAATACCAAATAAATTTGTAAAATTAATCCCTTTGACAGATCTCTATTAGACTCTATGGGCTACAACTTTTATGTTGGACACCATCCCAAATTCTGTCTCCAGGTAGCCCATATTCGTCAATCCTTGTCGGGCTATGAATCTGTCCAGAAATCCAGATTTGGCCCTTTATTGATTTAGTTTTGGCCTGTAGCTACTTGGCCATGGGCTGTCCTCTTGCCCCGTCTTCAGGGCTGGGTTTCCATTAGATCAGGCTCAGGTGGTGGCCTGGCCCTTACACTAAGCATCAGCTCCGGGGGCTCGGACGGCTTCATCTTCTAGGCCTAAGACTTGGTACTTGTCTCCCTTGGTCTTTTCGTGCGCTCCTCTATGAACTGAGCTGGACTTGAGGGAGGCTTGTCGTGGAGGGCTAGGAAATCCTTAGGGCAAAAGGAATCTTGAAAGGCACAACTGGATCTTTGGCTCGACCCTAAGTGCTCCTCATACGGGCCTTGGCTTTGGGCATGCCCCAGTGTTGGCGTAGGCTCCGGGCCTATGGCTTCTAGGGGCCTGAGCTTAGTCTCCTTGCCTTGGTTGAGGATGAGCATCCTCTCAGGGTGTCTTCTAGTTCCGGGGCTTCGGCTCTCTTGGGCTCCGAGGGTGGTGTTGGCGTAGGCTTGGGGCCGGTGTAGTCTCAGCCCGACATCAGTGTTGGGGTCGGCTCGGCATCAGCCTTGGGGCTTGATGATGGGGCTCTTAGTATGGCGGATTTCCCTTCTAGCAAGGGAAATCCTCTCTGGTTCTTGTCACTTGTTCCGACATTCCATGCTAACATGGGGAGTTTCAGACCTGGTGCCCCTAGTGTCGTGTCCACGCTGGTCTTAGCGGCCAGGATCACATCATCCCCCTCTTCTTGGAAAGGATTCGTCCTCGAATCGGTAACTGGTGCAACTTTAGAAATTTTAAAAATAATGACTAGGGCGTGTAGGACTTGACCTGATAGTTCTTTGGAGCTCATCGGGGCTTCGGGCTGTACTGGGGCTGGCATTGGCGCTGGGCGCGGGGCTGGTGCTGGGCGCTGGGCCGATGCTCGGTGCTGGACTGGCGTTGGTGCTGGGTGATGAACGTTGTAATGCGTGCAATCAAATAACTACTAAGCTGAAGGCTAAGTAGATCGTATTCCACGGGTCTTCTAATAATCGTCTACTCAAATGTAAAGGCAGATTATTCAAGTTTAACACGTTGTGCGTGGTGTGAGTTCCACGGCTTTTATTCTAGAAATTTAGACAAACTAAATTGAAAGACAGATTGAAAGATTGGTTGACTTAACAAAGACGACAGACAAGCTTAGACTTCGAATCCCCCTTAGTTCACCAGAGCATTGGCAATCAACAGATCAGCGGATTTCAATTCTCGTTCAATCAATTCTAAGACACCACCATAACTCCTGACCCTTAGGTTTAAGACTGGTGAATGTTCGCTCTATCCGATCTAGCTACCAAGATTAATTAGCCGCCCGAGTATGATCGCTTCTTGCGACGACTAACTTAACTGGTGGAATTACTAATGATTTATGAGTTACTCTTGAAGTGGATTAACCCTAACTAGTTCCTACAAAAGACACACTCCAATGAATAGGTTAATTGTTGATTTGGTGTTTTAAAGTGAGGCGAGCATTCGCTTCTATCCTCAGCTTAACAAGAATCTAATCTAGGTGATCAAACCAAACAAGAAACATAAACAACGAAGAACAAATCAAACATGAAAAAGAAACTGATTGAACTTTGAATCTAATCACCACCGATCCGTGACTGCTTTAAAGCCCTGGGTCACTTAGGGTTCATCTAGTCTAAGCTCTACGAGTTTAGCTACTCATGTTCATAACAACAGAATCAAAGACAGAAACAGAGTTCATCATGAAAAGGAAGAACAGATAGAAACTGCAAAACCTAATTAAGACGACTCTGGCAAAGCTTCGCTCTCCGGTAATCTTCACTCCTAGCTCCGAGTCTCCGAGATGAAAAGATGGCATCACGATCTCTTCGAACTCTAAACTCTGCTCTCTCGAACTTCTTAAGTCTGGAACTCATGAAAGTTCTATTATGAAAAGTATATCCCTCTTGTTGAGCCGCCGGTTAAGTATTTATACTTAACCCTATCAGCGCCGGATTATGTTAAAGTTTTCGGCAAAAACTTCAGGAGTTTTTGCCGAAAACTTCCTTGAAAAAGGTTGGCTTCCGTCAACTGATCTCCTGTGAGTTTTATGTTTAGAGTTTTCGGCGAGAACTTTGACTTCTCGCCAAAAACTTCTTCTTGTAAGCTCTGACGATTTCTTCTTGAGTTTTCGGCGAAAACTTTAGGCCTTTTCGCCGAAAATTCCTTTGTAAAGCTGGGCAGGATTTTGTGTTGACTTGATTGACTCCTTGGATCAATTCTGGTGCGATTCCTCGAGGTACCAATGCCTTAGACACGTCCTTGGTTACTTTATTTGACGGCAAAAACCTGTGTTGTCATGAAAACACTAGAAAACCATCAAATAGACCCGAAACGGGTCAAAGTACCACAAATGGCACGAGATAGAGCAGTTGAGTTATTATTCACTATTCTGCCTTAAAAACCATGTCTTAAGACAAGAAATGTTGCTTAAATGAGGCTGATAATCACGTCAAATCGAATGTCATCAAATACATCACACTTAAGCTTTTGCTTGTCCTCAAGCAAACTGAATAGAAAACGCTCGTGTTCACAAATGATAAGATCGATTAAATTGAATTTCAAGCTCGCACAATGAATTATTCGACAGCTACTTCTAGAACAAGAAACCTAACATGCATACTGATCAGCCAAACAACCTGGTCTAACTAAAAATTGCACACGACAAGAAGTAGTAACCAATCATGCACGAATTTGACCTGACCGACCAGACTCCTCACACAGATAATATTTAGTACAAGGGAAACTCTCATTCTCTGTGTTTAGGGACGTGTTTCTGCTCTCAATCATTTTCTGTTATTGAATTCTGTCATAAGTTTGCAATTCGACCACATCTCCACCACTATGACAACACGAGTAACTAGTCAAGAAGGACTTCCCTGCTTAGGACCGTAACAAATTCTACACTACAAGGGTTAAGATGAGATGAATGATGGGGATGTATGATGATGGCTTTGGTGCGGTGTAGCTTTCGACTAACTTCCCTCGATTCTAGCCTATGGATTCCTACCGTCTAACTAGACACGGGTGGAATAGTGTATGGTAGTCCTATGATACCCTCAAGCAACCTACCACTTTTATTTTCTTTGCTCATCATTTTTTTCTGAATTTTCTTTTGACTTCGTTCTTCCATATGTAGGGAGAAGAACGTTATTGAACCTATAAATATGAGAACTTTTGAACTATTTTTTCGAATTTTCTTTTTTTTTCTTTTCTTTTTTTCTTTTGTGCCGATTTTCTTTTAGTTGCTAGAGGGGTTTACACGTCTGAACATAATAGCTAAGACCACCTGTTTAATGGTTATGGGCAGGTTACCACAAACCAACTTCCGGTAGGCTAGTCTAGAACTACAGCCACAGGGGATCAATGGGGAATGAAAGAATGGGGATTGGTTGTAATGTATATCGAACCAAAAGAACAGACCAAGCTCAAGGGTTTAAACCTAATGGATTTAATGTTGGGTAGGCTATCTGGCTTAGTAGCTGAATTCTAGGTGCCCCTATCATTCTAGAACTCGTGTCATCGTGTGGTCTCGAATAGGTCTCATGCAAATTCGAACTCACTCAAGCAAGCATAAAACCACTAAAAAAGAATTGAAATTGCAAGTTATGTGCAATGGATCAAAAGCTCACATTTGGTTTGCTAGTCGGATTCGGTCATTTTCATGCAATCAAAGTGACAACTATAAGTGTGATTTAAAAAAATCTGTTCTGACCAGGTAATTTAGCATCAAAGTATACAAGTTGGTTCTCAGGTTCTAGGTTAAGCAGTCTAAGCATCATTATAACAAATTGAACAACAACTTAACATCAAAAATCAAGAACTGAGCAATTCTAATGCTAGAGGAACTGGACAGGCACCGACAAAACACACACACACAATTAAGGGCAATCAAGTTCATGCAAGGTTCTCTAGCATCCTACCCCACACTTAAACCGTTATGTGTCCTCACAGGACTAAAGCTAGAGTTGAGAGGAAATAGAAGAACCTAGACTGAGATAATTGGTGTAGAGGATGAACAAGGATCTTCGGAGCCGGAAGGGAATCTACCAAAGCGAAGGGAAAAGTAGTAAACCCTAAGCAAAGGGAATCTACCAAACTACCTGCAAAACAAAAACAAATGAAAGATAAAAAGGAAACCGGGACAAGTGTCCCAGATCCACACAGAAAAAAGTTGGGTCGAAATCCGAAAAGAAATAAAAAGAAGGGACAAGGAAGAGGATACAACCTGATCACTGCTGGTCAGGTGCATCGGGAGGTGGAATGTGGAGGACGTCGTTGACCTGTAGCTGCCACGTCAGCTGCGCCTCGTACCTCTCATCATTTTGGCGCATGTGTTGCAGCATAATAACCCATCTGGCATCCTGGGTGGCGGTGTCTGTGATGACTCGCCACTCCTGGAGTCGTTCATATAGCTCTCCAAAGTCAGCTGGAGGCGGTCGGTGCTGAGGATGCGGCATCTGGAATGGATCCTGAAGGGGCGGTTGCTGCTGATATGCATACTCTGCCTGATGCTGTGGCGAGGGTATATGGTCGTGAAATTCCTACTCTGGCTGAGGCTGCTGCTCCCAGAATCATCTTCTTCCTTCGACTCGGTCTTGTGGTAGAGAGGAGGTCATACTCAACCGCTAAATCACCACCGACGGTGTGTGCTATGCGACGTGGGACGTCAGGGCCATATGACTGGCTGAGACTGAGGGCGATAATGAGGTGGCCTACAAAGTTACCACCAAGGAGAGAGCGGGGTGCCTTGGTAGTCTTCGTCTTCTTGTGGAAGAGGCGTGCCAGCACCCATCTTGGGTGAAGTGGCCGACCCTCTCGGATGGCACGGAGTAGGATGAGCTCCTCTCTGCTGATGTGGTGGTGGTCCTTCTCTGGAGCAAACAACCGGGATCTATGCCAAACCATATGAATGAAACGAAAGAGAGGGTGAGAGAGTGACCTGACGGAGTTATGAGCCGTGGTCTGAGCATCCGGCACTCCAGTGATGTGGCTCCAGAGCGCGTCATATTCCGGGCCTTTGCCAGAGTTGTTCTGCCAACCGAGGTGAGCTTCAGTGGGATGCCGAGGTGAGCAGCGAACTCGTCGTAGGTGAACTCTTTGTACACCCCACCAAGATAGAAGGAGATGACCTTTTTGTGCCACCTTGCCTTGTGCTCGTCCAGCTCGAATGTAGCCTAGAATTCTTGAAGCGCGATGTCGGGGAAGTCATCGGCTATGGTGGTCAGCTCCAAAAGACATGCGGCAGCCAGAGAGTCGTGCACGTTTGATGACACTCGATTTAACGTGATTATCAGCCTCATTTAAGCGACATTTCCTTGCTTAAGACATGGTTTTTAGGGTAGAATAGCGAATATTCAATCAATTGCTCTATCTCGTGCCATTTTTGTTACTTTGGCCCGTTTCGGGTCTATTTGATGGTTTTCTAGTGTTTCTATGTTAGCACAGGTTTTTACCGTCAAATAAGTAGCCAAGGACGTGTCTAAGGCGTTGGAACCTCGAGGAATCGCACCGGAATCGATCCAACGAGTCAATCAACTCGAACCAAACCCTGCCCCGTTTTACACTGAAGTTTTCGGCGAAAACCCTTGGAGTTTTTGGCG
The DNA here is from genome assembly GCA_034768395.1 of Linum lewisii. Taxonomy (NCBI): domain Eukaryota; kingdom Viridiplantae; phylum Streptophyta; class Magnoliopsida; order Malpighiales; family Linaceae; genus Linum; species Linum lewisii. The sequence continues at coordinate 39,254,885 of CM068297.1, forward strand.
AAAACTCATGAACAAATCGGCAGAGCTTACAAAGGCAACTTTTCGGTGAAAACACTAAGTTTTCACCGAGAACCCGGCGTCCAAAAATCACAGGAGAATTCAGCCGGCGATCAGTCATTTTACAAAGGAATTTTCAGCAAAAACTCAAGCACATTTTCGGCGAAAATTCCTGGCAAAATCCGGCGGTATAAATCAGATATACTAGAGACAGATCATAACAGACACACTTTACAACTAATACCAAATACTTTGAGAATTCTCAAGAGTTCTGAAGGAGAGTTTAGAGTTCGGAGAGTCAGGAAGAGATCGTGACGCCATCCCTTTCATCTCGAAGACTCGGAGCTAGGATTGCCGGAGATCGAAGTTCTGCCAGAGACATCTTAATTAGGTTTTGCAGATCCTTTTCTGTTTTTCCTCTGTTCAAGATGAACTCTAACTTTGTCTTTGATTCTTTTGTGAAAAACATGAGTAGCTAAACTCGTAGAGCTTAGACTAGATGAACCCTAAGTGACCCAGGGCTTTAAAGCGGTCACGGATCGGCGGTGATTAGATTCAAAGTTCAATCAGTTTCTCTTTCATGTTTGATTTGTTCTTCATTGTTCATGTTTCTTGTCTGGATTGATCACCTAGATTAGATTCTTGTTAAGCTAAGGATAGAAGCGAACGCTCGCCTTACTTTAAAACATCAAATCAAACAATTAACCTAATCATTGGAGTGTGCCTTTCGTAGGAACCAGTTAGGGTTAATCCACTGCAAGAGTAACTTATAAATCGTTAGTAATTGCACAAGTTAAGTTAAGTCGTTGCAAGAGGCGACCGTACTCGGGTGGCTAATTAATCTTGGTAGCTAGATCGGATAGAGCGAACGTTCGCCAGTCTTAAACCTAAGGGTAAGGAGTTATGGTGGTGTCTTAGAATTGATTGAACGAGAATCGAAATCCGCTGATCTGTTGATTGCCAATGCTCTGGTGAACGAAGGGGGATTCAAAGTCTAAGCTTGTTTGTCATCTTTGTCTTAATCAACCAATCTTTCAATCTGTTTTCAGTTTTAATTTTTAAATTCCGTACATTTCTTAGAATTAGAAGTCGTGGAACGCACACCACGCACGAAGTGTTAAACTTGAATAAATTGCCTTTATATTTGAGTAATCAATCATTAGAAGACCCGTGGAATACGATCTACCCTAGCTTTCTAGCTTAGTAGTATTTGATTGAACCCGCACAACGACGGTTCATCAACGTTCATGTGCCAATCCTCGTCATGCTCGAGGAGGGAGTCCAGAGAAAGTGGTACCCGATGCGGCCAGGGAATGCCGGAGGAGGACCGTGGACAGCGGGAGTGACTAGGGCTGGTGCCCTGGAGCTAGAGTCGGTATCAAGTTTGGCCTTAGTCCTGCGCTCATTGTTTACATGCCTATTTCATAACAAGAAACGAAACCAGATTAGTCAAACTAAGAACCTACCCCACACTTAGTCGAAAAACTCAATTTCACAAAGAAATGAGGAAAACCGAGTGGGGGTAAGCAAAACAAGTAATCGATGAGCAAAATGAATCATAAAAACACGCATAGGACTAGCCAGAATGTCAACATCGCAATTAGAGTTCATAGGTCAAACCGATATGCCAAAAAGTCAACATTATAGTGCATTGAACCCTAACCATGGCAGTTACTAGCGCAAATCAGGGAATGATAGCATAACATATGCTCAGACAACAAACACAGCGATACGAACGTCAATGGACAAATATGGCAGCCAAATGAGCAACAATAGTTCATGGTCAAATCGATATTTCACAAAAGTCAATGCCACAAAGAATCATCCTTTAAGCATAGCAATTCATGATCAAATGGTATCAAATTTCAGTACAAATCTCCCTAAGCATGCTAGAACAGTCCAAAGTAATCAGTTCACCAAAATTCTCACGAAACAGTCAGCACGCAAATTCAGAATTCTATATGTCAAAAGACTCGAAATGAAAAACTCTACAACTTACCTTGACGTCATCGAGGCTGAAAATGAACGGAAGAAGAGGAATCGGTGAAAAACTTGAGAAATTAGGTTTTGGCGGAACTGAAGCTCTAGAGCTCCGATTCGGACGTTCTATGGCTTGAAAGGATCAGGGGAGGATGAGGGACTGGCGGTCGTGGTGATGGCGGCGGCGGCGGAAATGGGCGGCGGCGATGTTGGAAGAGCGGTGGCAACTTTTTCGAAAAATGGGGGGTTTGGTTGCTTTTTCGTTCAAAAAATGTGAGGGGGAGAGAGAGAAAGACGACCAGAAAAAAGAAAGAAAAGGGGGAAAGATTTTTTGGATTTTCTGAAATTTTTCGGCGAAAAGAAGTGCAATTTTTTGCCGAAAAGTTTAGTTCAAATCGTCTGCCAGATTTCAAAGTCAGTTTTCGCCGAAAAGTATGAAACTTTTCACCAAAAAGTTTATCAAAAATTGGCGAGAAAACACAGTGGGTTTTAAAGAGGAGTTTTTGCCGGAAAAAAAATTGCAAGTTTTCGGCGAAAACTTTGTCCTGCAATTTTTAAAACGTTTTCGCAATTCTGGCAAACTTCAAAAAATCAGAACTAATTTGACAAAAATCGGAACAACCTCAAACGACTTGGGATTGAAACGAGGACACAAAAACTACACATGAAAAATAAGAAATCCTGCAACTGACACTATTGGCTCCCCGAACCGACTCTAAAATACTGAGTTCGACACAAATTGAAAAACTGACTCCAGCCGTGGGTTGCCTCCCACGAAGCGCTCTTGATTAACGTCCTTGAGCTGGACGATACCTGTACGGTGTTAGGAGACATCCCAACTCAGGATCTCCTTAACGCTTGCGTCGGAGTTCATGAAGTAGAGCTTCGAGGTACCTCCGGTGAGCGTGAATTTCTTCCTGTTAGCATGAATGAGCTTGGTACGTCCATCGGGAAGGTGGCCGGCAATCTTGAACGGCCCGAACAGTTCTCTTGAGAGATCATTCTTTGCAAGTGTGATAGTAGGAGGAATGAAAACAGTTGGCTTTGTCTTCTCTCTAGCCTCCGGCTTCATTTCACCAGGATCTGTGATCTGTGGCGCTTCCTTGGGAGATGCTTTTGGCTTCTCCTTCTTCACTTGTTTCTGCGCCGACGGCTTGAAATGAATTGGTGGTGCAACTGGCTCTGAAGAGGATGGCGGAGCAACTGGCCTCCAGACCATTTGAGTCTTCTTTTGATTCTTCTTCTGTAGCCTGCCAGGTTCTTTGCTTGGTGGTGATTGAGAAGAAGAGGCTTTCAGTTCCTTCTTCTTCGGCGGCTTCTGTGCCGTGGGTCCGGTCTTCTGCTTGATAATTTGTTCAACACCTGTAACAACAGTTGATCTAGAAACACTGGAAGAGATATCAGTAACGGAGTTGACCGAGGTCAACTCCACAGTTTCAACAGCAAGACAGTGAGGTTCTTCTTCCATAGGAGTATATTTCATACTGTCCTTAAGACGGAATGTTATTGTTTCCTTACCAACCTCAAGGTCAAAGAACCACTCGGAACATTGATTTGCATTCCGGTTATTGACATGAAGGGTCGACCTATAAGGATAGTAGAATCCTCCTCTCGAGTATCTATAACCACAAAATCAGCTAGGAAAGTGAAAGGACCACATCTAGTGACAACATCTTTAATCTCTCCTCTAGGCGTTTTCAATGATCTATCAGCAAAGACAAGTTGCATGCTAGTAGGTTTCAGTTCTCCTAGATTCAATTTTTCAAACAGACTCATAGGCATGACATTTAGGGACGCACTTAGATCAACCAAACTACGTTCTACTTCAACATCATTAATGATAAGAGGCAATGTGAAAAAACCAGGATCGGGGCACTTAGCTGGATATGGCGAAGGAGGCTTCTTGCTATGGATGGTAGGGTATCTTTCTTTGTTTCCCCACATGCCAGTCTCGATCCTTGCGTTAGCTAGCAATGCATTTAGGACGGGAGGCTTCTCGTAGTATGGAGCAAGAGGAGGATCGTACTCCTTAGGCACCTCCTTCTTTGCTACCTTCTTCTCCGGAACTTCAATGGCCCTGTATAAAATAGAAGAAGTATTAGTAGGTGAGTTCGCCGGACTTTGAATAGATACCATCTTGGCTTGCTCCTTTCTTGGATTCGGCTCGGTTTGGCTTGGGAGCTGGCTAGAAGGGCGGCCATTTTCTAACATGCTGGAGATCTGGTTCACTGCATGCTCTATTCTTTGATCGGAAGCGATATGTTCTTGGTTGATGAGAGCTTGAGCTTTGAACTGACTATCATGATCGTCAAGTCTAGTGATGATCTCATTGAGCTTCTTGTCAAGTTCACTATCCTTGTTGTCCTTCTGATGTTGTTGTCCTGTATAAGTGTTGTTCAAGTATTGATTCTGGCGATTGGCAGGAGCTGTTCCGTAGTTACCCGAATTTCGGTGGGGCGGCTGGTAGACACCTCCCGTCGGATTGATTGGCTTCTGATCCTGGGTCGGACCAGTTGGTCGATTATTCTAATTCTGGCCTTGGTTCTGGTTGGCGCAGACATTGTAGGGAGGTCGATCTTGGAAATTTCCCTGTTGTCTGTAGTTGCGGTAGCCAATATAACCTTGTTTATTGTTGTTGAAGCCTTGAGAAACAAAATTGACTTCTTCGGTAGACCAGACTTTTGCTTTGTCAAAGTTCTGGCATCAGCCTCCGTTATGAGCACAAGCTCCACACCACTCGCAATCAGCAACATAAACGGAAGCTGATGGTGGCTTGATAGTTGTAGTAGACTTCTTCAAATGCTTCTCTACCTCTGCTTTGATGGTTGCTTCAAGATCGAGCTTGCTTCTTGATCCTTCTAATTGTCGTTCCTAGTTCCTTGACTTGGAAGCACAGTTCGCGAAATGGAGAAGAGCAGGTTCAGGTGTGAGGGTAGTGCAACCCCCTTCAGCTAGGGAATTAACCCATTTAGCAGATTCTTCACGAAGTCCTTGAGTGAAGATTTCAGCTAACTGTCTCTGCTCGAACCCGTGGTGAGGACAGTTGTAGAGAAGTTCTTGGAATTCATTCCAAGTGTCATATAAGCTCGCACCTTTCTTCTGAGAAAATATAGCGATGCTGCCCTTGAAGATTGTCGTTCTGGAAGGAGGGAAGTACTCTTCGATGAAGTCTTGAGCAAGAGTATCCCAATCTGTGTAGTAACCAGGTGGTTTGCCAGTGAGCCACCTCTTAGTTGCGCCTTTAAGAGAGAACGGGAAAGCTCTCAAGGATAGAGTGTTCTTGTCGAGATTCCCATTCTTGAAAGTACCGCAGAGATCGATGAAATCCGCCAAATGCGTGCACGGATTGTCAAGTGGCCTGCCTTCAAATTGTAAATACCTAGAGATCATAGTCAAGAAAGGAATCTTGATCTCATAGTCAGGATCTCCTTTGATGCGTGGCACGGCGATAGAAGATCGAACTCTAGTCGCTCTCGGCTTGTTGTAGTCAGCTAGACTCTTCGGCGCGGTCAGTGGTGGTGGTGGTTGATCGCCTAGTGGTGGTGGAAACTGATCAACCATCCTAGGAGATGGAGGAGGAGAAAATGATGCGGTTGATGAAGCGGATGAAGATGAAGATGAGGAACTCTCCTTCGGTTCCTCGATCTTAATTGGTGTGAAGGATGGAGGTGGATCGATTCTGCCTTTCTTCGGAATTTATGGTCGCTTAGGCAAAGCAGAGCTACCCGGTTTCTATACACTCTTAGCCCTGTCAATCTTGGTTAAGGAGCGCGTGAGAGGACGGTGTTGCATAAACCTGTAGACAACCTACAATTACCAAAAACAAGCACAACCGGTGTAAAATCAAAGTGGATGGAAATATGAAAGATGGAAAGTAGAAGAATAAAATGCCAGTTCTTCTTTCAAACAATTAAAAGAAGTCCCTGGCAACGCCGCCAATTTGATGAACGTTGTAATGCGTGCAATCAAATAACTACTAATCTAGAAGCTAAGTAGATCGTATTCCACGGGTCTTCTAATAATCGTCTACTCAAATGTAAAGGCAGATTATTTAGGTTTAACACGTTGTGCGTGGTGTGAGTTCCACGACTTCTATTCTAGAAATGCAGGCAAATTAAAAACTAAATTGAAAGACAGATTGAAAGATTGGTTGACTTAACAAAGACAACAGACAAGTTTAGAATACGAATCCCCTTATTTCACAAGAGCATTGGCAATCAACAGATCAGTGGATTTCAATTCTCGTTCAATCAATTCTAAGACACCACCATAACTCCTGACCCTTAGGTTAAGACTGGCGAACGTTTTCTCTATCCGATCTAGCTACCAAGATTAATTAGCCGCCTGAGTACGGTCGCTTCTTGCGATGACTAAACTAACTGGTGGAATTACTAACGATTTATGAGTTACTCTTGAAGTGGATTAACCCTAACTAGTTCCTACGAAAGGCACACTCCAATGAATAGGTTAATTGTTGATTTGATGTTTTAAAGTGAGGCGAGCGTTCGCTTCTATCCTCGGCTTAACAAGAATCTAATCTAGGTGATCAAGCCAGACAAGAAACATAAACAACGAAGAACAAATCAAACATGAAAAAGAAACTGATTGAACTTTGAATCTAATCACCGTCGATCCGTGACCGCATTAAAGCCCTGGGTCACTTAGTATTCACCTAGTCTAAGCTCTACGAGTTTAGCTACTCATGTTTATAACAATAGAATCAAAGACAGAAACAGAGTTCATCATGAAAAGGAAGAACAGATCGAAACAGCAAAACCTAATTAAGACGACTCTGGCAAAGCTTTGCTCTCCGGTAATCTTCACTCCCAGCTCCGAGTCTCCGAGATGAAAAGATGGCGTCACAATCTCTTCCTGGCTCTTCGAACTCTAAACTCTGCTCTCTCGAACTTCTTAAGTCTGGAACTCGTGAAAGTTCTATTATGAAAATTATATCCCTCTTGTTGAGCCGCCGGTTAAGTATTTATGCTTAACCCTATCAGCGCCGGATTATGTTAAAGTTTTTGGTGAAAACTTCAGGAGTTTTCGCTGAAAACTTCCTTGAAAAAGGTTGGCTTCCGTCGGCTGATCTCCTGTGAGTTTTATGTTTAGAGTTTTCGGCGAGAACTTTGACTTCTCGCCGAAAACTTCTTCTTGTAAGCTCTGACGATTTCTTCTTGAGTTTTCGGTGAAAACTTCAGGCCTTTTCGCCGAAAATTCCTTTGTAAAGCTGGGTAGGATTTTGTGTGGACTTCATTGACTCCTTGGATCGATTCCGGTGCGATTCCTCGAGGTACCAATGCCTTAGACACGTCCTTGGTTACTTTATTTGGCGGCAAAAAACTTGTGCTATCATGAAAACACTAGAAAACCATCAAATAGACCCAAAACGGGCCAAAGTAACACAAATGGCACGAGATAGAGCAGTTGAGTGAATATTCGCTATTCTGCACTAAAAACCATGTCTTAAGACAAGAAATGTTGCTTAAATGAGGCTGATAATCACGTCAAATCAAGTGTCATCACTGGGCGCTAGGCTGGCGCTATGCACTGGACTGGGGCCGATGCTGGGCGCTGAGCTAGGCCATGGGCCGGTGCTGGGCGCTGAGCCAGGCCATGGGCCGGTGCTGGGCACGGTGTTGGGCCTAGTGTTGGGCACGGTGTTGAGCCTAGTGCTGGGCACGGTACTGGGTACGGTGCTGAGCCTAGTGCTGGGCACAGGTCTGGGCACGGTGCTGAACCGGTGTTGTACCGGCTTCTCTTTCCAACATGTCCAATGTAGCTTGGACCTGGCCTAGGACTTGGGAGACGGCTAATATGGTGGCTTCCATCTTAGCTAATCTCCTCTCTGCCATGGTTAGTTAAATAAACAAACACAAAGACCTTTTTCTAGTACTTTATTTTCTAGGACTCGTTGAACTTGTAAACAACAATTAAGTGACTAAAAAGTAGGATCGTGGCTCAGTTAAACAACACAAGCAACTAAAGCTATTCTATCCCCTCTTCTTAAACACAACTTACACGAAAAGAAAGAACTTGGCAAGGGTGGCCTTGCTTGATTTTCTGTTTCTTAACTTCTTTTGTTTTGATGGATTTTGATGGCCACCTAGCTTTTTCTGCCTTACAATGAAAACTTGATACAAGAACTGAAAATAGATGAAGATTTTTGAAATATTTTCTAAGAACAAGGAAAGTAATGGGATATGAATCCAAGAATAAACCTGGAAACTGGGATAGATTTGGTCTTACTGTTGAACCGTGCTCTGATACCAACTGATGTGAACTACCGCAAACGTGGGCAGACGACCTTAATCACCGCAAGCTGGTCTCCTAGCAACGAGTAGAAACCTTCGGAACCGGGGCGGAGAGAGGTCTTTGACCCTCTAGCTATAAAGGAGCTAGGAACCACATGTACCAACTCGAAGGCGCCACTTCAAGAGATGAATGCTCTTGACGATAAGCAGTCTAGACGACAATCAATTCCATGAAGGTCGAAAAGAGAATTGCATATAATGCAAGAAGAAACCAAAGTTTAAGAGTTTATTGATTCAAAAGGTGTGTCTTACAAGAGAGGCGAAGGCCTCTATTTATAGGTGGAGGAGTAGGGAACAAGCTCTCCTATTCCTCCTTTGAAACTAACTCCTCAATAATAAAGAAATAAAAAGAGTCCTAGAATACTAAAGAGGACTTAAACTAATCCCAATCTAACCCAAAAAAGAAGCAAAATTCGGAATCCAATCCTACAAGGGAAAGTATCCTTCCTATACAAGAAATCTAAAAGAAAGCTGAAAAATTCCTAAAAAATAGATAAACGGGTTCTGGAACATTCAGCCAAATAAATACCAAATAAATTCCAAAAATTAATCCCTTTGGAAGATCTCTAGTAGACTCTATGGGCTACAACTTTCATGTTGGACATCAGCCAAAATTCTATCTCTAGGTAGCCCATATTCGTCAATCGTTGTCGGAATATGAATCTGTCCATAAATCCAGCTTTGGCCCTTTATTGATTTAGTTTTTGCCCGTAGCTGCTTGGCCATGGGCTGGCATCTTGCCCCATCTTCAGGGCTGGGTTTCCCTTGATTATCTTCCCTTAGATCAGGCTTAGGTGGTGGCCTGGTCCTTGCACTAAGCATCGGCTCTGGGGGCTCGGACGGCTTCATGTTCTGGGCCCTGGATTTGGTACTTGTCTCCCTCGGTCTTTTGGTGCGCTCCTCTATGAACTGAGCTGGGCTTGAGGGAGGCTTACCGCGGAGGTCTAGGAAATCCTTAGGGCCAAAGGAATCTTGAAAGGCACAACTAGATCTTTTGCTCGGCCCTAAGTGCTCCTCATACGGGCATTGGCTTCGGGCATGCCCCGGTGTTGGTGTAGGCTCAGGGCCTTTGGCTTCTAGGGGCCTGAGCTTGGTCTCCTTTCCCTGGCTGAGGATCAGCATCCTCCCAGGGGTGCCTTCTGGCTCCAGGGCTTCGGCTCTCTTGGGCTCTGGGGTGGTGTTGGCGTAGGCTTGGGGCCGGTGTAGTCTCGGCCCGACATCAGTGCTGGGGCCGGCTCGGCCCGACATCAGTGCTGGGGCCGGCTCGGCATCAGCCTTGGGGCTTGATGTTGGGGCTCCTAGTATGGGGGATTTCCCTTCCAGCAAGGGAAATTCTCTCTGGCTCTCGTCACTTGTTCCGCCATCCCATGTTAACATGGGGAGTTTCAGACCTGGTGCCCCTAGTGTCGTGTCCACGCCGGTCTTGGTGGCCAGGATCACATCAATATGGGATAGACTTTGCAGATACTTTCTCACCTGTTGCAAAGATTAATTCAGTAAAAGCACTTCTAGTAGTGGCAACAGTTAAAGAATGGCATCTACACCAAATGGATGTAAGCAATGCTTTCCTGCATGGTGACTTAGATGAAGAGGTTTACATGGATTTGCCTCATGGGCTTGAGGTTCAAGGAGAAGGGAAGTTGGTCTTTAAGTTGATAAAGTAATAAAATATGGACTGAAACAGGTAAGTCAAATGTGGATCATTAAATTCACTATTGCTCTAAGAAGTGAAGGATTCAGACAGCCAGCTTCAGATCATTCAATGTTCATATACACGATTACTACTTCCATTCTAATACTTCTTGTTTATGTCGATGACATAATCCTTGTTGGTTTTTATTTGAATTTAATAACAGATATGAAGGGAAGATTGAAGAAGCATTTCAAGGCTGGGAGAGGGAGATGAGCTATGATGGTGAGCTGGGGAAAATTTGGTTAGTTTGGAAACCTGATGTTCTAGTTTTAATAGTGAAGAAGGGAAGTCAGTTTATCCATTTTAAAGTTTATCTCCCTTCAAGTTTTTTCTACACGGTGGTGTATGCTTCCACTCAGTTGCAAGGTAGGAGAGATCTTTATGATGAAGTTTGTAGTTCTCAGCCTTGGTTGGTGGGAGGGGACTTTAATGCTATTTTGTCCTCTGGTGAAGCCTCGAATAGATTGTCTTGTTTTAACAGTATGGATGATTTTAATGGCTTTGTGAATGACTGTGAGCTAGTTGAGCATGTATCCACTGGCCCTAAGTTCACTTGGGTGAATAATAGGATTGATGACCCTATTTCAAGGAAGTTGGATAGATTTCTACTTAATCAGGATTGGCATACTTTATTCCCTGGGAGTAAAGTTAATGTCATCCCTTGTGAAGTTTCTGATCACTGTGCTTTGTTGATTGATCTAGCTTCTGCTTTGATTTCTAAACCTAAACCTTTCAAGTACTTTAAGTGTTGGTCAAAGCATGTGGATTTTGCTGGGATTCTGAAGGAAGTCTGGTCTAGGAGAAGGATTGACACCCCTTTTTATCGACTGTATGGTAAGCTTAGAGATCTGAAGGGTAAACTGAAGGGTCTTAATGCTTCATTTTGTTCTGATATTCAGTCGAGGGTCCTGATGAAAAGGGAGGAAGTGAAGTGTTATCAGAATTTGATGTTTGATGATCCCTCATCTTCTAATGTTGAAAATGCAAGGAGAAGTAGGTTGGAATTGGAGCAGTTGATCAGTGATGAGGAGGTAATCCTGAGGCAGAAGTCAAGATCTATTTGGATAACTGAGGGTGACAACAATACTTCCTTTTTCTTTAACCATGTTAAGGAAAGGAATTTAAGGAATACTATAAGGCAATTGAGGAATGATCAGGGGGATTTGACTGATGATCCGGATAATTAGAGAGCATTGCTGTTGGTTTCTATAAGAGGTTGTTAGGGGAGGTTAAAGCTACTCAAGATGTGGTTTTAGATGAGATCATTGTCCGTAAGTTAACAATTGAGCAGCAGGATTTCATCATTAGGCCTATTAGTGCCCAGGAGGTTGTTGGTGTTCTGAGGAGTATGCCTAATGATAAGTCTCCTAGCCCTGATGGCTTTCCAGTTTCCTTTTTTAAAGAGTGTTGGGATACGGTTGGTGATGATGTGGTAGCTGCTGTCCTGCACTTCTTTAATTCTGGGAAGCTTCCTGGCTTTGTAAACTCTGTCACTCTGGCCCTGATTCCCAAGAAGAAGAATGCTAGTGAGATCAAGGATTACAAGCCTATTTCCTGTTGTAATGTGGTGTACAAGTTGATCTCCAAGATCCTGGCTAATCGTATGAGTGAGGTACTTACTCCCTTGTTTGATTAATAGAGCCCAATCTGCTTTTGTAAAAGGCAGATTGATTGGGGATAATAAATTGCTGGTACATGAGCTGTTGAGACCTTATAGCAAGAAGGGGATTTCTCCGAGAGCTGCTCTAAAAATAGATCTAATGAAGGCTTTTGACAGTGTGAGTTGGAGTTATTTGATAAAGGTGCTGATTGCAATGAAATTCCCTGCTCCTTATGTGGCTTGGATAGAGGTTTGTCTTCGTTCTACTATGCTTTCTGTGAACCTTAATGGGAGTTTATGTGGGTATTTTGAGGCTCAAACTGGTATGAGACAAGGAGATCCAATCTCTTCGTACCTATTTGTGATTACCATGGAAGTTTTAAGCTATATGTTTGATAAAGGGGCTGCAATAGGTGAGTTTGAATGGCATCCTCAGTCAAAAGGGGTTGTGACTCACCTCTGTTTTGCTGACGATCTCTTGATATTCACAAAGGCTAAACCTGAATGTGTATCAGGGGTGGTGGAGATCCTTAATAGGTTCTACAGAATGTCAGGTCTGAAGTACAACCCTGAGAAGAGTGAGATATTTATGGCAGGGGTGGATGTTGATGCAAAGAGTGATTTAACTTTGTTGAGTGGTTTCCAGCCGGGTGCCCTCCCATTGAAGTATCTTGGAATTCCTCTCACTTCAGGTAAGATTAAAAGGCCTGAGTGTAGGATTTTAATTGACAAGATTACTAAACGGATTAAAGGCTGGACTGCTAAGTTCCTTTCTTATGCTGGTAAGCTTCAACTCATAGAGTCAGTCATCAATGGTATGTTGCTGTATTGGATTTCTATTTTTATTCTCCCAAAGTACATAATAAAAGAGGTTGAGAGGCTTTGTAATCTGTTTCTTTGGGGTAAGTTGGAGGGTGGAAGAGCTAAGGTTTCTTGGGATAATATGGCTTTCCCTAAGAAGGAAGGTGGATTGGGTCTGAAGAAGCTTGATATCTGGAACCTCTCTAATGCGGCTAGGCATATTTGGAGTATTTTTACAAAGAGTGGTTCGCTTTGGGTTGCCTGAATTGGAAAATACAGGTTGGAAGGGGTGAGTATTTGGGATGCTAAGGATGACTATGGGTCATGGAATTGGAAGAGGGTGTTAAAGTGTAGAAGTGCAGTTCAACAGTTCATGTCTTACAATTCTTCAGGGGAGTACTGTCTGAATGGTAAGGTTCTGAAGCGTTTTAAGCCTAAAATTATTTGGGAGTTGATTAGGGTGAAAAGGACAATTGTTGACTGGTATAGTCTGGTTTGGAAGGGCTACATTGTGTCGAGGCTAAGTTTCGTTGGGTGGCTAGTAGTGGCATATAAGATCATCACAAGGACAAAGTGCAGAAATGGAACCCTGGAGTTGACAGTGAGTGTGTTTACTGTGAAGTTGAGGATGAGTCTCGGTCCCATTTGTTCTTTGAATTCAGGGACACTCAGAGTTTCCTGGAGTGCAATCTCTCTGGCTGCTTTAGTAGTTTCAAATGGGATGAGGTCTTAAGGTGTGTTGCTGATTGGAGATGTAATACTGTGAAGATGAAAGTTCAAAAACTGAAGTTCATTATGGTTATTAACTGTGTGTGGAGAGAAAGATGTGCAAGAATATTTGGTGACAAAAAGAAGAGCCTTGAGAGTTATGGTAGCGGTATTAAAGAAGACATTAGGTTATATGCTAATACTCGTAGAGAGAAAGTGGATATTTTGAGTAGCTTGTAGTTGGTAGTGAGTTTCCTTGTATAGCTTTATAGAGTTTAGTTGGTAGAGTGCTTTCTCTTGTATAAACCTTTATTGGTATTTTTTTGATGAAATGAAACCCTTATTCATAAAAAAAAAAAATTCAAGAAAAAGGACTTGGGACAACTCAAGTACTTTCTTGGGCTGGAAATAGCAAGAAACAAGTCTGGAATATCAATGTGCCAACGCAAGTATTGTCTTGAGATGATAGAGGATACAAATATGTTGCGCAAGAAACCTTCTAAGACACCATCCGATTACAAGGAAAAGTTGAGAATGGAAGAAGGTGAACCTCTGAAAGATGTAACACTGAATACACAACTTGTGGGGCGATTACATTACATCACAATCACTAGGCCGGATATTAGCTATGTTGTTCAACAATTGTCTCAATTTCTGGCTAAACCTATAGACATTCATCTTCAAGCTGCTTACAAATTTATACGCTATCTCATAAATGCTCCAGGACACGGCTTGTTCTTCAGTAAAAGCAGCAGCTTGCAGATGGTAAGTTACTGTGATTCGGATTTGGCAAGCTGTCCATACACCAAGAGATCTACATCAAGGTATTGCTTATTCATTGGTAGTTCCTTAGTATCTTGGGAAAAAAAGAAGCAGAGCACAGTCTCAAGGTCCTCTTCAGAAGCTGAATACAGAGCATTGGCGCATATCTGTTGTGAAGTTCAGTGGATGATAGCTTTGCTGGTCGATTTGGGAGTCAGCCACAATGAACCAGTCCAGTTGTTTTGTGAAAATCAATCGGCTATTCATATTGCTCAGAATTCGGTGTTCCATGAACGAATGAAGCACATAGAGATCGATTGCCATGTGGTAAGGGAGCGGCTGTAGTCTAGAATGATTCGATTAAACTATGTTCTAACTGAAATACAACTGGCAGACTTGTTTACCAAAGGAGAACCCCTGAGGAATCGGTACTGACGCCGTAACCTCCTCAGTATAAATTCCTCGAAAATAGTCAAGTGCCATGCGCTTTAGACCAGCAGCTTCTTCCTCCCACGATCCATCCGCTCTTCTAAGGGCGCTAATTTTATTAAAGCTCCTTCTTTTGAGAGTCGCGAGGTGATAAAAACGGGTGTTACGGTCTCCATCTCTTATCCATTCTCTACAAGCTTTTTGTTTCCACAGCACTGCCTCTTCCCATAGGACCTACTCAAGCTCTTTCCGGATCTTTGCTTCAAGGGAACACCGCTCAGCTGGCGACGCCGTCGAATTAAAGTTTTCAATTTCAGATAACTGGTGGCTCAACATTGCTTTCCTACGGAAGATGCTTCCAAACACGTCTTTGTTCCATTTCTTGAGTCTGCCAGCCAGCACATTTAAGTTGGCGGCTGCATTACCCACTTGTCCCAGGCTTCATCCAGGATCCTTGGAAAATCGACATGGGTCATCCAAGGGACTAAGAAACGGAACGGTCTGTCGCGTCTTTTGGGTACCTTGATCCCCTGAAAGCTGAGCAGAAGTGGTCTATGGTCTGACCGAAGCCTTGGCAGGTGGCGGAGGATCGCATTAGGAAACTCACACTTCCAATCCGTGGATACTAACCCCCAATCGAGACGTTCCCCCAACGAGCCCCGAAACCACGTGAACCGAGGACCCACGAAATCCAACTCAATCAGGCCACAGCTGTCAACACAACTCCTGAAAGAAGCAGCCCGAGATGGGACAAACGGTGCACCTCCCCTTTTATCAATCGCCGAGAGCATGGAGTTAAAATCCCCAATCAAACACCAAGGGATGGTAGCTCTCGATTTCCAGTCCCTTAGTTCATCCCAGAGAAGGGTTCGGCTAGTAGCATACGGACTAGCGTAAACAGCAGACACGAGACTGGAGGATCCGCCAAGGCCTTTGATCTCAAAATGGATTGCCTGCTCCGACCTACCCCGTTCGATGATATTCACACACGCCTTATTCCACATCACCCAAATTCCACCCGCGAAACCACGTGCCTCTTCCACTAGTCGGCTATCAAAACCAATCTTATCCATCACCTTGGAGGCTACTTCACCACTGATCCTGGGTTCCAAGATAATCACAACCAAGGGCTTATAAGTATTAAGGTAAAAGTTAGGAGACGGGATGAATTCATCATGACCCGCTCCTCTGCAATTCCATGAGAAAATAATAATTAAAGACAACGGAAAGAAACGACCTGGTTAGCCTCCTGATCAGGATCGGTCAGGAGGCTTCCTAGTCTTGAGAGCTTCCATTTCCATGTCTGTGATGACGGGTCCAACATTCACGGAAGGGACTGGCTTCAAAGGTTTCTTTTTTGACACCTTTTTCCTGGCACATAGTAAACTTGACTCCGGCTCATTAATCTTTGCCTTGGTCGTTGTGATCTTGTGGGCAGGCTGTTTAACTCTACTCGACTTCGGCTCATTCGAATTTGCCTGAAAGGCCATATTCTGGTACATAACCGGAACTACCACCAGTCGTTCTTCAACAACAATCTCTTCTAACTTGTTATTTGCTACCACACCCTTTTCCTGGATCACCTTAGCCTTCCCGCCACTGGATTCGGTATTAGTGATATTCGTAAGGGCCGGCCTTGCAGGCTGCTTTGGGGGATTCTTCGGCTTCTCTTGGGATGGAGCACTAAGGGCCTCTTCCAGCACTCTAGGAAGCTTCTCTGTTTGTCTCTCCAGCAGCGATTCTTTGTCAGAATCAACGACATGGGGCTCCTCTACTTCCTCAACATGTAGAACTGAGAAGTTTGCATTGTGTTTAACAGGTGCGGCAGCTGCTTTTAGAATCGTTGGCTTTCTACGGTGGCGCCTTTGAACCGTCATCCATTCACCTAACTCTTGCTCCTTCGATACCACCTCCCTGTTTGGCCTGGGGCTTTGCTCCTCCGATGGTTTCTCCGGCTGCTGTGTTCCTAACGGAGAGCAGTTTTCTTTTTTATGACCGTATAGCCCACAATCAAAACAGACATTTTCCAAGCTTTCGTATTCGACTTTGAAGACCCTGTCTTCAATTATATATTTACCAAGCAAGGGTTTGGTCAGATCCACTTCAACACAAACACGTGCGTACCGGCCACGTGTCCCTTCCGCCGTGGCTAAATCCAAACGAACCGTTCTGCCAATACAATTACCGATCCGACTAACCGCCACTTCATTGAAAGAGTGAATCGGGAGTTTTGGGAGGCGAACCCAAGTGAGAATCGATTTAATGGGAGCATCTTCGTTAAAGGACGGAGACCATTGGGATACTCTTATATAGTAATCATAAATTTCCAGGGGCCCTTGAAAGCTGCCGACGAATAGTCTTCTTGGCTAGCGACACGCACCAGGTAGAAATTATTGGACAGGTCAGATACTTGGATTGGCCCTGATCTTGCCCAGAGATATTCAAGTCGTCGTTTCATAGCAAGGTACGAGAAGGATTTCTCGAGAACCTTTACAACAAGCGCCTTTGACCAAGGTTTGTAGAAGCTCTTGATTTCTTCGTCCGAAAACGGAATTTTTGGGCAGCGAGGATTGATCAGTTGATCCTCAGACATCGGCTGAGGGGGAAGAGGAAGGTTATCCACGCTCTCAGCGGCAAACCATTGTGGCGATCTCACCGCCGATCGGTAGGACTTCGTTCCGACTGGCTCTGAACCGTGACCAATGGGGGGATTCTGCTGGTTTGATTGCAGTCCAATTAAGGGGCGGTCGAGGTCAGAGACGTGGATGGTGGGCGTCAATGCCTCGCGCGCCCGCTTCCGGGGAAGAGCGTCAGAGTCTGGATGAATCAGATGGGGAAACGAAGTCGGGGAGGTGATCGGGGTACCCTTGCCGGTTCCAGCCTCCGGGGGACGAGGGAGTTCCGTCGCCGCTGCGCTGACGCCATTAGGGTTAGGCTCCAAAGAATTCGGAGCGACCATTAGGCTTTTTCCACAAAACCCCCAAATCTCTATCTCCAATTGTGAAGTAAACAGGAGATTTCATCCAAATCTCTAGAGCAGAGATTTGAGCCCCAAATCACCCCAAATCTCTCAAGTAAACGACCCCTAAGTAGCAATAGTTCATAATTCCAGAGGTGCAAGCAAAGGCATGAGTCATGATATTAATGACAGCATCTTCTTTAGCCTACCAACTGGAACACTACTTGGGTTTGTTTCCTAGATATCGTTGTTCTAGTAGACTCACTTTCCATGGCAAGCACAGTGATTTCGACTTTCGGTTCAATGCAAATTTCATGCCGGAAAACAATCCATAAACGTTTGCACTTAATTTCAAGCTTTTCTAGGTTAAATTACTAAGTTCACCAAACGATTTGCACTAAATTGTATATCATCTTACTGCTAACAAACTGATTCAACAGTAAAGCACTTATGTTCCCGGAGGGGTAGTGAAACAACAAGGTATCTCTGGTACAAATTACTTTCTCTCCTTAACCATGTTTCATGTTATATAATAAAGAATGGTGTAGGAGGTTCCCTGTTCCAGAGAAGGTGCAAAATCCATTAGCTATAGAAAAAACCATCATATTCAGAATAAGCATCACCCACCAAATCTCATACCATACTAACAAATCAAACCATGGGATGCAGAGAAATCACCAAGATCATGGGTTTGGAAGTTACCAGGTTGTGGTAAGTAGGGAGCAGATTAGTAGAAGACCGGCTGGAAGTCTGGAACAGAACACCTGCTATTTCTGCAACCAAAGCATCCAAATCTAAAACCTAGTTAAACAACACTGTGACGATCAGCTTACGTTAGAGATGGGAAGAAGTCGGCATGACTTGGTTGAGCAGCAGGGGAGCGGCTACTAGTTTAGCGGAGGAAGAGTAGGTATCGGAAAGAAAAAGGAGAAGAGCGTTGGAAACGCTACCGTCGACGGAGACTAGAGATGGCGTATGCGTATCGCTAGCGCCTCGATTGAAGATGGAGCAGCTGACTGTCCATCGTCGTCCTCTGTCGCGAAACAACACCAACAAGACTGCAAGCTTCAGACAAAATGATTTTGTCAAAATCCCAGAAGGCCAGACCTGAATTCCATTAGTTTTGTATTTGGGCTTTCCTTTCTCATTCCCATTTCATAATCCTAAACCCAATTTTACATTTTAATTTTGGTACATGTGCTCTCAATTCCTTAAATAATTTGAGAATTTAAATTTGGAAAGGGTACTCAAACTTCCACCCCCACGAGTAATGCATGTGTTGAACCAGTTGTTCACCCGGAATTTCTAGGTTGGGGTGTTACAAGCTTGCAGAGAAAAAACAGTTGTAGCTTAAGATTCAAAAGAATAGTGAAAAGAGATTGAACGACATCTCTTCGTGTGCAAAAAAATATGCGGGTTGCTATTTGCAGTCCGTGTTTTACTGTACGCAGTCCGTATTTTAACATGAACTGACAATTATGCCCTTGCAGTCCGTTTTTACTAACGCAGTCCATTTTTTACTAACGTGGTTCATTTTTACTAACGCAATCCGTGTTTTACTAACGCAGTCCATTTTTACTAAACACAGTCCTTTTTACTAAACGCAGTCCTTTTTTTCTAACGCAATACGTTTTTACCAACACAGTCTGATTTTACTAACGAAAATCTTGATTCATAATATATTAGAAAAAACGGATATAACTGTAGTTTTGAATATATATATATATATATATGGAAAACACTCCGGTGCACCCACTTTTAGTGGGTGCACTGGGTACACCCACTAACGTTTGTGCTATCTAGAGTGATATTTTCATTGAACTAATCGTATATATTAATAGATTTAGTCTTAATAAGTCTAAATTGAGCTTAATTACAATTTTTAGTCATCATAGTATAAGATTATACCTAATGTTCTTCAGGTTTCTTTCTACAACTGCATTTTTTCTCAGTATGATGGATTATCATCTCTACCAAATTAGTTTTTGTTCAAATCGTCCTATATATCATTTAACAACATGTAAATTCTTATACTCGAAAAAAAAATATCAAAAACATGTTTATCTATCAAAACGTTAGTGGGTGTACCCGGTGCACCCACTTTTAGTGGGTGCACCGGAGTGTTCACCATATATATATATATATATATTACATAATTTCTTAGCAATATTTTCTCTCAAAATTAGTTTTATTTCAAAATTTATAATTTTTCATTAGTACTTTTATCAATATTATTAATTTATTCTAAATGTTTAATGTGTTATTTGTATTTTATGCCCGTTTTTTCTAATATATTATGAATCAAGATCTTCGTTAGTAAAATCAGATTGTGTTGGTAAAAACGTACTTCGTTAGAAAAAAACGGATTGCGTTTAGTAAAAAACGGACTGCGTTTAGTAAAAAAGGACTGCGTTTAGTAAGAACGGACTGCGTTAGTAAAACACGAACTGCGTTAGTAAAAACGGACTGCGTTAGTAAAACACGGACTGCATTAGTAGAAAACGGACTACGTTCAGTAAAACACGGACTGCGTTAGTAAAACACGGACTGCGTTAGTAAATACGGACTACAAGGACATAATTATCAGTTTGTGTTAAAATACGAACTGCGTACAGTAAAACACGGACCGCAAATAGCAATACCCAGAAATATATATATATATATAAGATGGAGCTAAAAAGAGAGGTGAGAATGAGAAAACCCATTAGTCATATCTAGTGAGAACAAGCCTTAGTAGCTAGGAAACCACTCATGATTGTTAATTATAAAGAATATTTAAAATGGACAATTTAATGAGTCTACTTCCTGATGTTGTGTTTTCCCTTATCCAAAAATTCAATTATATGTTTCCTACTAAATAGGTCAATATCTAATACCCACCTCCAATATCATTCTATGTACCAATTTTACACCTTACAATACAACTCAATTACATGCCACCGGACCACACAAATAATTACTTCTACCCCCAATTTTTGTATAAAAGTCATATATTTTACATATGAACTTGGAATTGGAAAATTTTTGTGTCTATATCTTAGTTTTACGAAAACGAATCCAACAAGACTGCTCTTAATATATTTTCGATGATGGTGTTAACATATGACTTTGACGAAAAATAAGGTCAAATGTGTAATTATATAAGAAAAATTATTTCCATTTCATATTCAATATCAAATAAGAATTTCACGTTGAATATCAATATCTTTCGATAACTAGATATCTCAAATAGCTAGTTATTTAAAATATCTCATACCAAATGACCATTGGTCGTTTGGTATGGGATATTTCAAATAGCTAGCTATTTGAGATATCTAGTTATTGGGAGATATTGATATTTGAGGTGAAATTCTTGTTTGGTATTGAATATGAAATGAAAATGGTTTTTCTTATGCAATTACACATTTGACCTTATTTTTCGTCAAAGTCATATGTAAACACCATCATCGAAAATATATCGAGAGCGGTCTTGTTGGATTCATTTTCGTAAAACTAAGATATTGACATAAAAATTTTCCAATTCCGAGTTCATATGTAAAAGATATGACTTTTATACAAAAATTGGGGGAAAAATAATTTTTTGTGTGGGTCCAGTGGCATATAATTCAGTTGAATTGCAAGGGGTAAAATTGGTATACAGAATGATATTGGGGGTGGGTATTAGATATCCCTATTTAGTGGATATCTAAAAGGTTGCTATTATATCAATATAACACCATTTAGCTACTATTCGAGCAACGAAAAACATGATATTTCAAATAGCTAGCTATTGGTGCTATTATTCAATAGACCCATACCAAACAACCCTAGGTGAATATTTAAAGGGTGCTATTGATATTTAATATAGCAGCCAATAGCTAGCTATTCGGAGCAACAAAAAACGATGATATTTCAAATAGCTAGCTATTGAATGTTAGGGTTGTTTGGTATGGGTGATATTGAGTTCTATATCACCCAATAGCATGCTAATTGATAATATCATTGTTTTTCCAATTGGACTTAGCTAGCTAATGGGTGCTAATTTGGGTGTGTTTTAAAATCATCCTAAATAGGAGGAATTCTAAAGTGAGGGAGTGATATTGAAAATTTCGGACGACTTTACCCCTCTTTCTATTGTCTTATTACAATGCCCCTCATGATTGCTTTCCCTCTTTCTTCTTACCTTTTCCTCTTTCCTCTTTCTTCTTCTTTCTCCTCTGATTTCCGTCAAACGAAGGTACCCGCCGGTGGAATTTATCAACAAAAGTACAAAACAGCGACCAGGTTCATCTATCATTGATTCATTGCACCAAACCACAATTCCAGCAAATATAGTAAGGTTAAGCAGCGGATGAAACAATTGGCACTCCTTCATTTCATTTTTCTCCATCTCTTCTCCTTCTCCTTCTCCAATTCCCAATTCCTCCAAATGACCACCACCGCCAACAGCAGCAACCCGGCCATGGATCCTGATCTCGACCAACCCGATAACCCAACTCACCAGTTTGCTCAGTTCGGCGGCGGCTGCTTCTGGGGTGTGGAGCTTGCCTTCCAGAGACTCCCTGGCGTTGTCAAGACCGAGGTCGGCTACTCTCAAGGAAACGTCCACGATCCCAACTACAAACTCATCTGCACAGGAACTACCAACCACGTCGAGGTTGTTCGGGTACAGTTCGACCCCCAACTATGCCCTTACGGCGATCTCTTATCCCTTTTTTGGAGCCGCATCGACCCCTCTACCCTTAATCGCCAGGGGAACGACGCCGGCACTCAGTACAGATGAGGGATCTACTTCTACAACGAAAATCAGGCAAGATTAGCTCAGGAATCCAAGGAAGCCAAGCAATTGGAGCTCAAGGACAAGAAGATCGTCACGGAGATACTTCCGGCCAAGAGATTCTACAGGGCGGAAGAGTACCACCAGCCCCTTACTTCCGGCCAAAAATTGGGGGCAAAGTGGTAATTGCATAGTAAACTACCCCTTAGTAAATAGCACTCCAAACAAACAAGAATATTGTACATTTTCACTCTAAATCTCATTACCCTCTTAATAACTAGCTATCTCGAATATCATGATATTCGAGATAGCACATACCAAACGAACAATAGCACCCAAACCAAACAACTCCCTAGTAAATTTCCACTGATTGTGGATTGACCATCAAATTGTCTTCGTTATAGGAGCAACAATCCCCAACAGAAACAAGGCAGTCTATAGGGCTAATCCAGAGGAGACGAAGAAAACGCAAAAGCAAATAGAAGAAATCATGGAGAAGGGCTACGTTTATGAGAGCATGAGTTCATGCATTGTTCCGATCATTTTAGTGCCTAAGAATAATGAAATGTGGAGGATGTGTCTCAATTTAGATGAACTAGATTTAACCCGCACGTTGTAGCGGGAAGCATTGATTAGAATAACACATTTTGAAACCATGTGAACTCATGTACAAAAGAATTTTTCCCCTTAATGAATAGTAGAAAGCCACATGGTAGTTTCCCCTTAATGAATGAATAGTAGAAAGTCACATGATTTATATTATATAATAATAATAATAATAATAATAATAACTGCAGCCTTTTCGAAAATTTATCTTAACAGAATATAACAAAGTAAGCACATTATTTCAACTTTACAATGAAACGTTCTTCACATAAAGACCACACCACTGCAGAGGAAAATGCTTCCAACCATTAATGAAAACTGACAAGACTTGGACTCTCAACGAAATAGGGAAAATGAATACGAAAATATGAAAAAACACAACAATCTCTCCACATTCTCAAGGACAGCAACAAATCTTCCTTCCAGCTGCCAAAATTGCAGTTTTACCTTTAGATCCATGAAACTGCTGCTGTAATAATGCATGAAAATTTCCAAATATCAATTTCAATTTTACCTTCATTCATTCTTCAAAGTAATCCTTTCTCTTGCTCAAGTACATCCAATAAGAAAGTCACTCCTTCCCTCAACGAGGCCCTTCTAACTTCTTTCTTGTTCCAAAGCTCTGAGACTATGTATCTTCCACTGGGGTTATAGTCATTGATCTCCATCAAAGCTGATGTCACTGCTTCATAGGCTTCTTCACCTACCTCATCTTTCAGTCCTTGTAATTTTCCATCTTGATCGTCAATAACTTCCTGTAAACCCTTTAGCCTTTAGAGTAATAAAAATGAAGATTAAGTATAATAAATTTTGAATATTAGTAGCATACAAAATATTTAATAGCATTGTGTAGGATGTTGGAGTAGCAAGAAGGTCAATTTTGTTAGGTCTGGTTGTGTTTATAAACACAACTAAAACGATTGACCGGTAAATGCTTATTGCGTACCTCTCTCTCTATTTACAGAAGAAAAAGGTACAAATGCTCTTTAACTGACTGCCTATAGGACATAGTCATTCCTTTCATACCTAGCTGCGCCTGCATTATAAGTATCACTTGTTTATTATATAGCTTTTTTTAAGTTTAGTCATTAAAAATGAAGATTAAAGTTTAGTTATTTCCTGATTTTGCAGTATACAAATATTTTCAATAACATGTATGTGAAGTTTTCTAATTAAAAGACTTAAAGGAAGAGATGTTCTCACCATACCAACTTCCACTGGCTCCTGGGTTTGGTGTAGGATTCTGAAATATAGAACCCTCTTCAAAATTCACTGCTCAAGGACCGTGAATGGAGTGCAGTGGAATGGGAAACCGTATGACCGGATTACTATCTCTATTACACGACTCTGCTGATCCTGAGGTGCGAATTTTGACGAAGCTGATCATGGATGATTTGGATATATTATTGGCTGGAAATCAACATGTTGCTGCAGCTTTTCACAAACTTACAGTTTAATTTGTATAGGGTTCTTTACGGGTCGTTTGGTTTCTGTGATTTGGAAATAGTGTATTTGAACAATATTGTGGTTTTAGAAAAAGCTGTTTTGTGATTACACTTTTTTACTCAAAACCTTTGTTTGGAAGTTGCTATGAATCACTTTGGGATTTGGGTGTGAGGTCTTAAAATGAAGCTAAATTACCATTTTATCCTTGTTATTATGTTGGCCATATTTGAACTGAAGAGTTTCGGTATTTTTACGATATTTGTATGCTGTAATTTTGTAATAGCAGATTGTGGCCAAGTCATTGTTGTTGTAAGAGACATGTTTGTTTTAATGCAAGTGTTACCAAGGACAACAATTTATGGTTAAATAATCCTTCAAATTACGAGCAAACATCAAACTAGAATAATACTAATCCAAAGATAACATTTCATGCTTACACAAACTACACTACTTCTACATATTCAAATTCCTATCTACGAAATTGTGGAATTCCAAAATATGAGTTGTAGTCGTCTAGTACTACCTGCTCTCAAAAAGATGTTTACAAAACATAATAATATATAATCCTATAACACAAACCCCCCATTATTCCCAGGCTTAAGTTGGTGAGAGTGATTAGAAAGTTGAACTAAAATAGTGGCATAGATTGTCATTTCTGAATTAGTAGTTGGATAGAAAGGTAATTGTACAAACCCTTCAATTCACTCATTATCAAATCACCAAAAACTCAACTAAAAGCTGAGTTTTGAAATCACCCAATTTTTTTTGCCCAAATAAGCTGTTTTGTGCATTTGTATTTCCGAAAAAAACGAAGGTTTTGGATGAAATAAAATATTCATCCAAAACACACCTCCAAATCATAGAAACCAAACATGGTGTTAGTTTGTTGTTTCCTGATTTTGATTGCAAAGCTTAAACCTTTGGGTTCACCATTTTGGTGTCTCTCTCTATCTGGAATGAAGTATCCTATTCATCCAAAAAAAAAACATCACCATCAAAGAAAATGTCACATCCTTAACCTTGTGCACTATAGAACTCTCGATGTTCTTGAATGGTAAATTCGTCCAATTGATATTATTAATTGTTAGGTTTACAAAGTTTCTTTCTTGCTCTAAATGGTAGAGTTGACATTCTATATTTATTAAGGTCATGTCTAAATTGGCTAGGAAGAAACTGTTTATATATGATGGAAAGAATAAGAATACAGGGAGATGCAGAGAAAAAAAATTGAGATTGTAAATTGAGCGGCTTCTATAAAGGGATTATTTATATTTGCTTCTATATGTGACCCTCATATTGCAGAGTACTATATTTATCATTATTATATATACATGCTCATAATAGATGCATGAACAAATTGTTGATTTTACTTATCATATTTTATAAGATTTTTTATTATTTTAGTTTGACAATGTCATATCTCTCATTATGTAAAATAAAACATTATATTGAAACTTTGGCATCCATAAACCAAGTGCCTAACTACAATCTCAAATCATTCAAACAAAAGAACAAATAACAAAATCATTGATACTAACAGTTGCGTACCTTATGCTTGCCATCCCCGGTCGTAACAACTTTAAAGGGATGCCAATCTGGATCTTTCAGATATTCTCCCCAGAGTGAGCAAAGTTCTGCAGCCATGGCTTCTGCCTCTTCCATGTTGTACTTTCTCATCATTGCTTGAAGGAATGGCTTGCCATTCAGCTCTCCCATACGTTTGACATGTATATTACCATGAATTGATATTTCTTTTAAACACTGAAACATTAACATTTCTATCAACCCAAGCAACAACCAATATATGATGACAACATCTCAAGGCTTCTGCGTTCACATAAGCTATATCAGCTAAGTGCTAAACCATTAAAGTTCTAGGTAGCCCTGCCCCCATCTGTTCCGTGATTGTGACCTAACTGAGGGAATGTCGACAGATAAGTCCAGAATTATTGTCATATTATTATCTTTCCAATTCTATTAACTGTATTAAGAATGGTAGGTCTCTTTTAGACTTGAAGCTAATCTCCTAGATATGGTAGGTCTCTATGTACACCTCCATGTTAAGAGGTTAGCTCATCATCAACAATAATAATCAACCATCTAGAGTAATTCCTCAAAGTTTGATATGGTATCAAAGCCTGGTTAGACAAAAACCTAGCCAACCGGTTGTACCTCTCTTCTCATCTTTTCTTCTTCTTCTTAATCGGAACTCTATTCCAACTCTTTCCAACCATGATGGGAATTAGGTTTGGCAATGTTTGTGAAGTTGTTACCACAAAAGAAATTGGTGAAGGCTCGCTCACGAGATCCAAGAGAAAATATTGTTCATGTTGCAATATCTGAGTATGGAGAGTTCATCATTGGTCACAAGCTCATCCGGGACAATTGTCTTGACTGGTCACAGTGAGTCCTCATGTTCATATCTAGTTGAGGAAAGAAAGAATACCTCACTAGCAAGGTTGAAGTTCCCGCTAGAATCGATTTACAAGACATGGAAGATCAATAACAATTTTGTCAAGACGTGCAATTGAAAAGAATTATCTCTGGCACAAGGCATATGGGAGGGAGCTCAAGATGCTTATTCAAACACGGAGAACACTGATACACATTTATATGACCTTAAACAAGGTAGTATGACTGTCACCGAGTACTATAACAACCTTGGATGTTTGTGGATGCAGTTGGACATGTAGATGATTCCTTCCTGGACTTGAGCTACTCACGATGCTCAGTAGAAGACTCGAGTGGAGAAAACCAGAACTGTAAGATTCCTCCTTGGGCTAAACCCATAACTAGATGAAGCTACAAGCCATGTTATGAGCATAAAGTCGTTTCCAACTCTAAGGAAGGCCTTTGCTGAAATTCGACTAGAATCTAGTTGTTTAAGGGTCATGATTCCTTAACAGGTGCATTCAAAAGAGATGGAAGACGAATCAATTTTTGTAGCCTATGATAAGAAAGTTGAGAGCACTCTCATAACCACACTAAGCCCACTTGTTGGGGTATCTACGGGAAACCTGCAAGATGAAAATCTCATGGGAAGCTAAAGGATTGGGCTCACATGGAAGAAAAGAATGAAGAGTTGAGTCCGCAAAGTGCTTTCAATAAGGAACATGTGAAAGCGTTAGAGAAAGTCATGAGGTTCAGAGAAAGATGGCAGGTTCAGAATTAAATATGCTTATTCGCTTCTTACAGGATCGATCGAAAACCAACTAGTGGAGCTGTGGAACTATTTACGGAGGTGGAGAGGGCCTCTTTCTTTGGCTGGCCAAGACCACCTGTTAACGAATTCCCAGAGGATGAAACGGAAGTTGGCCTCTGACTCGTCATGCCTTGTGTGCCCTAATGCGGCAGAAAACACAATTCACGTCTTACGAGACTGTAGCTTTGCAAAGGAGGTCTCGAAGGAGGTGGGTGTTTTTAATGGTGAAGATTCGAACTAGCAAGGTAACTTACAAGAGTGGATCTCACGTTTTCTGACGTCAGACCAAGGCCTACTGTTTGGGTTAGTGTGTTGGGCGCTGTGGAACGTTAGTGTTCAATATGTTAGTATAATAGGCGTATTATTTATTTCCCTAATTAGTATTCCGATTACCTAGTTTGTAAGGATACTAATATAGGAAGTTTAGGGAGTTAAGGAGTTAGCTTATTTAGGAGTTCTACCTAAAGTAGAACTCTATCTCTTGTATAAATAGAGGGTTTAAGCCCGTAACCTAATATACAGAAAATATTCCTTCCCTACTCTTTTCTTATTCTCTGCAGCAAACATGGTATCAGAGCGGGTTCTTGGTTCTATCCTCCGCTGCTGCTCTGAACCCTAAGACTCG
The DNA here is from genome assembly GCA_034768395.1 of Linum lewisii. NCBI lineage: Eukaryota > Viridiplantae > Streptophyta > Magnoliopsida > Malpighiales > Linaceae > Linum > Linum lewisii. Next base: position 39,282,760 of record CM068297.1, read on the forward strand.
ACCATGACTGCAAACTCTCCTTCTTCTTCTATATCTTCTCACACTAGTGATTCCGAGGACAATTCCCAAGTCCAGGATACTATGGCTCTCAGTAACAATTCTGGGTCCGACTCTTACCCAAGACAGGTAGTCATCTACAAGCTGGATGGCTCCAACTATCTCCACTGGTCTCAATCAGTTCTGATGTACATCACAGGACGAGGCAAGGCAGGTTATCTCCATGGGACAGCCGAGAAACCAGCCAAAGCTGACCCAAAGTTTGAGCAGTGGAACAATGAGGACAACCTCGTTCGTGGGTGGCTTATTTCCACAATGCAACCGAAGATTGGAGAGAACTGCTTACTTCATCCTTCGGCAAAGTCTATCTGGGATCATGCGAAGAAGACTTATTCTACAGTTGATAACTCATCAGCCTTGTTGGAGATTGAAACAAAATTATTCAATCTCAAACAAGGAGATATGAGTACAAACGATTATTACAACGTGTTGAATCGTTCATGGCTTCAACTTGACCTGTATGAAGCTCAAAAATGGACAACTCCTGAAGATGGAGAGACTTTTCGAAAGTTCATTGAAAAGAAAAGGACACTGCATTTTCTTTTAGGCCTCAATCCGGAGCTGGATGCGGCCAAAGGAAGGGTTATGGCTACTAAACCTTTTCCAGCACTGGAGGAAGCAGTAGCTGAGATTCGTCGTGAGGAAGCTAGGCGTCAAGTTATGCTCTCTGACTCGAAACCTACGACAGAAGTCTCAGCCTAAAAGCTGAAACTCCAGGAGCAGCTTTACTTAGCTACGGATCGAATAAGCACAAGGAGACAACTTCTGAAAGCAACCCAATATTTTATTGTGAGCATTGCAAGAAGCCTTGGCACGTAAAATCTGAGTGTTGGGAACTCCTTGGCGGTAAACTTGCAAATTGGAAGTCTCGTTCTGAGTGACGAGGTCGAAAACCTCAAGCCAATGCTGCTGCTAGCTCATCTGGAGAGGAAGGAACCTTTTCCAAAGGACAAATGGAAATGCTTAAAAAGCTGGTATCTGAAGCTCTCCATGCTAGTCAATCTTCTAGTAGCCCGGCTGACTTCTTTGCCAGTTCTTTTGCTCAAGGTAATAACTCTATAGCTCTCTCTACGAAACTTCATAATTCAAACGTATGGATCTTGGATTCTGGAGCTTCAGATACTATGACGGGTTGTAGACAGCTTATAAATGATCTTCAACCCTATTGTAGAAAGGCAGGAGTAAGGGTGGCTGATGGCAGTATTGCCCCAGTAACAGGAATTGGGTGGGTACCTCAACTATATCACCGGTTTTGTATGTACCTCAACTAAACTGCAATTTGCTGTCCGTCAGTCAGTTAACTTCAGATCTTAATTGCGAAGTAAAATTTGTTCCCTCTGGCTGCCACTTACAGGAGGTGGGATCAGGGAAGATGATTGGAATTGGTGAAGCTTCTGGAGGTCTCTACATTCTCAAAGATGACAACAAAGATGTGGTGTCCTGTGGGGATTCACAAAAGCGTGCAAATCAGATTTCTAGCCTAGATAGTCGTAGAGATGAAGCCTTGTTATGGCATTTCAGGCTTGGTCATCCGAGTTTTACTTATCTAGAACGATTGTTTCCGAAGTTATTTATCAATAAAAGAGCACAGTTTTATGAATGTGAAGTTTGTCAGTTGGCAAAACATACAAAATCTGTGTATCCAGCTATTTGATATCGTCCCACTCAGCCATTCTCAATCATTCATAGTGATATTTGGGGACTGATGAGGTTTAAGAACATTAATGGAGCTCGATGGTTTGTTACATTTATTGACGACCACTCTCGTCAGACTTGGACGTATCTAATGAAAGATAAATCAGAGACTCGTACAATATTTCAGCATTTCTATGCTATGGTTACACCTCAGTTTAACACCAAAATTCAGGTGTTGAAAACTGACAATGCTAGAGACTACTTCAACAATATTCTCAGCACCTTTCTTGGCCAAAATGGGATTGTTCACGTTAGTTCATGTGTGGAAACTCCACAGCAGAACGGTATTGCAGAGAGAAAGAATAGGCATCACTTGGAGGTTGCTCGAGCATGTATTTTTGCACAGCATGTTCCAAAACACCTCTGGGGAGTGGCCGTACTCACAGCAACCTACCTAATCAATAGGATGCCTAGTCGAGTACTAAATTTCCAGGCTCCCTGACAGGTCTTGCTTCACAAATACCCTCAGATGGTGAGTTTCTCCTCCGATTTACCTCCTCGAATATTTGGATGCATAGCTTTCGTCCATAGCAACCCCACTCATCGAACAAAACTTGATCCACGATCACACAAGTGCGTGTTTATTGGATACTCATCTCACCAGAAAGGGTATAAGTGTTACTCTCCCACAACACGACAGGTTTATCATACTCGTGATGTCACCTTCTTCGAGTCACAGGCGTACTTCGACCACACTGAGGTCCAGGGGGAGACTGGGAGTGAACCTCAGACGTGGGACTTGATTACTTTGGATACTACTGATATCGAAAGTACTAACCAGGGGGAGCAACCACCTAGACCTGAATTACAGGTGTACAGGAGGAGAGTTCGGACAGTTGAACCTGTGGAACCTGTGGGATCTGTGAGTGAACCAATAAATGGATCAGTTGAATCACAGGCTCAAACTCACATTGAGGAAGTTGTGGCAGAAGACAATCTTAACCTGGACATTCCTATTGCTATCCGCAAAGGAGTAAGGGAATGCACCAAGCATCCTATAGAAAGGAATGTTGGCTATGGATGTTTAAGTTCAACATACAGGGGATTTATCACAAACTTGGATACTGTGGAAACTCCTAAAAATATCCAAGAGGCTCTAAAGGATCCGAAGTGGAAACAAGCTTTACAGAAAAACTAGACATGGGAGATGGTTAATCTGCCTACGGGAAAAAGGTGCATGAGCTGTAAATGGATATTTACAGTTAAATATAAGTCTGATGGTACTATCGAGAGATTTAAAGCAAGGCTAGTCGCTCGAGGTTTTACTCAGACCTATGGAATTGACTACGAGGAAACATTTGCACCTGTTGCAAAGCTGAATACCATACGAGTTCTTCTTAGTCTAGCTACAAACCTGGATTGGGATCTGCACCAATTAGACGTTAAGAACGCATTTCTGAATGGGGAATTATCAGAAGAAGTGTTCATGGAACCCCCTCCTGGAATCAACATAGAAGGGAAAGTATGTAAACTGAGGAAAGCGTTGTATGGGCTAAAGCAATCCCCTAGAGCCTGGTTTGAAAGATTTACCAAGGTTGTGATATCAGCAGGGTACTATCACTGTCAATCAGACCACACGATATTCGTGAAGCACTCTAAGTCAGGAAAGCTAGCTATCTTGATTGTTTATGTCAATGATATTATCATCACTGGAGATGACACTGAAGAAATCAGACGGTTAAAGCTTGTTTTGGCTAAGGAGTTTGATCTAAAGGAACTGGGGGAACTTAAGTACTTTCTGGGTATTGAAGTAGCTCGCTCAAAACTAGGTATATGCCTATCACAACGGAAATATGTGTTGGATCTGCTCAAGGAAACTGGAATGCTTGGATGCAAGCCAGCTGACACCCCCAATGGATCCGAATAAACACTTCAGCAGAGATGGTGACGTTGCACCAGTTGACAACGAAAAGTACCAAAGGCTGGTTGGGAAACTTATATACTTAGCCCATACCAGACCTGACATTGCTTTTTCTGTAAGCATTGCAAGTCAATTCATGCAAAATCCGAATGAGGAACATCAAGAAATGGATATGAGGATTCTCAGGTACTTAAAAATGTCTCCTGGTAAAGTTTTGTTGTTCAAAAAGCACAACCAACGACACATCACAGTCTATACAGATGCAAGTTGGGCAGGTGAAATTACAGAACGACGTTCTACTACTGGTTACTGCACCTGTGTATGGGGAAACCTCGTTACTTGGAGAAGTAAGAAGCAAACTGCAGTTGCAAGAAGCAGTGTAGAGGCTGAATACCGTGCAGTAGCACTGATGTGACTTTATTTGGTGCATTTTAAGCCTTCGATTAGCTTATGAAATGCCCTTGTTTGATCCTTAAATGTCATGCTTAATATGCTTTTAGTGAAGTTTTGTGCTAAGTGTCCATTTGTTGTCCGGTTGCTACTTTGAGGCCAATTCTGTGTCTATTGGAGTTGTTTTCTTGGCATTTTCAGGTATTGGCATTGAAGTACTGGTGACAAGGAGCACGTGGGATCAAACGGGAGGTCGATCGGAGCTAGGACGGAGGAGATACGGCCGATGCAAGATTGGAGAAAATGCACTTTCAGCTGAAGGAATTTTCGGCGAGAACCTAGAGTTCTCGGACCGAAAATTCTAAGCAGTCAGCGGACATCTGATCATTGAAGATATTTTCGGCGAAAACTTTAGAAGAAATGCAGCAGCCGTTCGGTGTTTTCAATGGTAATTTCGACGAAAATATTACATCATTTTCGCCAAAATTTATAGTGTTGTCCGGTGCACTATATAAAGAGGAAGGAGGCAAATTAAAGGGGAGCTCATTCTAATTTTACACATTGCCGATCAATTCCTCTTTCCTCTTAACTTCTCCAACACTTTCTCCTCATCAACCAATCATTCACAACCATAGAGCAAGGTGCAAATCAAAGTAGAGGAGCTTGGATTGAAGCCCACAACCTTGGAAGAGGAGCTTGCAAGAGGAGGATTGCCATGGTGTTCTTGGTGATCATCTTCCTTTCTCTTTCCTTCATTTCCTTGGCCATGTGTGGCTGATTTCTTAGGTTCTCTTGGATTGATAGATAGTTGTGCTAGGATAGAGGTTAATTGTTTAAACTTGCCATGATTGATCTTGGATTGTAAGAAGATGGTCTCTATGACTTGTTGTTAATTCCATTGATGGCTATGGCTTGATTGGTCTATTATTTGTAATGTAATGCATGAGAGTGCTTGGATTACATGGATTGTAGGTCTAGGGATTGAAGGGAGTGTGTTCTAAGAGATTACATCATCTCAATTCAACCATAGTTGCATGATTTCTTACTTGTGCATTTTATCGAACACTTGGTGTGCATTAGGTTTTTCATTCAATTGAACTTTGATTAGTCTTTTGATGATTCTCTTAGTGTTAGGACATTGACATGAGAGTGTGGTGTCTAGCCTAGTGGTCATAGAGTCATAGGAGAGGGTTTTGTATCTTGGCATTTCATCAAACACCTTTAATGCATCCTTAGTCACTTAGCTTGAGAGCGAGAGCCTAGGTTGAGTGGTTCTAGGATAGGGATTTAGTGCGACGAGAGTGCATTGAGTCTATAGAAGGGATTTGCGTGGTCATTCGATTGCATCCTCGATCATGTTTGGCTTGTTTGCGCATTTACTCCTCTTGAGCATCATGAAGCTATCTTTCCAAGTTAACCTCCTTTATCTTTGTTTTGCACCATTTTTGTTTGTTTGTTTAGATTTCTTTATGTTTTCATTTGTTTCTATTCCAAACCAAAACTCTTTTTAAAAGAATAGACCATCCATGAACCGTGTGAGTATTAGCTATTGAGAGAGCCCTCGTGGAATACGACCTTGTATGTTGTGAGTTAAATCTCGCGCATCAAGTTTTTGGCGCCGTTGCCGGGGAACTTCCTCAATCCTTTGAAAGCATTTAGTAGTGGACCGTTCTATTCACCTCCTTCCGTTTTAGTTTTGCTTCTTTGTTATTTGTTTTTGTGGTTTTGTTATCCTGCATTGTTGTACTACTTGGTTGTGTTTGTTGTGCGTGTTTGTAGGCCCCTTATCCACCTATTTAGTTCATGGGAGCAAGGTTGCAAGTAAGATGAACTCGTGGAATGGAGGTAATGGTTATGGTACCTATCAAGGGTGGAATCCATCTCCTAACCCATACTATGGTCATCCTATTTCATCCAACTACTACCAAGAAACTTGTGAGGGAGATAGCCAATGGTGGGGTCAAGAACAACAAGCTTCAACACCCATGTGGAATGAGCAATGTCCTTATCCTTCTCCACCCTACTATCAAGTCTTGCCGGAGTATTATCAAGAGGATTTCACAAGTCATGAACAACATTCTCAACCGCCTTCCATGCTAGAGGAGCTCTTTAAGATGGTTGAAGAAAGCAAGCGTCCTCAAGAGGAGTTCACAAGCTATGAGCAACCCTCTCAACCTTCTTCTATGCTAGAGGAGCTTTTTAAGATGGTTAGAGAAAGCGAGCATCATCGAGAGGAGTTCGTAAGTTATGAGGAGCCTCCTCCATCTTTTCCCACACTTGAGGAAGCTTCGAAGATTGCGGAAGACAATGCTAACCAACTTAATCGCTTAGCTCAAGGCATGACACTCATCAAGGAAGCTCTAGAGGATGAACAACATTCTCCACCTTCCTCCACAATTGAGGAGATGTTGCAAATGGCGAAAGATAATGCGGCTCGGTTGGATCGTTTAACTCAAAGTGTGAAGCTCATCTCCGACACCTTTGAACCGGAAGTGCTAGTCATGAAAGAAGAAGAAGGCGAGTCTCCCCAAGAGGAATTCGTGAGTCATGAGAAACCTCTTCCACCTCCTTTCATGCTAGAGATCTTGCAAATTGCGGAGGATAATGCAAACCGAGTTAACCGCTTATCCCAAAGCATAGAGCTCGTCACGAAGATTCTTGAGAATGAACGCCATCTCAATCATGTGGAGCAAGTTTATGATGATGAAGAAGACTTTTGTGAATCCGAAGAGCTTGACACGGAGGAAGATTTGGTAGTGGAGGAGATTGAAGTGCATGTTTTTCCCATGGAAACACATGTGACAATGATGTGAGGATAGAAGAACCAAGGAGACTTGAGGATGATGACACTTTGGAGGAGGTGAGAGATGATTTGGAGACGCTTCAAGAAGAGGTGACACCGAGAGTGGAGCACGAAAGTTAACAACACCACTCTATTGTGGTCCCACCAAGGATTGTGAGTACTCTTCAATCTTCTTGCTTGATCATGAAGTACTTGTGTCAAGATACGGACACAAGCTTCATAACCCCCCCTAAGGTGATAATGGAAGAGGAGTCGCCCATGTTTGACCGGAAGACTCTTCGAGTGGCATCACCAACTTGGAGACGATGGAGCTAAATGGTGGCCACCTACCATACTTTCTTCCTCAAGTTCCAAATTTCAAGGGTAGCAAGCCACCCCAAAGTATCAAGTGCTAAACAAGCATAATTGCTCATTGGCTATTCTACCCTTTGCTTCTATTGCTACTTGGAGCTCAATCTTCATCATGGAAGAAGCTACTTGCCCTCAAAGAGGTACTAAGTTGCGCACCTTAACTCAGGTATCGTCGAGCTTAAGACGGTAACCAAGTGCTTCTTGGGAGGCATCCCATGTTATCTTTAATTTTTCGCTTTTAATTGTTCTTTGAGGTTTTTGTGTTGTTTTAGCTTTTTGAATAAGGTTTGACAAGCAATTGAGATCACTCTTCACCAAGGATCATCATGAAACTCTTTCACCTCTATTACGTCCTATGCTCCTCTTTACCAACGCGGTAACTTCGTTCCACCTTACCCTCTCTCTCTTGATCATTGAGGACAATGCTCATGTTAGTCGTAGGGGAGTTTGAGGTTTGGTGTGATTAATTGTCAGTAGAAGTCTAAGGCTATGCTTTGATGAGTTGCATGATCTTGATTGAATGTCGATTCCTCTATCTTAGAATCATTTGGTTCTTAACTTTTGGTGTTTAGTTGACTTCAAGCTTTCACAATGATGTTTAGACTGTTCCACTCAGAACCTATAACCAGCATGTTAGCGCTAATATCAAATGAGTCTAGGCCAGAACAGAGATTTTATCACTCTTGTATGTTGGTTGATTGGTTTGATACGTGTTTTTGTACTACTCGATAACACCGGGCTAAGATGATGAAGGCAATCAAAATGTTCACCATTTTCCATGTTTTATTTACCTTTTTTATTTATGGCTTGAGATTAGACGGAATTAAATTCGAAATCTTGTGTGGAAGTTGTTAAGGGGCTAAGGATCAAGTGGCTAAAGTCAAAAGAAAAGAAAATAAAAGCTAAAGCTAGGCAAGCTTGGCACCTAAGTGAAGTGTCGGGTTGAGCACTAGCAAAGGCAAAAGCTGTGAGCTAGGCAGGTTCAACACCTAAGTGAAGTGTTGGATCGAGCACTATTATGCAGTAAGAAAAAAAATGGAAAAGAAAAGAAAGAAAAAGAAGAGTTCTCAAATGTAGCCCTTGATCCTATGCCCGAGTTTGTAAAGAGCAGATCTAGAAGCGGATGAAGTCGAGTCGATAGCCACATCATAATCACTCACCACTTTCAATCCATTTCCTGAGTTCAAGTCCTTTTGATTAGAGTTGGTGTTGTCGTGGTCGGTTTTGCTGTGTCCCAATCAATCACTACTTGTGGTCGGTTTTGCTGTGTCCCAATCAATCACTACTTGAAGTGTGCAGAAAAGAGTGAGGGCTAGACTTGTTTGGTTGACGTTCTTGCATGTGTAGGTTTAGTTTGTTCGTGGAACAGTTTTAAGCCAAATTGTTATTGCTTGAATCTCAATGGACCGATCTTGTCATTTGTGAGCTTGGATGTTTTCTAGTTTATTTGCTTGAGGACAAGCAAAGCTTAGTCGTAGGGGAATTTGATGTGACTTTATTTGGTGCATTTAAAGCCTTCGATTAGCTTATGAAATGCCCTTGTTTGATCCTTAAATGTCATGCTTAATATGCTTTTAGTGAAGTTTTGTGCTAAGTGCCCATTTTTTGTCCGGTTGCTACTTTGAGGCCAATTCCGTGTCTATTGAAGTTGTTTTCTTGGCATTTTCAGGTCTTGGCATTGAAGTACTGGTGACAAGGAGCACGTGAGATCAAACGGGAGGTCGATCGGAGCTAGGACGGAGGAGATACGGCCGATGCAAGATTAGAGAAAATACACTTTCAGCTGAAGGAATTTTCGGCGAGAACCTAGAGTTCTCGGACCGAAAATTCTAAGCAGTCAGCGGACATCTGATCATTGAAGATATTTTCGGCGAAAACATTCAAAGTTTTCGCTGAAAACTTTAGAAGAAACGCACCAGCCGTTCGGTGTTTTCAAGGGTAATTTCGACGAAAATATTACATCATTTTCGCCGAAAATTACAGTGTTGTCCGGTGCACTATATAAAGAGGAAGGAGGCGAATTAAAGGGGAGCTCATTCTAATTTTACACATTGCCGATCAATTCCTCTTTCCTCTTAACTTCTCCAACACTTTCTCCTCATCAACCAATCTTTCACAACCCTAGAGCAAGGTGCAAATCAAAGTAGAGGAGCTTAGATTGAAGCCCACAACCTTGGAAGAGGAGCTTGCAAGAGGAGGATTGCCATGGTGTTCTTGGTGATCATCTTCCTTTCTCTTTCCTTCATTTTCTTGGCCATGTGTGGCTGATTTCTTAGGTTCTCTTGGATTGATAGATAGTTGTGCTAGGATAGAGGTTAATTGTTTAAACTTGCCATGATTGATCTTGGATTGTAAGAAGATGGTCTCTATGACTTGTTGTTAATTCCATTGATGGTTATGGCTTGATTGGTCTATTATTTGTAATGTAATGCATGAGAGTGCTTGGATTACATAGATTGTAGGTCTAGGGATTGAAGGGAGTGTGTTCTAAGAGATTAGATCATCTCAATTCAACCATAGTTGCATGATTTCTTACTTGTGCATTTTATCGAACACTTGGTGTGCATTAGGTTTTTCATTCAATTGAACTTTGATTAGTCTTTTGATGATTCTCTTAGTGTTAGGACATTGACATGAGAGTGTGGTGTCTAGCCTAGTGGTCATAGAGTCATAGGAGAGGGTTTTGTAGCTTGGCATTTCATCAAACACCTTTAATGCATCCTTAGTCACTTAGCTTGAGAGCGAGAGCCTAGGTTGAGTGGTTCTAGGATAGGGATTTAGTGCGACGAGAGTGCATTGAGTCTATAGAAGGGATTTGCGTGGTCATTCGATTGCTCATCGATCATGTTTGGCTTGTTTGCGCATTTACTCCTCTTGAGCATGATGAAGCTATCTTTCCAAGTTAACCTCCTTTATCTTTGTTTTGCACTATTTTTGTTTGTTTGTTTAGTTTTCTTTATGTTTTCATTTGTTCCTATTCCAAACCAAAACTACCGTGTGAGTATTAGCTATTGAGAGAGCCCTTGTGGAATACGACCTTGTATGTTGTGAGTTAAATCTCGCGCATCAAGCACATGGAATTCAAGAAGGAGTGTGGTTAAGAAGAGTTTTGGATGAGTTGAAAGTGAAGAATATCGATCCAATAGAAATGTTGTGTGACAGTCAGGTTGCCATTAGCATTGTGAAGAATCCTGTTCAACATGACAGGATGAAGCACGTCGAGATCGACAGACACTTCATTGCTCATAATGTGACAGAAGGAGTAATCAAGCTAGACTATGTGACTTCAAAAGAGCAAACTGTTAATGTTCTTACAAAAGCACTTGCCCGAGATTCATTTGATCAGTTAGTGTCCAAGCTTGGGATGTACAACATATACACCACCAAGCTTGAGGGGGAGTGTTGAATATGTTAGTATAATAGGCGTATTATTTATTTCCCTAATTAGTATTCCGATTACCTAGTTTGTAAGGATACTAATATAGGAAGTTTATGGAGTTAAGGAGTTAGCTTATTTAGGAGTTCTACCTAGAGTAGAACTCTATCTCTTGTATAAATAGAGGGTTTAAGCCCGTAACCTAATATACAGAAAATATTCCTTCCCTACTCTTTTCTTATTCTCTGCAGCAAACTCTTTTCTTATTCTCTGCAGCAAACAGTTAGGAACGGCCAGATATTCACTGCCAGCACCGATTCTTCTAGAACCGTGGCTAAGCGTATTCTTACTTGGGCGAGGATTGTTGATGACACTTTAAAGCGGGACGAAGACCTCCTAGATAGTCTGCCCAAGCGAGAGGAAATTGAGATTGCCTAGAAACTAGGACCTCATGGTTGGGTTACTGTCAATACCAACGAAGCTGTTTTGCCGATGTTAAGCAATGCAGCGGCAGGTGGGCTGATACGAGATGCTGACGGTAGATGTTTGGCTGCTTTCACAGCAAATCTCGGCAACTACGCTATTACTAGAGCGGAAATGAGGGGTGCTATCCTTGGTCTTCAATTAGCTTGGGAGAACGGCCACAAGAAGGTGTTGTTGCAAATCGATTCTTTGGCTGCGATGCGATTCATTTATTACAGGATGAGGAAGAACCGACTCACCTGCATGCCATGGAAGTGTACGAGTTTCGTGAATTGTTGGGAAGAGACTGGGAGGTGTCAATTACCCACGCTTACAGAGAAGAAAACCATGTTGCGGATTTCCTGGCTGGAATTGGACATGGCTATTCCCTGGGCTATGTTTTAGTCCCGACTTCAGATGCCAGACTTGGCTATTTTTTGAGATATGAGTGTATGGGAATTTTGGAACCTCGTTGGATTAATTTGAATAACTAAGGTCTCACGCCACTCATTTACCCAAAAAAACATACTCTTTTTCCGGGGAAAAAAAGCAGTAAGGAAACAAAAAATGATTGAAAAGCATAGACTATATTTAAAATTAATTGAATCATATTATGTAACGTTACTTACATTAGCCAGCTCCTTACGGGCATCTTGCAACTCGTCATTGCTCTTGCGCTCCCTAACAATGAGACTCTGGTTTAGTGCCTCTGAGCTGTCAAGTTCGACTTCCTTTTCTTTCGACCATTTCATTATCACTTCCACATTCTCCAGAACTTGAGAATCGCCACTGTCTCCCTTGCATTTCATCACATCCAATGCACCTCTGAGTTTCTCTATTTCTGACTCTAGACTAGGCTTTGCATCCAGTTGCTTTTCCAATTGAATGATTCGACAATGAAACTTTTCTTTCTCCCTCTATAAATAAGCATGAAGACAACCAATAAGTTCCAATTTATGATTGCTCGCAACCTCAAATATGAAAGGAGAGAGAAACCTTAACATCTTCAGCCAATTTCAATAGATCCTCGTTTGTTCTCTGTTTCTCTAAGGCAGTTGACTGGAGCGAGCGACTTCTGCCTGTTTTCTATTGGGCAATGAATAGAAAAGTTAGTGCTAAAGAGAACACAAAACATGGCTAAGAAAAGCACTATAACACGAAACTATAGCCATCCATTTCTTTTTCTTATCAAAGCTATGCCTTAGAAAACAACAGCAAACTTGGATGAAAACCCTTTGTTAAGAGCATCAATGCAATAGGACAATCTATAGAATGTAGAAGAAGAAATTCCTTAAGAGTGTGTTTGGATTTGGATAGATAATTTGATTTTGGTATTTATATTTGGTATTTCAAATCCCAAATTTTCTTGTTTGGTTAGAACTAACTTGTGTATTTGAATTTGAACAAAATTCACCCTTATAGTTTTTAGTTGTATTTCAAATCCCCTCTTAAAAGTAGTGATTTCAAATTCACAAATTTCAAATACCAAATCCAATACCAAATACCAAATCCAAATCACTCTATCAAAACACACCCTAATAATATTATTGATACATAGAATAGTGATTATATACAGTCTCAACTAGAGACCGTCGAGATCCTGTTTATTCAAACTACCTTATTTAGTATAGGGTTAATCTGGTTATGCCGCCATGTGGCATCATATTATTGGCTAGAGATATTTAGTATCCAATTGAAACTACATTATATCATATGATCCAAGTAAAACATAATTTAACTATATTCATTAACTCGGTTAACTAATGTTTCTTATTGGCCACTGTTGTCAATGAAGCCGACTAAACAAACATGGAGATGGACATGACGACGACTTCGGCAAGGCTGGCAGTGAGGACAATGGAGGAAGGGGCATTGGCGCCAGATGTGTTTCCCCCGACTCCATTCTGATTGAGGCCTTCTTCGACCCGGTTTACAACTAATGCTCTTGGCCTCCTCTAAATGAACTGAAGATTGAGCTAAACAGACCTATTCAGTTGTATTATGATAGTGAAGCTGCTCTCAGCATTGTGAAGAACCAGGTTCATCAAGACAGAACCAAACATGTGGAAGTTGACAAGCACTTCATATCTGAGAATGTTAAGATGGAGTGGTAAAGATGGATTACATTCCATCTGACGAGGAGAAGGCAGACATTTTTAATTTTTTACAAAGGCTCTACAAAGGGATGTGTTTGATCATTTGATCCGTAAGCTTGGGATGCTCAACAATTACATCACCAAGCTTGAGGGTGAGTGTGAAATAAGTAGTCCAAATAAGGATACTTAATTAGTTTATCTTCCTTTCCTTGTTTGTATAGGAGAATTATTGTTATACTAATTAGGAGTTAGCTGTTCAGGAACTCCTACCTAAATAGGAATTCGAACCCTTTGTTTATAAATACCTATGTAAATAGCTAACCCTAATGAAATACAAGAGAGAATTCTCACCAAATACCTCTTTCTATAAACGTAACAAAATTATCAAATGTCCATAAGATACTAAATTAGGTTACCAGGATACTGGGTAGGCATTGTGTGGGCAAGTAAATAGAGCACACCTTTTCAATATCTTGGAAGAGCAATCTTCTCTCTGTTTGTATTTTGGCTTCTCTCTTCTGCAATTGTACCTCGCGCATCTCAAGCTCCTTTTTCTGAGATTCTACCTGTGACTTAAGCTTTTCATGGTCATTAAATATTCTCTGGAAGTGATCGTTGGCACTTGCTTGGATTTTTTGTATCTCTAAAATTTAGAAACAAGAGCGAGTAAAAAGGAGAATTTTCAGCCTCCCTGAAAACATTGGAGTGAGCTCTCCAGTAGCAATCTGAAAATGGAACCCAAGTACTTGAGACAAACCTTCCTTATAAGCCTGAATATGGGCTTCTTTCTCTTCCAACAAATTCATGAGCATGGTTGAGGTCTCCGTGCATCTTTGATCCATCTCCTCCACTTGCTGATTTTTCATTTTAAGAGAATTCGAAAGACTGGAGACAAATTTCATATTCATCCTGTTCTCAAGTTCCATGACCTCATAAATCGTTTTTAGATCTGTTCTTCTTCTCAGATGTTCTCCAATGATGTCGGTAGCATGGTAGTCATCAGGACGGGCAAACCAACAATAAAGGCCTCCCTCGTTCTCACTTTTTTTAAGCCATTCATTCTTCCCACGGTTATCAGCCTCGTAAGCTTTTTCAAATGAAAGAGCATTGTACAAACCAGGCCAATCTCCATCAAATTCTACTATAGCAGTTTCTGAATGGCCTTGATAATCGTACAGTGGCAGAACTCCAATGGGATTGAAGCCTCTACTGACAAGTTCATCCTTGAACTTGGATCCATTTTCTCCCAAGAAATGCCCATCCGCTGCACCATTGGTGGGAATGTTAACCACAACTCCGGTCCAAGGCCAGACAAATGCCTCTTCATTGCTATCTTCTTGTTCTTCTAGTTTTCCTGATGGACCCGCTACCTTCCTTCCCAAGTCCTCATCCAAATCCAAGAGATGACGATTTTCTTTGCAAGTTCTTTTAGCCAAACCATGCTTGCCCATTCTAGAGGTATGCTGAAGGTTTTCATTGTAACGGTCATCTTGCTTTCTTTTCTTGGAACAATGTGGGCAAGCAAAAGAACATCGTTGACTATTTTGAACATCCATTTTCTCTGAAGCATCATTTTGAACTTTCAGTTTCAATGATGGTCCGGATGCAATCCTTTCCAAGTATCTTACCAAAGACAAGTGCATTTGTTTCTCCTCACTTGTTCTCTTAGCAGAAGCACTGTATCCCACACCATGAGCATGTTGAAGGATCTCGTGGTAAAGGTAGTCTTGCTTCCTATTGGGACAAAATGGGCAAGCAAACAAGCTACTTTGATCCATTGCTTTCTTCAGAGGGTGTTTTGGAGGATTTGGCTTGTATGATGGACCACCAATAGTTGTCTCCAAGTACCTAGCCAATGCCCGTGATTCGCTTTCTCCCTGCATGTCCTTTTCACCGAATGACTATTCCCCACCCCATAAGCATGCTCAAAAATCGCAAGGTAAGGATAATCTTGCTTTCTCTCCCTGGGACAATACGGACAAGCAAAGGTACCATCAGGATTTCTCACACTGTATTTCCCACCCTTCAGTTCTTCATAACATTGATCTTCATATTCATCCCTTTCTGACTCGCTTATATCTGTGCTGATCTGGGAATCAGCCTCCATTCGCTCCACCTCCAATTACTCTCAGAGGTGTCTAAAAATGAACAGCAAATCAACTTAAAGCACCCATCAGCCACATACAAAAAATAACACACACACACACACATGTGATCAACCAAGTAAATCCTAGTTAGCTACCAGAAATGTATAAGGGTTCAAGAAAGAAAAAACAGAAAAACAAAAACAAATGTCAATCGAAAATGTTGTCTGAGTTAGTCCTTCCACACCATTAGATAATTTATCATCTCTAACAGAATACAAGAAAGAAAATGCCAAAGAAAGAATAAGCTTTGATGTTAAGTTAGATATAGTGGACGAAACAAAATTATAGCATAGAGGATTGAAAAATGGCTGAACTGTCGTCACCTCATCTCAGCACGCTTATTTCCATTTTTCTCACCCACAGTATTTGAACAAGCCTAGACTTCAAAACCCAGTCTTTCTCAGTCGACAGAAATCACTGGACAATCTAATTGCAGTTGAAAAATGTCAAGCTAACACATCGGCAGCCAATAAAATTTCAAATACAGAGTGGAAGCTAGAAATTCTGACCCCGGTAAACAATCCAAAATAAACAGATTTACTTGTGAAGAAGAACAGAACTATCGAATGAAGCACTGAATCACCGACCGAGCAGCGGCCCAGCGACGAACATGCACGAGGTCAAAACTAGTCAAAGAATTTTCCTATAAGAAAAAAATCTAAATAGAAGTTACTAGAGCAAGATTCGCTTACTCGAGAAAAGCATTAGACTGGGAAAGATTTGAGCTGTTGGTGATGAAATACTCTTAATCTTGGAAGATCTGCAACATCGGTACGGATGAGGACGATGTTCTTTGTGTGAGCAGCGATCAAGTTCTCTATGGTCTGGTGTGGAACATAAACCATACACTGCATTAGTCCTGCATCGCTGCGCTGCACGGTCATTCGGAATGAAAGGAGGAAAGAGACTATTAAATGACACTATACGTGGAATATATTGATATGTTAGTATATTGATATTAGTAAAAGTGATTACTTGATATCATTGTTTGGGATAGTGATATTTAAATAAGTGGTGAACTGTGAGTGTATGGGTGAATATGCCAAAATAGTAAAATACCCTCATTTGCTTGAACAAAGTATAAAAGTAGTCTTAAGTCCTAACATTTAATAAAAATCATGTGTGTTTAGAAATTCAAATTTGTTATCTCTCTTTTCTAAATCGTGAATGTATTTACAAATTAATTACTCGAGTTAATTATATTTTTAGAATTCTAAACACTCATACATTACAAAAATAATTAGTATTATATTTACCTCTTACAAATCACCCTTTTTTTTTCATGACATCTCTCGAAGAGATATCGTAGACCGTGAGCCAACCTAAGAGATAAAAAAGTATAAAAAAAAACTAGGAGGTGGTGGGGGTGGAGGGGGGAGGGGTGGAAAATTAACCACCAACAAATTACCTAACCAATAAGTCTAAAGTTGAACAAACCGAAAGAACTTGGTAAAAAAAACCAAAGCCTCTTTGACAAGACCATGAGCAATGCTATTTTGAGTACTCAAGGAATGCATATTTCGACAAGAGTTGAGCTAGAGATTGATCTTGGTAATGATCAGAAAATTCAAATCGTACAGAAGCAAAAAAGGGACTGGTGTACTTTTAAAAGAGGTTATTTCATGTTCCATTTTGAATTAAAATATTTAACACCCGAGATTGATTGGAATCACACAAATTTCTCAGCTTTAATTTCTATTTGTGAACCAAGTGATAACCAATCACAATTATTAATTCTAGCACTATGATTGAAAATACCAGTAGCGCCCAACTTGCAATCAGTTACCAAAATAATTACCTGAGGATCTGAAATTAACTATCCAATTTGATTTCACTTTCCTTAATTAAAATAACAGCCGATTATTCTATCAATTAGCTCGATAGCCCTTTAAAAATTAGCTTATGAGCAAAGATTCAGCAACGGACCGCATGAGGCACGCCATTCATTATCAATTAATCAAGTCGTACTCAACAATCTCCTTGAAGACAATGGTGCGAGGGAATCTCGTGATTGGCGAGAATTAAGCAGACCAGAATTGAAAGTGGAGAAAATTTGCTAACAAACGGTCCCTGAAATGGAGGAGGAGATCGCCGGGGACTCTAACCGTTCGTCGGAAAGTCCAAAACAGAACAAACAATGACCAGAGCACAAATTCCGGAGAGCCAGAGCCGCTTCTCACCGAGACTGACTGAACGGGGAAATTTCTCTAATTTTGTATCATCGTTTTGAAGAGCTTGATAAAGAACTAAAACATAATCCAATTGTCAATCAGTTAGGCAGGGACATAAAGGTCGGTGAAGAACACATCTCTAGACCAACTCCGAATATATCAACTCTTTAAACTTAGAATAACTATCAAGGAGCCCCAGGAGCCCTGATATCAAAATCTGTATATTCACATTCAAAATTACAACAGACGTTTGATCGAAAGAGAAACAAAAAAAAAATCCAAGGACAGATCCAGTTAATAACATCCCAACAAAGTCCTGTGCTGCAATTGAAAACAGGGGAGTCATATTGAGTTTGTCGTCAATAGTCCAAAGCCCCGGACCACCAGAAACCCAGGAAAGAAGCTTCCTCCAGGACACACCAAGAAACCGATCCTTAAAACGCAACACCGTTAGCGAGCGTAAGATATCGCAGATTGGGAAACCCCCAATCTCTAGAATGAGTTACTTTGTGGATTCAGAACAAAGCTATTACTCAGAATAATCGCAGAAAGAAGACTTCCTCTATTATAAGATCAGGGATTAAGATCTCGTGTTGGCACCGTTCAAAAAACGGGCCAAGATTACTCAGATTGGGAAGAATCCCAATCTCTAGAAAGCTAACCACTCAATCGGACATAGTCGAAGAGAACAAAAGAACTCTGAATCCTCGCAAGATGGTTCCGGATCGAAACATATAAGGTTGATCCGGCAACTATCAATGGAGAATCGACGAAACACCGGAGAGAAACGCCAGAGAGCGACCAGCATCTTCCACTAATTACTCAATGTACGTTTTAAACCGGTTATTCATCAACTCAAAAATTAATTCTTTTCGAGTTGAAAGTATCCTCCATAACCCACTTATAATGCTATGGTGTCTTTTACACACACTTTTGATCGCGGTAACGAATTTACCTTAAACGTAATGCCCTTAGCCACAATGTTCGGAGGCACAAAGCAAAAAGTCGCGCTCAAGTCTGTTTGAGCATGAGCAGAGAACTCAATTATCATCGAGCCTCTCCCTTCACCTTCCAAAAATGTACATGGCTTGTTTGGTGGTATCGTCACTTGTTCTTTGTAGGTGCCCGATTTGATATGAATTTTGAACCACCGATTATTTTCAGGAGGGACGGAATCAAGTGCGACTTGTACGGTGGTGAAGTCTCCGCCCGACTTGGCCACCAGCTTGTAGTTCGCCACACCCCAAAACGCCGGCTTGCCGCCGCATACTAGAACGACGGCGCCAGCTTCTATGGAGAATAGTAGGAAGAGTAGCGTCAACGTTAGCATGACGGCGGCCGGCGACATGTCTGATTTTTTTTGTTCTTTTTTTAAGGTTTATTACACATCACCCTCTTACACATCACCCTCTTCTAGTCAAAATAAAATAAAAATTTAAAATAATTTCCATGATGAATTCTAATTATAACTTATAAAACAAAATACTAATTAAGTAATTAAAAACTGAATAATTATTATTTATCTTAATTAATTAATAAATAAAATGAGAAAAATAAATTGGGGTAATGGGGTTTATGACATGATAATTGGGAAGGTTTGGTGAGGATAGAATTGTCTAAAAACTGTTATATCAATATCACTCTGAAGATATTCACCTCCCCACATGAATATTTGTTGAATGATATTGATATCACTTTTGGCCCCAGATATCATGATATTCAGGACAGAAAAAACGATGATATTCTGAATATCATGATATCTACAGTTATCAATATCAATATCACTGTAACCAAACGACCCCTAATATATTAGTTTTATCACTGATTATTATGTTATAACAACATACATGTTATGTAACTCTTACAGAGTTTGATATGTTATATGACCAACCTAACACTTGCGTAGAGTTTTAATTTTTTTTCTCAAAAAAATTAACAAAACATATCGAAATTAATGTAATTAGACTCAAAAAAATTACTATTAAATATTGTAGGGGTTAAAGAGAAGGAGGATATAATGGATACATTAAAAAATGGCTGAAAAGGGGTTAATAGTCAGGTGTTGTTAATAGGGCCTATCCAACACTGTGTTGAAGTGTTCCAAAAGGCGGAACTAGGCAGCCGCCTAGGCGTGCTTAGACACTGGGCGATGATTGATCGTCTCGGTTTGGCCAAAAGTGACCAGTTAGGTAGTTCAACGGCTAAGCAGCCGCTTAAGTAGACAGGGTGACGACTAGGCAGAAGAGGCAGTCGCTTAAGTGGACGAGGTGAAACTAGGCGGTCAGAAATTAAATAAAAAAACAAAATGCACATTTTCATTCTCGACCCCAAAAACAGCAGCTCTCACAAAATTGGGTTCCAAAAAATTGGAACCTTAAACAACAATTTTCTCTCTTAATTTTCTTCCCATCTTCCTGACCTACTTATAGTGTTGTGTGGTTTTGTTGTCCATATATATTATATACCTGTTTTGCTAGCTTGTTGTTTCACGGGAAATGGTTGTAATGTATAACGAACCGAAAGAAGGGCCAAACTCAAGGGTTTACACCTAAGGGATTTATCGTTAGGTTGGCTATCTGGCTTAAGTAGCTGAATCTAGGTGCCTCTATCCTCCTAGAACTCGTGTCATCGTGTGATCTCGAATAGGTCTCATGCAAATTCTAACTCATTCAAAGTACGAGAAAGCCACTCAAAAGGAATTGAAATTGCAAGTTATGTGCAATGGATCAAAAGCTCACAGTTGGTTTGCTAGTCGGATTCGATCATTTTCATGCAATCAAGGTGAAATACTACAAGAGTGATAAAATTTTCTGTTCTGACCAGGCAATTTAGCATCAATGCTGGCAAGTTGGTTACAGGTTCTAGGTTAAGCAGTCTAAGCATCATTATGAAGGATTGAAAACTAACTTAACATCACAGGTCAAGAACCGAGCAATTCTATGTTAGAGGACTCGAATAAAGCACGAAATCACACAGAAAGACAATCAAGATCATGCAAATTTTACACCCTACCCCACACTTAAATTGTTTTGTGTCCTCACATGACTAAATTTAGAGTAGAGAGTAATAGAAGAACTTGGACCGAGATGATTGGTGTAGGAGATGATCAAGGAGAGTCCGGAGCGTGGAGAGAAGCTACCAAAAGGAACCTACAAAACAAAAACAAACAAAATATCAAAAGGAAACCAGGACAAGTGTCCCGGATCCACACAGAAAAAAGTTGGATCGAAATCTGAAAAGAAGAAATAAAAAGAAGGACAAGGATAGAGACGACCTAATCCAGATCGTCGGGTGGGGGGGTTAATTGTGGGTTATGGATAGTTAAGTCGCCTCTTGGATATTTTTTTTGTAACTCTGTGTAGTGGTTGGTAATTTTCCTGAGAATACCATTTCAACCCCATAACCTTTGTAACTGTGACAGATGAGGCCTTGGGCAGCCTTTGTTAACTTCCTAAATTCCTGAACCAAAAAGCTTAACTGAAGAAGTTAAGAGAGTGTTGCTGGAATTCGTGGAAAATTACAGTTTAATCACTAGAAGTTTTAGAGAGTTGTAGATCAGTATTTTGATCGTATCTTGCTCGTTTGAAGTCCAAACGACGCACCGTCAAGACCTGTGGAACCGAGACAATGAGATAGATCTTCTGGACAGAATTCAGACTCTGCAATTAGGCTAAGGTTAGGGCTTAGCGTCGATAGATAAAGACGTGAGAAATTACAATCTGACTTAGTAATTAATAGGGATGCATGAATTGGAGAGTTGAAATGGTTAATTGTATAATGTTGTGATCGGTTGTTGATATGTGATGCATGGTTTGACTGTTTGAATATATG
Organism: Linum lewisii; assembly: GCA_034768395.1. Taxonomy (NCBI): domain Eukaryota; kingdom Viridiplantae; phylum Streptophyta; class Magnoliopsida; order Malpighiales; family Linaceae; genus Linum; species Linum lewisii. The sequence goes on from CM068297.1 coordinate 39,304,000, forward strand.
GTTGACTAGCTTGATTAAATGGTTGACTAGGTGGCTATAATAAGGGTTTAATTCTTGTTTGCGCAATTTATGTATACATGGTGATTATTGAAACTGTGGAATGTTGGTTGCAGGAGGATTGCCCTGCCAATGTGGGGTCGTCCTAAGAATGACAAACAGGAGGGTGGCCCTAGACCTTGTGACATGATCACCCCTTTGTTTTACTATTACAGGTGGAATGGTCGGTAAGACTAGCAGTCCGCCCGTAATAAGTGTGTATGTGATTTGTGATATAGAAATATGACATGGAATTGGTTGAATGGAATTGTGAAGTGAAATTGGGACATGGAATTGGTTGAATGGAATTGGGATATGGAATTGGATGAATGGAATTGGGATATGGAATTGAATGAATGGAATTGGATGAATGGAATTGGAAGTGGAATTGATTGAATGGAATTGTTTGGGTTGATGTGTGTAATTATTGTGATTGGGTTAAATAAAATTAAAATGATAGAACCGGAAGGAGCCAACGTTATCCCATGAAATTGTGTTTCACCCACCGACGGACTGGTAGATTAGGCTCTCGACGGGGAGTGGAATTGTGGAAATTGTGACGTGTTCTCCATGCGGTAGGGGAGCACGAGGACCTTCCATGCGGTAGGGAGGTGCGTCTGGCAAGTGAGGTAGCGGGAGAATAACTCCTTATGGTCCCTAATTAACTCACCTAGTTAAATGAAATGTGAACTATCGCGTGTGTGTGTGTGTTGTGCTGGATGTGATTGTGAGCTGATATGTGATGTGTTGTTGGATTGTTAAAATGAACAACAGAAAGGTTGGGTCCCATTGTTGTTGATGAACCTGTCGTTGTGCTGGTTCAAACAAATAACTAACAAAGCTAACAAAAGCTAGGGTAGATCGTATTCCACGGGCCTTCTAATGATCGACTACTCAAATAAGCTGGCAAATTACTCAAATTAAACACTTCGTGCGTGGTGTGAGTTCCACGACTTCTAATTCTAAGAAATGCAGAGAAATTAAAAATTGAAACTAAAAACAGATTGGAAATTAGGGTTGAAAATAGAGATGACAGACGAACTTAGACTTCGAATCCCCCTTCGTTCACCAGAGCATAGGCAATCAACAGATCAGCGGATTTCAATTCTCAATCAATCAATTTCTAAACACCACCATAACTCCTAACCCTTAGGTTTAAGACCGGCGAATGTTCGCTCTATCCGTTCTAGCTACCAAGATTAATTAGTCACCCGGGTACGGTCGCCTCTCGCAACGACTTAACTTAACTGGTGGAATTACTAACGATTTATGAGTTACTCTTGCAGTGGATTAACCCTAATCGGTTCCTACGAAAGGCACACTCCAATTATAAGGTTAATTGTTTAATTTGATGTTTTAAAGTAAGGCGAGCGTTCGCTTCTATCCTTAACTTAACAAGAATCCAATCTAGGTGATCAATCCAGACAAGAAACATGAACAATGAAGAACAAATCAAACATGAAAGAGAAACTGATTGAACTTTGAATCTAATCACTGCCGATCCGTGACCGCTTTAAAGCCCTAAGTCACTTAGGGTTCATCTAGTCTAAGCTCTAAGAGTTTAGCTACTCATGTTCATCACAAAAGAATCAAAGACAAAGATAGAGTTCATCATACAAAGGAAGAACAGAAAAGTATCTGAAAAACCTAATTAAGACGACTCCGGCAGAACTTCGATCTTCCGGTAGACTGCAATCCTAGCTCCGAGTCTTCGAGATGGAAGGGATGGCGTCACGATCTCTTTCCGGCTCTTCGAACTCTAAACTCTCCTTCAGAACTTGAAGGAATTTCGATATTAGTCGGTAATTATGATTCTGCCAAAGTATATCTATTTTGGGTCGCCGGTTAAGTATTTATACTTAACCCTAATAGCGCCGGATTTTAACTGAGATTTTCGGCGAAAATATGAAGGAATTTTCGCCAAAAATTCCTTTATAAAATGGGTTGTCCACCGGCTGAATTCTCCTGTGTTTTTCGGACCGATGGTTCTAGGCGAAAACTTGATGTTTTCGCCAAAAACTTGATGTTTTCGCCGAAAACTTCCTTGGTTGAGCTCAATGGATTTGTTCATGCATTTTCGCCGAAAACCATAGGTGTTTTCGCCGAAAATTCCTTTGTAAAATGGGGCAGGATTTGGTTTGACTTGGTTGGCTCCTTGGATCGATTCCGGTGCGATTCCTCGAGGTTCCAACGCCTTAGACACGTCCTTGGCTACTCATTTGACGGCAAAAACTTGTGCTAACATAGAAACACAAGAAAACCATCAAATAGACCTGAAACGGGCCAAGGTAACTCAAATGGCACGAGATAGGGCAATTAATTGAATATTCGTTATTCTACCCTAAAAACCATGTCTTAAGCAAGGAAATGTCGCTTAAATGAGGCCGATAATCACGTCAAATCGAGTGTCATCAAAATACCCCACACTTAAGCTTCTGCTTGTCCTCAAGCAAACTGAATAGAAACGCTCATGTTCACAAATGATAAGATCGATTAAATTGGAGCTCAATCAAACACAATGAATTATTAGACAGATAGATCCTAGAACAAGAAACCTAACATGCATACAGATCAACCAAACAACCTGGTCTCACTAATAAACTGCACACGACAGGTAATCGTAACCAATTATGCACGAATTTGACCTGACCGACCAGACTCCTCACACAGGAAATATTTAGTAAACTGGGAACTCTCACTCTCTGTGTTCAAGGACGTGTTTCTGCTCTCAATCATTTTCTGTTACTGAATTCTGTCATAAGTTTGCAATTCGACCACATCTCCACCACTGTGACAACACGAGTAACCAGTCAAGAAGGACTTCCCTGCTAGGACTGTAACGAATTCTACACTACAAGGGCTTATGATGAGATGGATGATGGGAAAGTATGATGATGGCTTTGGTGCGGTGTAGCTTTCAACTAACTTCCCTCGAATCTAATCTGTGGCTTCCTACCGCCTAACCAGAAATGGGTGGAATAGTGAACGCTCGTCCTATGATACCCTCAAACAACCTAGCACTTATTTTCTTTCAACACATTTTTTTTCTTTTCTGACTTTTCTTTTGACTTCGTTCTTCCATATGTAGGGAGAAGAACGTTTTATTTGAACTGAAAACTTGAAACTTTTCTAATTTTTCTGCTTTTTCTTCATTTCATTTTTTTTCAAATTTTTTTTTGCTTCTTTTCTATTTTTTTTCTTTGTGCCGATTCTTTCTTTTAGTTGCTAGAGGGGTTTACACGTTCGGACATAACAGCTAAGACCACCTGTTTAATGGCTATAGGCAGGTTACCACAAACCGACTTCTGGTAGGTCAATCTAGAACTACAACCACAGGGGATCAACGAGGAATGAAAGAATGGGAAATGTTTGTAATGTATAATCGAACCGAAAGAACAGGCCAAGCTCAAGGGTTTAAACCTAATGGATTTAACGTTTGGTAGGCTATCTGGCTTAGTAGCCGAATCTAGGTGCCCCTATCATTCTAGAACTCGTGTCATCGTGTGGTCTAGAATAGGTCTCATGCAAATTCTAACTCATTCAAGCAAACAGAAAATCACTCAAAAAGAATTGAAATTGCAAGTTACGTGCAATGGATCAAAAGCTCACATTTGGTTTGCTAGTCGGATTTGGTCATTTTCATGCAATCAAGGCTACAAACTACAAGTGTGATTTTAAAATTCTGTTCTGACCAAGCAGTTTAACATCAAGGTATACAAGTTGGTTCTCAAGTTCTAGGTTAAGCAGTCTAAGCATCATTGTGACAGTTTGAACAACAACTTAACATCAAAAATCAAGAACTGAGCCATTCTAATGCTAGAGAGATTGGAAAGGAATCACGGGGCACACAAAAAACACAATCAAGGGCAATCAAGTTCATGCAAGGTTCTCTAGCATCCTACCCCACACTTAAATCGGACTGTGTCCTCACAGAACTAATTCTAGAGTTCAAAGTGAAGTAGAAGAACCTGGACCGAGATGGTTGGCGTAGGGGATGAGCACGGATCCTCGGAGCGGAGGGAATCTACCCAAGCGAAGCAAAGGGAATCTCCCAACTGCCTACAAAACAAAAACAAATGAAACATAAAAAGGAAACCGGGACAAGTGTCCCGGATCCACGCAGAAAAAAGTTGGATCGAAATCCGAAAAGAATAAATAAAAAGAAGGGACAAGAAAGAGGATACAACCCGATCACTGCTCGTTAGGCGCATCGGGAGGTGGAAAGTGGAGGAAGTCGCCGAGCTGACGTTGCCACGCCAGCTGTGCCTCATACCGCTCGTCGGAGCAGCGCATATGTTGCTGCATAATAATCCATCTCGCCTCTTGAGTGGCATTGTCGGTGATGCGCCACTCCTGCAGTCGCTCATACAGCTCTCCGACATCTACGGGGTGCGGGTGGTGCTGTGGGTGAGGCGCCTGATATGGCTCTAGGATGGGCGGCGGCGACTGGTGTGCATGTCCATCCTGATGATGTGGCGAGGGTATATGATCATGAAATTCTGGCTCGTACTGAGGCTGAGGCTCCTCAGAATCATCTTCTTCCTCCGACCCATCCTCGTCCTGGGGAGGAGGATCTGCTGCTACCTGGGGGCTGAGGTCCAGCTCGAGGTTGTACTCGACAGCCAAATCGCCTCCAACGGTGCGTACTCTGCGGCGTGCGATGTTCGGGCCATATTCTTGGCTGAGGCCGAAGGAGATGATGAGTCGGCCTACAAAGTTGCCTCCCAGGAGTGAGCGAGGTGGCTTTGACCTCTGAGTCTTCTTGCGGAGTAGTCGGGCAAGCACCCATCCGGGGTGAAGAGGATATCTCTCCCGGATGGCGCGATGAAGAAAAAGCTCCTCTCGGCTGATATGGTGGCGGTCCTTCTCTGGAGCATACAAAAGAGAACGACGCCAAACCATGTGAATGAATTTATAGAGAGGGTGAGAGAGAGACTTAACCGAATTATGCTTCGTGAGACGATCGCTGGGCACTCCAGTCATGTGGCTCCAGAGTGCATGGTACTCCTCTCAGTCGTCATCGTCGTTCTCCCAGCCGAGGTAATGACCATTGTAGTGCTCGTGGGGAATGCCTAGATGAGCTGCAAACTCATCATAGGTGAGTGTCATATGCACCCCGCCCAGATAGAAGGAAACGACCTTCTTGCCCTGCCTCCTCTCGTGCTCGTCTAGATCGAACGTTGCCCAAAACTCCTGTAGAGCGACTTCTGGGAAGTCGGCGGCTAGCGTGGTCAGCTCCAGCAAGCCAGCATGCGTCAGTGCATCGAGCACGTTCCGGTGCCTGTCCTCATCATGATCGAAGAGCGAATCCATGGAAAGGGGGCGAACAGCAGCTCCAGGGATGTTCCCGAGCCTCTGGTAGCACTCGAAGTAGTACGGGGGCAGGCGAGCAACGGTGTGGTGGTACCCAACACGGCCAGGGAAAGCTGGGGGAGGGCCATGGATGGCAGGTGTGACGGGAGCGTGGGCTCGGGAGCTGGAGGCGGTGTCAAGTCTCTGCTTGGTCCTGCGCTCATGAGTTACGTTCCTAAGCAAGAAAACAAACCAGATTAGTCAAACTAAAACCCTACCCCACACTTAGTCGAAAAACTCAATTTCACAAAGAAATGAGGAAAACCGAGTGGGGGTAAGCAAAACAGATTAACCCGTAATCCCAAACAATTAAAATACATGCTTAGGACACAGCCAGAATGGAATTATCACAATCAGAGTTCAAAAGTCAAACCGACATTCAAAAAGTCAACATAATCGAACATTGAACCCTAATCATGGCAAGACTATCACAAAGCGGGAAATGACGACATAATTTGATCTCAGATGGCAAGCACAATAATATGAACGTAAATGAGCACACAAGGCAGCCAACTGATCATAAACAGTTCATGGTCAAACTGACATTTCTCAAAAGTCAACACCACAAAGAATAGGTCTTATTTATAGCAACACATGATCAAACGATATGAAAATTAAGCACAGTACTCCATAAGCATGCTAGATCAGTACATAGAGTTCAGCTAACCTAGTTCACACGAAATCAGTCGGCACGCAAATCAAGGTAAACCGAAAAGTCAACCAAAAGTCAACCCGATGAAATTCAGCATTCAATATGTCAAAAGATTCGTAATGAAAAGTTCTACAACTTACGTTGAAACCATGGGTGCTGAAAACGAACGGAGAAAGAGAAATCGGAGAAAAACTGAAAATTTTAGGGTTTGGCTGAACGGGAGCTCTAGAGCTCCGATTCGACTGTTCTAGGGCTCGGGTTGATCAGAAATGGAAGGGTAGACGTGCGGCGGCGGTGGCGACGGCGGCGGCAAAATGGTGGTGGCGGCGACGAGTTTGTTTTAACTGGGGGAGGTTTTTGAAATTTTCGAAAATTGGAAAGTGAGGAGAGAGAGAGACACGACCGGGAATTAAAAGGATAAGTCCAAAAATTTTGCCTTGAGTTGTCGGCGAAAATTAGTGCAATTTTTTGCCGAAAACATCAGTTAAAAAGCACTGCCGGTTTTCAAAAGGATTTTCGCCGAAAACTTTAAATAGTTTTCGCCGAAAATGTTAACAAAAATCATCTGGAAACACAGTGGGATTTCAAAGGGAATTTTCGCCGAAAACAGGGTACATTTTCGCCAAAAATTTTGAACTGCACGATTGAAAATATTTTCGCAATCCCGGAAAACTTCAGAAAATCATAGTTAAATCCACAAAAATCGGAACAAACTCAAATGACTTGCAATTGACACTACGACACACAGACTACACGCGAAAAATAAGAAAGCAAAAAAACTGACACTTTTGGCTCCCCCGAACCGACTCTAAAACACTAAGGTTGACACAAATGAAAAAACTGACTCTAGCCGTGGGTTGCCTCCCACGAAGCACTCTAGATTAACGTCCTTGAGCTGGACGATACCTGGACGGTATTAGGAGACATCCCAACTCAGGTTCTCCTTAACGCTAGCATCGGAGTTCATGAAGTAGAGCTTCAGGGTATCTCCGGTGAGCGTGAATTTCTTCCTGTTAGCGTGTGTAAGCTTGGTACGTCCATCGGGAAGGTGCTCAGTGATCTTGAACGGACCAAAGAGCTCTGTCAAGGGATCATCTTCTACGAGGAAGGCGGTGGAAGGGATGAGAATGATTGACTTCATCTTCTCTTTGACCTCCAGCTTTGTATCACCAGGATCGGTGATCGTAGGTATTTCCTTAGGAGATGCTTTCGGCTTCACCTTCAAAACTTGTTCCGACGCCGGTATCTCGGAACGAATTGGTGGTGCAGCTGGCTCGGATGAAGGTGGCGGCACAACTGGTCTCCAGACCATTTGAGTCTTTGTCTTCTTGTTTTTCCCTCGGGATCTACCAGGTTCTTTGCTAGGTGGCTTAGAAGAGGCTTTCAGTTCCTTCTTCTTTGGCGGCTTTGGAGGGACAGATTTTGGTTTCTGCTTGGTAATCTGTCCAGCACCTGCAGTAACAATTGAGCTAGGAACACTAGAAGAGACGTCAGCAACGAAGTTGACTGAGGCCAACTTCACAGTTTCTACAGATAAACAATGTGATTCTCCCTTAGGAATGTATTTCATACCGTCCTTGAGACGAAATGTCGCAGTATCCTTCCCAACCCTTAATGTTAGCGATCCATTTGGGACATTAATATTAATGTCGGCTATTGCCATAAACGGCCGGCCTAGGAGAAGGGTAGAATATGTCTCTTGAGTCTCCATAACTACATAATCAGCGAAAAACTGGAAAGGGCCACAACACGTGATTACATCCTTGATTATTCCTCTAGGTTCTTTTAGAGTTTTGTCAGCGAACACTAAATGCATGCTAGCAGGTTGTAGCTCTCCTAGGTTCAGTTTCTTATATAAACACATAGGCATGACATTTATAGATGCACCTAGATCAACCAAACTACGCTCGATTTCAATACCATTAATGCTTAAAGGTAAAGTAAAAGGGCCAGGATCGGGGCACTTAGTTGGGATAGGTATGGGTGGTGATTGAGAAACGATAGCCGAGCACTCTCCCGTAGAGGGAGTGGATAGTGCTTCCTTCTTCTTCTCCAGGCTGTTCTGCTCACTGCTCCTGGTTGTGATGACTTTAGCATGCTCGTTCTTCATGGAGGAGTTGTTTTGAGACGGCGCCTGATTGAAGAGAGGAAGGTTAGCCAACAGGCTAGCAACTTTATTTACCATGCTCTCTATTCTCTGTCCTTGTGCGATCTATCCTTGGTTAAAAGCATCTTGGGCTTTAAACCTTTCTTCGTGATCATCGAGCCTTGCTACAATCAGGTCAAACTTCTTGGCTATTTTCCTCTCCCAAATGTTCTCAGACGTAAAATTCTGAGGATGTTGTGCACCGGTGAATTTGGGAGGATCTTGATAACTATTGTCCCAGCATTGATTCTGACTCTGGTAGAATCCAAAGTTGTGAGGAGGACGCTGAAGGAAGCTTCCCTGTTGTTGAGGAGGTGTTCTGAACTGACGGTAGTCGGGGTAGCCTCTTTGATCCTTGGTGAAGCCTTGATCGATGAAATTCACTTCCGCTTTAGACCAGTTATCAACTGTTCTGAAGATCTCCTTCATATGTTTCTGTACTTCAATTTTAATCTGATCTTCACTGCTTGGTTGGCTCTTGGCTGCTCCAAACTGTCCTCCCAGTTTCTGGACTTAGATGCGCAGTCTGCAAAGTGAAGAAGAGCAGCTTCTGGTTCGAGTGCTGTGCAGTTGCCATTAGCTAAAGTGTTAACCCATTCAGCCGTTTCTTCATTCATACCTTGAGTAAAGATTTCGGCTAACTGCCCCTGTTTGAATCCATGATGAGGGCATTCAAAGAGAAGCTCTTGGAATTCGTGCCAAGCATCGTATAAGCTTAGTCCTTCCTTCTGAGAGAATCTGGCGATGCTATCCTTGTAAAATGTCGTTCTTGAAGGGGGATAGTAGTCCTCTATGAAGTCCTGAGCTAGATTATCCCAGTCGATGTAGTGGCCAGGTGGTTTCCCACTAAGCCAAATCTTGGCGGCGCCTCTGAGGGAGAATGGAAAGACTCGTAAGCATAATGCGTTCTTACCGAGGTTTCCACTCTTGAACGTCTCGCACATGTCAAGGAAGTTCGCCAAATGTGTGCAGGGGATTTCTTGCGGCTTCCCTTCAAATTGAAGATCCCAAGAGACCATTTCAGGAAGGAAATTGTGATCTCATAGTCAGGGTCGTCATCGTTGTGCGGCACAACGACGCTAGGTCGAAAGTTAGCCGCACTTGGTTTACAGTAATTCGCCATGGTGCGTTGAGCAGCCATTACGGGAGGAGAAGGTGGTGGTGAATCTGAAGTAGTGGATGGAGCGGATGAAGATGAGGAGTTCTCCTTCAACTCCTCAATCTTATTAGGGATAGGTGGTGTAGGCGGAATGATTATGACTTGCTTCTGAGCTTGCGGTTTCTTCGGCGGAGTAGAATTACCTGGCTTAAACTGAGAATTAGCGATTGAGCGATTCATAAACCTGTAGAACAACCTACAAGCAACAAAAGCAAACATAACCGGCGTAAAATCGAAGTGGATGGAAAGATGAAAGATGGAAAATAGAAGAATAAAATGCCAGTTCTTCTTTCGAACAATCAAAAGAAGTCCCTGGCAATGGCGCCAATTTGATGAACCTGTCGTTGTGCTGGTTCAAACAAATAACTAACAAAGCTAACAAAAGCTAGGGTAGATCGTATTCCACGGGCCTTCTAATGATCGACTACTCAAACAAGCTGGCAAATTACTCAAATTAAACACTTCGTGCGTGGTGTGAGTTCCACGACTTCTAATTCTAAGAAATGCAGAGAAATTAAAAATTGAAACTAAAAACATATTGGAAATTAGGGTTGAAAACAGAGATGACAGACGAACTTAGACTTCGAATCCCCCTTCGTTCACCAGAGCATAGACAATCAACAGATCAGCGGATATCAATTATCATTCAATCAATTTCTAAGACACCACCATAACTCCTAACCCTTAGGTTTAAGACCGGTGAACGTTCGCTCTATCCGTTCTAGCTACCAAGATTAATTAGTCGCCCGGGTATGGTCGCCTCTCGCAACAACTTAACTTAACTGGTGGAATTACTAACGATTTATGAGTTACTCTTGCAGTGGATTAACCCTAATCGGTTCCTACGAAAGGCACACTCCAATTATAAGGTTAATTGTTCAATTTGATGTTTTAAAGTAAGGCGAGCGTTCGCTTCTATCCTTAACTTAACAAGAATCCAATCTAGGTGATCAATCCAGACAAGAAACATGAACAATGAAGAACAAATCAAACATGAAAGAGAAACTAATTGAACTTTGAATCTAATCACCGCCGATCCTTGACCGCTTTAAAGCCCTGGGTCACTTAGGGTTCATCTAGTCTAAGCTCTAAGAGTTTAGCTACTCATGTTCATCACAAAAGAATCAAAGACAAAGATAGAGTTCATCATACAAAGGAAGAACATAAAAGTATCTAAAAAACCTAATTAAGACGACTCCGGCAGAACTTCGATCTTCCGGTAGACTGCAATTCTAGCTCCGAGTCTTCGAGATGGAAGGGATGGCGTCACGATCTCTTTCTGGCTCTTCGAACTCTAAACTCTCCTTCAGAACTTGAGGGAATTTTGGTATTAGTCGGTAATTATGATTCTGCCAAAGTATATCTATTTTGGGCTGCCGGTTAAGTATTTATACTTAACCCTAATACCGCCGGATTTTAACTGAGATTTTCGGTGAAAATATGAAGGAATTTTCGCCGAAAATTCCTTTATAAAATGGGTTGTCCGTCGGCTGAATTCTCCTGTGTTTTTTGGACCGATGGTTCTCGGCCAAAACTTGATGTTTTCGCCGAAAACTTCCTTGGTTGAGCTCAGTGGATTTGTTCATGCATTTTCGCCGAAAAGCATAGGTGTTTTCGCCGAAAATTCCTTTGTAAAACGGGGCAGGATTTGGTTTGACTTGGTTGGCTCCTTGGATCGATTCCGGTGCGATTATCAGCCTCATTTAAGCGACATTTCCTTGCTTAAGACATGGTTTTTATGGTAGAATAGCGAATATTCACTCATCTACTCTATCTCGTGCCATTTGTGTCACTTTGGCCCATTTCGGGTCTATTTGATGGTTTTCTAGTGTTTTAATGTTAGCACAGGTTTTTACCGTCAAATAAAGTAGCCAAGGACGTGTCTAAGGCATTGGAACCTCGAGGAATCGCACCGGAATCGATCCAAGGAGTCAATCAAGTCAAACCAAATTCTGCTCCCATTTACAAAGAAGTTTTCGGCGAAAATCCCTTGGAGTTTTCGGCGAAAACTCAAGAACAAATCGGCTGATGTCAACCAAGGAAAGTTTTCGGCGAAAACTCCAAGTTTTCATCGAGAACCCGGCGTCCGAAAATCACAGGAGAAAATAGCTGGCGATCACCTCATTTATAAAGGAATTTTTGGCGAAAATTCCATCAGATTTTCGGCAAAAATTCTAGGCAAATCCGGCGGTATTAGGGTTAAGTATAAATACTTAACCGGCGGCCCTAAATCGGGGGACACACACATCATATCTCATAATACCAAATACTTCAAGGATTCTCAAGAGTTCTGGAGTAGAGTTTAGAGTTTGAAGAGCCAGGAAGAGATCGTGACGCCATCCCTTTCATCTCGAAGACTCGGAGCTAGGATTGCAGACTACCAGAGATCGAAGTTCTGCCGAAGTCGTCTTAGTTAGATTTTTCATATCCTTTTCTGTTCTTCCTCTGTTTTAGATGAACTCTATCTTTGTCTTTGATTCTTTTGTGAAAAACATGAGTAGCTAAACTCGTAGAGCTTAGACTAGATGAACCCTAAGTGACCCAGGGCTTTAAAGCGGTCACGGATCGGCGGTGATTAGATTCAAAGTTCAATCAGTTTCTCTTTCATGTTTGATTTGTTCTTCATTGTTCACGTTTCTTGTCTGGATTGATCACCTAGATTAGATTCTTGTTAAGCTAAGGATAGAAGCGAACACTCGCCTTACTTTAAAACATCAAATCGAACAATTAACCTAATCATTGGAGTGTGCCTTTCGTAGGAACCAGTTAGGGTTAATCCACTGCAAGAGTAACTCATAAATCGTTAGTAATTGCACCAGTTATGTTAAGTTGTTGCGAGAGGTGACCGTACCCGGGCGGCTAATTAATCTTGGTAGCTAGATCGGATAGAGCGAACGTTCGCCAGTCTTAAACCTAAGGGTAAGGAGTTATGGTGGTGTCTTAGAATTGATTGAACGAGAATCGAAATCCGCTGATCTGTTGATTGCCAATGCTCTGGTGAACGAAGGGGGATTCCAAGAACTCCTCTACAAATGTCCTCATCACGGATTCGAGCAGAGGCAGTTAGCTGAAATCTTTGCTCGAGGTCTTCGAGAAGAATCTGCCAAGTGGGTCAATTCCCTAGCTGAAGGGGATTGCACTACACTTACACCTGAAGCTGCTCTTCTTCATTTCGCGAACTGTGCTTCCAAGTCGAGGAACTCGGAACGAAAATCTGAAGGATCTAGAAGCAATCTCGATCTCAAAGCAACTATCAAGGCAGAAGTAGAGAAGCATCTGAAGAAGTCCTCTACACCCATCAAGCCGCCGGCAGCCGCTGTCTACGTTGCCGATTGCGAGTGGTGTGGAGCTTGTGCGCATAATGGAGGCCGATGCTAGAATTTTGGTAAAACAGAAGTCTAGTCTGCCGAAGAAGTCAATTTCGTTCAACAGGGCTTCAACAACAATCAGAATGGTTATGCTGGCTACCGCAATTTCAGGCAACAGGGGAATTATCATGATAGACCTCCCTACAATGCTGGCGCCAACCACAACCAGAATTAGAATAGCCGCCCAGCTGGTCCAGCACAGGATCAGAAGCCGAAGCATCCGCCGACAGGTGTCTACCAGCCACCGCACCGCAATCCGGGTAACTATGGAACTGCTCCTGGCAATCGCCAGAATCAATATCTGAATAATACCTACACAGGGCAGCAACATCAGAGGGAAAACAACGTCAGTGAACTGGACAAGAAGCTTAGTCAGATCATCACCAGACTTGATGATCATGACAGTCAGTTCAAGGCTCAAGCTCTTCTCAACCAAGAACATATCGCATCCGGTCAAAGAATTGAGCAGGTTGTGAACCACATCTCGAGCATGCTAGCATCTGGTCGACCATTTGGCCAACTTCCAAGCCAAATCTGAGGAAGGAGCAAGCTAAAATGGTATCTGTTCAAGAACCGTCATACCCATCTACTAATGCTTCTTCTAATTTATGCAGGACTGATGAATCTCCTAAGGAAGCACCGAAGGAGGCGCCTAAGGAGTATGATCCTCCTCTTGCTCCGTACTACGTGAAGCCTCCTTTTCCAAGAGCATTGCTGCCGAATGCAAGGATCGAGACTGGCATGTGGGGAGGTAAAGAAGGATATCCTGCCGCTCGTAGCAAGAAACCCTCATCGCCATATCCAGCTAAGTGTTCTGATCCTGGTTCTTTCACGCTTCCTCTAGTTATTAATGATGTTGAGATAGAACGTAGTTTGGTTGATCTAGGAGCGTCTGTCAGTGTTATGCCTATGAGTTTATATGAAAAATTGAACCTAGGAGAACTTGAACTAGCATACAAGTTGTCTTTGCTGATAGATCACTGAAAACTCCGAGAGGAGAAATAAAAGACGTTGTTACTAAATGTGGTCCTTTTATGTTCTTAGCTGACTATGTGATCATTGATACTAGTAAGGATGATTCTACCATTCTCATAGGACGACCCTTCATGGCAACGACTGGAATGCAAATTAATGTACCAAATGGTTCTTTAACTTTGAGGGTTGGTAAAGACACGATAACGTTCCGCCTTAAAGACGGAATGAAATATACCCCTTTGAATGAAGAATCTCATTGCCTATCTGTTGAAACTGTGGAGTTGACTCCGATCAACTCCGTTACTGACATCTCTTCTAGTGTTCCTAGATCAATTGCTGTTGCAGGTGCTGGACCGATTACCAAGCAGAAACCAAAATCTGCTTCTCAGAAGCCGCCAAAGAAGAAGGAACTGAAAGCCTCTTCTTCACCGCCTAGCAAGGAACCTGGCATGTCACGGAGAAGGAATCAGAAAAAAACGAAGACTCAAATGGTCCGAAGACCAGTTGTGCCGCCACCTTCATCTGAGCCAGCTGCACCACCAATTCGTTCCAAGCTACCGGCGCCGGAACAAGTATTGAAGGAGAAGCCAAAAGCATCTCCTAAGGAAATACCTACGATCACCGATCCTGGTGATACAAAGCTGGAGGTTAAAGAGAAGACAAAGTCGATCATTTTCATCCCTTCCACCGTCTTCCTTGTAGAGGATGACCCCTTAACAAAGCTATTTGGTCCGTTCAAGATCACTGATCACCTTCCCGATGGACGTACCAAGCTTATACACGCCAACGGGAAGAAATTTATGCTTAACGGAGATGCCCCAAAGCTCTACTTCATGAACTCCGATGCTAGCATTAAGGAGAACCTGAGTTGGGATGTCTCCTAATACCGTTCAGGTATCGTCCAGCTCAAGGACGTTAATAAAAGAGCGCTTCATGGGAGGCAACTCACGGCTTGAGTCAGTTTGTCATTTGTGTTAAACTTAGTGTTTTAGAGTCGGTTCAGGGGAGCCAAAAGTGTCAGTTTGCATGATTTCTTATTTTTCGTGTGTAGTCTTTGTGTCATCAATTCAATCGCAAGTTGTTTGAGGTTTTTCCGATTTTTGTGGATTTAATTTTAATTTTCTGAAGTTTGCCGGGATTGCGAAAATATTTTCAATCGTACAGGTCAAAATTTTCGGCGAAAACTGACCCATTTTTTCGGCGAAAACTTGTTTGAGTATCCCACTGTGTTTTCTGGACGATTTTAACTAAACTTTTTGGTGAAAACTCTATGAAGTTTTCGGCGAAAATTTATTTGAAAACCGGCAGACCATTTTGCCTTGGGTTTTCGGCGAAAAATTGCATTCATTTTCGCCGAAAACTTGAGTGAAAATCAACAAAATTTTCCCTTTTAATTCTCGGTCACACTCTCTCTCCCCTCACTTTCATTTTCGAAAATCAGAAAACGTCACCTTTTGTTTTAAAACCAACCCGACCGCCGCCACATTCGCGCCGCCGCCGCCCGTTACCCGCCGCCGCCGCCACCGCAGCACTTCTCCCCTTCCTTATCCGATCAGTTTGAGCCGTAGAATAGTCAAATCGGAGCTCTAGAGCTCCCGTTCAGCCAAACCCTAAATTTTTTGATTTTCACCGATTTCTCTCTCTCTCCGTTCATTTTCAGCACCCATGGCTTCAAGGTAAAATGTAGAACTTTTCATTCCGAATCTTTTGACATGTTGAATGCTGAATTTCGTTGGGGTTGACTTTCAGTTGACTTTTCGATTTACCTCGATTTGCATGCCGACTGATTTCGTGGGAACTAGGTTAGCTGAATTCTTTGGACTGATCTAGCATGCTTAGGGAGAATTGTGCTGAATTTTAATGTCATTCGATCATGTGTTGCCATGCATAAGATTGATTCTTTGCGGTGTTGACTTTATGTGAAATGTCGGTGTGACCATGAATTGTTTATGTTCTTTTGGCTGCCATGTGTGTTCATTCACGTTCATATTACTGTGCTTGCCATCTGAGTTGCTGATTATGCCGTCATTTCCCGTTTTGAGCTAGTAATTGCCATGATTAGGGTTCAATGTGCTATTATGTTGACTTTTTGAATGTCGGTTTTTCTGATCCCTAATTATGATTTGAACATTCCGGCTAGACATATGCATGCTCTGTGATTTATTGTGATTACCGGTTGTTTACTTTGCTTACCCCCACTCGGTTTTCCTCGTTTCTTTGTGAAATTGAGTTTTTTCTACTAAGTGTGGGGTGGGTTTTTAGTTAATTAATCTGGTTTCGTTTCTAGTTTTAGGAATGTCACTCATGAGCGCAGGACTAAGGCGCGACTTGACACCGGCTCTAGCTCCCGAGCTCACGCTCCCGTCACACCCGCAGCCCATGGCCCTCCACCAGCATTCCCTGGCCGTGTCGGGTACCACCCCACTGTTGCCCGCCTGCTCCAGTACTACTTCGAGCGCTACCAGAGGCTCGAGCGTGTTCCCGGAGCTGACGTTCGTCCATTATCCATGGACTCACTCTTCGAGCACGACGAGGACTGGCACCAAAACATGCTCACCTCACTGACGCATGCTGGACTGCTGGAGCTGACCACGCTAGCTGCTGACTTCCTAGACGTCGCTCTCCAGGAGTTCTGGGCCACATTCGAGTTGGACGAGCATAAGAGGAGGCAGCGTGGGAAGGTGGTATCCTTCTACCTTGGCGGGGTGTACAAGTCGTTCACCTATGATGAGTTTGCTGCTCATCTCGGGATCCCCCACGAGCACTACGAGGGACATCACCTCGGCTGGGAGAACGACTCTGACGATGGAGAGGAGTACGACGCGCTCTGGAGCCACATGACTGGAGTGCCCGGCGATCGTACCACAAAGCATAACTCAGTTAAGTCCCTCTCTCACCCTCTCTATCGATTCATTCACATGGTTTGGCGTCGTTCTCTTTTTGTTTGCACCAGATAAGAGCCGCCACCACATCAGCAGAGAGGAGCTCACTCTTCTTCGCGCCATCTGGGAGAGTTATCCTCTTCATCCCGGATGGGTGCTTGCACGCGTACTTTGCCTGAAGACTCAGAAGCCGAGGCCACCGAGCTCACTCATGGGAGGCAACTTTGTCGGCCGACTCATTATCTCCCTCGGTATCAGCCATGAATATGGCCCGGACATCCCACGCTGCAGAGTATATACCGTCGGTGGAGATTTAGTGATCAAGTACGACCTCGAGTTGGACCTCAGTCCACAGGTGCCGGCGCCTCCTCCTCTCCAGGACGAGGAAGAGTCGGAGGAAGAAGATGATGCTGAGGAGCTACAGCCCCAGTCAGAGCCGGAGTTTCATGATCATACACCCTCGCCACATCATCAGGCAGGGTATGCACACCAGTCACCGCCGCCCATTCCAGATCCATATCAGGCGCCTCACCCGCAGCACCGACCGCATCCCGCGGATGTTGGAGAGCTGTATGAGCGACTCCAGGAGTGGCGCATCACTGACAACGCCGCTCAGGATGCCAGATGGACTATTATGCAGCAACATATGCGCCGCAACGACGAGCGGTATGAGGCACAGCTGGCGTGGCAACGTCAGGTCGGCGACGCCCTCCACTTTCCACCCCCCGACGCCCCTGACCAGCTATGATCGGGTGGTGTCCTTTTCCTTGTCCTTTCTTTTTATTTCTTCTTTTCAGATTTCGATCCAACTTTTTTCTGTGTGGATCCGGGACACTTGTCCCGGTTTCCTTTTTATCTTTCATTTGTTTTTGTTTTGCAGGCAGTTGGGAGATTCCCTTTGCTTCGCTTTGGTAGATTGCCTCTGCTCCGAGGATCCGTGCTCATCCCCTACGCCAACCATCTCGCTCCAGGTTCTTCTACTTCACTCTGAACTCTAGATTTAGTCTTGTGAGGACACAGTCCGATTTAAGTGTGGGGTAGGATGCTAGAGAACCTTGCATGAACTTGATTGCCCTTGATTGTGATTTTGTGCGCCTCGTGATTCCTGTCCAGTCTCTCTAGCATTAGAATGGCTCAGTTCTTGATTTTTGATGTTAAGTTGTTGTTCAATCTTTCATAATGATGCTTAGACTGCTTAACATAGAACTTGAGAACCAACATGTTTACTTTGACGCTAAATTGCCTGGGCAGAACAGAATTTTAAAATCACACTTGTAGTTTGTAGCCTTGATTGCATGAAAATGATCGAATCCGACTAGCAAACCAACTGTGAGCTTTTGATCCATTGCACGTAACTTGCAATTTCAATTCTTTTTGAGTGATTTTATGTTTGCTTGAATGAGTTAGAATTTGCATGAGACCTACTCGAGACCACACGATGACACGAGTTCTAGAATGATAGGGGCACCTAGATTCAGCTACTAAGCCAGATAGCCTACCAAACGATAAATCCATTAGGTTTAAACCCTTGAGCTTGGCCTGTTCTTTCGGTTCGATAATACATTACAGCCATCTCCCATTCTTTCATTCCCCATTGATCACCTATGGTTGTAGTTCTAGATTGACCTACCGGAAGTTGGTTTGTGGTAACCTTCCTATAGCCATTAAACAGGTGGTCTTAGCTATTATGTCCAGACATGTAAACCCTCTAGCAACTAAAAGAAAGAATCGGAACAAGAAAAAAAAGAGAAAAACAAAACAAATGTCGAAAAACAAGAGAAAAGCAGAAAAATCAGAAAAGTTTCAAGTTTTTAGTTCAATAAACGTTCTTCTCCCTACAAATGGAAGAACGAAGTCAAAAGAAAATTCAAAGAAAAAAAATGTAAAGAAATAGAGTGCTAGGTTGCTTGAGGGTATCATAGGACGAGCGTTCACTATTCCACCCGTGTCTGGTTAGACGGTAGGAAGCCGTAGGCTAGATTCGAGGTAAGTTAGTCGAAAGCTACACCGCACCAAAGCCACCATCATACATTTCCATCATCCATCGCATCATAAACCCTTGTAGTGTAGAATTCGTTATGGTCCTAGCAGGGAAGTCCTTCTTGACTAGTTACTCGTGTTGTCACAGTGGTGGAGATGTGGTCGAATTACAAACTTATGACAGAATTCAGTAACAAAAAATGATTGAGAGCAGAAACACGTCCTTAAACACAGAGAGTGAGAGTTTCCCGTTTACTAAATATTTCCTGTGTGAGGAGTCTGGTCGGTCAAGTCAAATTCGTGCATAATTGGTTGCGATTACTCGTCGTGTGCAGTTTATTAGTGAGACTAGGTTGTTTGGCTGATCAGTATGTATGTTAGGTTTCTTGTTCTAGGAATTATCTGTCTAATAATTCATTGTGTTTGATTGAACTCCAATTTAATAAATCTTATTATTTGTGAACATGAGCGTTTCTATTCAGTTTGCTTGAGGACAAGCAAAAGCTTAAGTGTTGGGTATTTTGATGACACTCGATTTGACGTGATTATCAGCCTCATTTAAGCGACATTTCCTTGCTTAAGACATGGTTTTTAGGGTAGAATAGCGAATATTCACTCATCTACTCTATCTCGTGCCATTTGTGTCACTTTGGCCCGTTTCGGGTCTATTTGATGGTTTTCTAGTTTTTAATGTTAGCACAGGTTTTTGCCGTCAAATAAAGTAGCCAAGGACGTGTCTAAGGCGTTGGAACCTCGAGGAATCGCACCAGAATCGATCCAAGGAGTCAATCAAGTCGAACCAAATTCTGCTCCCATTTACAAAGAAGTTTTCGGCGAAAATCCCTTCGAGTTTTCGGTGAAAACTCAAGAACAAATCGGCTGATGTCAACCAAGGAAAGTTTTCGGCAAAAACTCCAAGTTTTCGCCGAGAACCCGGCGTCCGAAAATCACAGGAGAAAACAACCGGCGATCACCTCATTTACAAAGGAATTTTTGGCGAAAATTCCATCAGATTTTTGGCAAAAATTCCAGGCAAATCCGGCGGTATTAGGGTTAAGTATAAATACTTAACCGGCGGCCCTAAATCGGGGGACACACACATCATATCTCATAATACCAAATACTTCAAGGATTCTCAAGAGTTCTGGAGTAGAGTTTAGAGTTCGAAGAGCCAGGAAGAGATCGTGACGCCATCCCTTTTATCTCGAAGACTCGAAGCTAGGATTGCAGACTACCGGAGATCGAAGTTCTGCCGGAGTCGTCTTAATTAGGTTTTTCAGATACTTTTATGTTCTTCCTCTGTTCAAGATGAACTCTATCTTTGTCTTTGATTCTTTTGTGAAAAACATGAGTAGCTAAACTCGTAGAGCTTAGACTAGATGAACCCTAAGTGACCCAGGGCTTTAAAGCGGTCACGGATCGGCGGTGATTAGATTCAAAGTTCAATCAGTTTCTCTTTCATGTTTGATTTGTTCTTCATTGTTCACATTTCTTGTCTGGATTGATCACCTAGATTAGATTCTTGTTATGCTAAGGATAGAAGCGAACGCTCGCCTTACTTTAAAACATCAAATCGAACAATTAACCTAATCATTGGAGTGTGCCTTTCGTAGGAACCAATTAGGGTTAATCCACTGCAAGAGTAACTCATAAATCGTTAGTAATTGCACCAGTTAAGTTAAGTCATTGCGAGAGGCGACCGTACCCGGGCGGCTAATTAATCTTGGTAGCTAGATCGGATAGAGCGAATGTTCGCCAGTCTTAAACCTAAGGGTAAGGAGTTATGGTGGTGTCTTAGAATTGATTGAACGAGAATCGAAATTCGCTGATCTGTTGATTGACAATGCTCTGGTGAACGAAGGGGGATTCAAAGTCTAAGCTTGTCTGTCATCTTTGTTATCAACCAATCTTTCAATCTGTTTTCAGTTTTAATTTTTATTTTCCGTGCATTTCTTAGAATTAGAAGTCGTGGAACTCACACCACGCACAAAGTGTTTAACCTGAGTAATTTGCCTTTATATTTGAGTAGTCGATTATTAGAAGACCCGTGGAATACGATCTACCCTAGCTTCTAGCTTGGTAGTTATTTGACGCACCGCTATTCTGCAGTTCATCAAGGACGGTGACTGAGGACTTAGAGGTTGTTTTTGCTATTTTATTAAGTTGACGTTTTGGGGATTTTGGATTCATTTACAATGAGAATTGTTGGTGAATTTAAAGTGTAGTGTTGTTTTGATTTTAAAATCATGGAAGCTTCCATTCGCTGTTGTTTTTATACATTTATTGAGTTTAAACACTACAACAAAACCCATAAATAGTCGGGGCCACTTGTCAGGGGCCAAATGCGCCCGACAATTATAGTCGGTGGCTAGCCAACAATAGTCGGGGGCAATTTCGTCGGGGGCCTGGCCCCTGACTAATTGAGTGGTTTAGTCAGGGGTGTGGCCCCCGACAATAAAGCCCCAGACTAATTTAGTCGGGAGCTTTATTGTCGGGGGCCACACCCCCGACTAAATGAGTAATTATATTTTATAAAGTATTTAGTCGGGGTGTGGCCCCCGACAATAAAGCCCTGACTATTTTAGTCGGGGGCCATATTGTCGAGGGCCTGGCCCCTGACTAATTTGTGGTTTAGCCGGGGGCCACGCCCCCGACTAAATGAGTAATTATATTTTATATAGTATTTAGTCGGGGGTGTGGCCCCCGACAATAAAGTCCCTGACTATTTTAGAGGTTGGACTGGTGGATCAATACTGTGGTTCTTTGGAGGATGAAGGTGACACTGCCGTCCTCGGTGTGCCTCGAACCCCTGGTGGGTAGTACCTTGTAGGGCGGATACGCAAGGAGGTTAGTGTATATGAGATGGTATGTATGCTGACGGTATAGGAGAGTGGGTTACAGAGAAGTACCGGGCGGGAGCCCTTTGATGAAGGCGGAACCGATAGCCCTTAGCGTACAACGTAACAGCTTGTAGTATCAGGCGTATGGTCCCGGGTGTGTGTGTTGTCCTCTTCTGAGTGGGGGACGCCTTTATTTATAGGGTCCAATGTTGTGGTAGGATCCACGTGTCATGCTCCAAGTGGACCGCAATGGGTCGCTATCAACAGTAAATGGCGGTGGCTGCTTTCCTATCATGTCAACGGGAAAGGTGACCCTCTCTAGGAGAGGGTGGTCTGATGCCCGCTCCCGAAAGGTAGACCGCTATGGGAGCCCTTAGGGCGGATATGACTCTAGGGCCCATCAATTGCCCACTAGTATGGTCTCGAGAGCGCAAGGGTCTCGAGGCGATACTATGGATCGACTGTCTGAGTCTGGAGATGGATCTGGCCTTAGGGACCATCAATTGCCCCCTTAGTATAGTCTCGAGAGCGCAACGGTCTCGAGGAGATACTATGGACGAGTCACCCTGAGGGCGCCGGGCGGATGCTGATGTTCCGTCCGGATGGAACATCGCCTTTTCTGTTATTTCGAGGCGACATCTGAGTTGCCGCAGTCATCGCCATTGCCAGTGCTCCGAGAAGGCTCACGACGACATCTGAGTTGTTGTTGTCGTCGCCATTTCAGCCGCCGGTGATCCAACGGGCGGGCTCTTCTTTTTAGGTGGAGTTGCACGCTTCCCCCTTATTGGGCTTTATTCCTAGGTGGGCTATTGGCCGCACGTTCCCAGCGTGTGTGGGCTACGAGTCTACTCGCCCACTGACTAGGGGCCACGTGGCTGGTTTATAGTTGGCGACGGTTTGTCTTCCCACGTCACCAGTATAAATAGGGGTCTTCGCTTCCTTCTTTCGGTACCTCAGCTTTCTACCAATCTTTTGAGAGCTTCCGCCCTTTCCTGTTGCTATAATATTCTTTTTAGAGCATCCGCCCTTTCCTTGCTTTCTTCCTTTACCTCGCTCTTCTTCGATCCTGTCCGCCATCCTTCCATAACACAATGCCTTTTGATGCTGAGTCGTCCTCTTCCGCAGAACCAAGTAGGTGTTCTTAAAACTTTCTTGCATTCAATTTATCCGCCCATTGTTCTTTTTGTTCCCTGCTTGCCTTCTATCTATTCTGTTTCCGCTCCCATTTTTCAAGTGAGACGTCTTTGAGTGAATCTGCGTCTTCGTTAGATTATGATCACTTAGAAAAAGTGTTAGGGCGCACACGAGGGCGTAGGCGGTCGACCGCCCACCCCTATCCTCCGGATGCGGGGGCGAATAATGTTTTTGTGTCCGTCCTCCCTCTGGCATTCATTCCTCCTCCTCTTCTGATTTGCGCTCCTTACTCTTCTATTGTAGGAGGCTATGATGAGGGGAGGAGAGGGGAGGAGGCAGCGGATTCGTCGAAGGCATCTTTGTCTTCTTCTTCGTCATCACCACCGTCGTGCCGCGTGTGTCCGCCCTTAACCCCCGAGCTATCCAAGGGAGAAGATTTTGATGATGACGACGACGAGGAGTCGGATATAGCGGATCCCAAGCAAAAGGACAAAAGCGCTGCCATGCCTTATCCTGAAGATGAGGATCTGGCCTTCAATCCGTTCGAGGATTACACTATGGAGTACGTCTTCGCCGAGGATGCCGAAAAGCTGCCCACTCCCTCATCGGAGCAACTCCGAAGCCAAGCCGAGGCCAGGTTCAACGAGGTTTCCAAAAAAGCAGATGCGCGTCCCAACAACGATTGGCGGTTTGCGTCATGGCAACGCAGCTTCACTCAAGAGTCTTGGGGTTTGAGCTGCAGGTTGAAGCTGTGGAGAAGTATGACTTCAAAATCATGTCTTGGGAGAATATGTGGGAGGGCACGCCTGCTGACTGCCGCCAGGTATATGGTACGGGGTACTTCCCCTATGTGAAGACCAACGCCCTGTGAGGGTGTTAAACGAGTGTGATATGCCTCAGCGGTTTGCATACGCCACTCCTGCTCGCCTCTGCTCAATTGGCAACTGCCTTCCTGGCTGGGTGGGCGTGTGGATAGAGGCGTTAATGTATGGTCTACGCTTCCCGTTAGATCCATGGGAGCTGGACGTGCTAGATCTCTTGGGTGCATCTCTAGGAGCGCTCTAACCTCATGCCTAGGCGGTCATGACCGCCTTCAAGGTATCATGTGTGAAGAGGCACGTCACTCCGAGTGCCCGCATATTCCGCCATCTCTATATTGCCGAGATTGGTCAGAGAGACATCACATTCTCAAAGAGGAGGTCATACTCTGGGAGTGGGGTATATGGTGCCATCAAAGCTAATTGTGTGGTGGCATATCTTCTTCTTCATGAAGACCGATGCCCTGGAGGATGCGTTTTACGCTAAACGCCTTCGACCTACGTGGTCGTACGGGGCTATTGAGCAATTTAACAAACCCAGCCATCCTGAGGGTAACGCCGCCTCCATCATTGAGTGGGTTAACACATGGAACTATAACCTGAAGAGACGAGGTCAGACCGCCTTGAAGGCCTGGCTAGGCGACGGGGTGAGCGGATGATCACTTAGGACCATGTTTCTGTTCTGTTGTGTGCCCTTATGTGTATATATCATTTTGTTTTGCATGTGGGTTTTAACCTTGTCTGCTTTGGTTTGCTATTGGCTTTGTGCAGAGAGCGCCATCTTTGCTGCGCTGCTGAACGTGAAAGCACGGGGTGGATCAGCTGACACCCAACAGCAACCCGAGGATCATGGAGCTGATCAGTTCCAAAAGATAAAGGACGCACGCTAGACACGTCGTGACAAGGAGCAGGCGGACAAAGAACGCCTGGAGAAGAGACGATTTGACCAGGCTGAGAATCCTTCGCTCCAAAACGTGGACTCCTTCGCTCCAAAACGTGGACCGTCCGAAGCACCGGAAGGTCACCCTGAAGAAGGATTCATTGAAGAAAAGGAAGACCGAGGGTGGATCTAAGCCCCATGTATCTTCAGGGGAGTACAGCGCGGCCTGCCTCCCAGCCATGCAGCCAACTCTGAGTGGCAACAAGATCCTTACTCGGGCCGCCCTTCTGTTGGCGGCTGATTGGGACATCGACCACCCTCGATCGAAGGATGGTGTCCGCCGTTTGGTGATGGAGCAAATGGCTATTGGAGCCAGGGTAAGACTTCGCCGCGCTGATTTCTTCTCCGTTTGTTGTACTACTTTTCTTAATTTGTGAAGATTCCGCCTGCAGCTACTAGGAACCGTCGGTGCGCTGCTGTCGGCTGATCAGGCGCATAGGGCAGAACAGCCCCAGGGTGTGCAGGACATGGAGGATCAGTTACGGGAAGCCAGGGCCACCGCTCAACAATGGAAAGTCAAGTATTCCAAAGCCAAAAAGGACATGGACGAGGAGTCGACCCGACTTCTGGTAACTACCTCTTATGAATTGGATTTGCTCCATCTTGTGCACGCTAACCAGGCCACTGAACACATGTTTGACTTGCAGGCAGAGGGACAGAAATACCAAAAGGTGGAGAACGCCCTGACTCAGGCAGAAGCTGATAAGAAAGCTCTGACGGAGCAGGTGGCCCTCCTAGAGGCTGCCAAGACGGACTTGGCCAAGGACCTGGAGGGCAAGGCCAAGAGCTTGGAGAACCAAACCTCCGTCCTGAAGGAAACCGGTGACACCCTCAAGGCCCTGAAGGCCGACATGGCAAAAGCTGTTGAAGCGAAGGCTGCCAAAGAGCTGGGCGATCGAGTGCAGGGTGTCATTGACAACGCCCTCGCGGCTGTCCGCTATGAACTCCGGCGCAGCAACGCCGACTGTGTCTAGGATCAAGAGCAGATGTTCCGCTCTGCCTACCGGAGACTGATGGCTCAGGAGTTCAAGGAAGAATCTGCTGACTCCCAAGTGATACCTCAGGCCCGGCAGAACGAGCTGCTAACCGAGGCCTTCTCTGAAGTGAGCCTACGTCACAAGGAGCTAAAGAGGAAAGCCAGGATGAAGAAGTCCAAGGCGGATAAGGTGGGTTCGTCTCGCGGGAAGCAATAGGGTGCTTCGTAACTCCTATTTGTTGGGGATGTCTAAGTGTAATTTTCTTCTTTTTTTATACTCAAACCCATTGAGCCCTACATGGGCGTTTTAATAGGTAATTTCAATGCTTCTTCCAGTCCTTGCTTTTTTGTTTTGCTGTCAAGTTGACGTTCGCTGGAAGGAAATCCGAACCATGGCTCCGCCCAGGTTTTGTGTTGGTGGGTCCATTATTTTGGAGAGTTGGATTCCACCTTGGGGAATCTGTAACACCCAACCCGAATCAGCTCGGTGAAACCCGAGGTTGAACCGGTATCGAGTATTACCCAGTGAAAAACGACAGAGATAACAATCAAATCCAACTTTAAATCAGAGTTTAAGTGAGAGGCCTCCATAAACCATGAAAAACATAAACTGTTTACAACTCCAAATCCAACATACAACCCATAAAATCCAACGACATCAGAAGGATACATAAATCCAAGTAAAACCCCCAAAATGTCCCAAGTCAACTGAAATGTAAAAAAAAAAATAGGTCAACTCCAAGTAGGCTCCAGTCTTCACCTCATAGCTTCAGCCCAGCACTTCTCGGAATCCACCCTCAACTCTGACACCACACCACTCTCTCTAGCCACGAGATCCTGAAAGGGAGAAAGGGATCAATTTCCTATTGAAATTGAGTGAACCCACTGGGCCTACCTACACGTTGTCCTACTCTATGGAGCGGTCCCAACTCCGCACAAGACATTCAACAATGGAACCAAACCCAACCCCCCTTTCCATATTTTAATTCCCTAAAACAGTCTAGGTGATCACGTTGGTCAGTTCTTGTTCTCAAGCACGATACATAGCATTAGAATAGCACAGAACTAATACATCAATCCACGGCACACACAGCATCATCACAACACAACCATCAACCAAGTCACAACCACAACCACAACCACAAGCACACAACCGTTCACATTCACATTATCTAGGTGAGTTATTAGGCGCCAATAAGGAGTTTATCCCGCACCACCCCTGCCGGCCTGACGCACCTCTCTCCCCTGGAGAGGTCCAGGACGCATCCTCTCCCTTGGAGGATACCACGAAACCTTTCCCTTGAAGGAATCGTTAACTTGACTCAACCAAACAAATCACGCCTTTCCCTTGAAGACGTGACCGCACCTCTTTCCCTTGAAGAGGCACTTAGCACCCATAGTGCAGTTTTAGGGGGCAGTGCAGGCTCCTTCCGGTTCTATTTCCACACATACAATTCTCAACATCACATTCTCTAATCATACATCACATCCACTACCAGCATACAACACAAAACAGCCACATCTCATTCACAGTCCATAGTTCACAACACATCTCGTCCTCCATGCCCCTGTCATGTTCACAGCACACACATCACAATCTATAGGATAACCGGCTAGCTCACCGGCCTCCCCCACCTGCAAGTACAGGGGAAGCCATGTCATGAGTCCAGGGGTCACCCACCTGTTCCTCTTGTTCAGAGCGACCCCACATTGGCAGGGCAACCCTCCTGCATCCACAACCAGCAATTCATAATAACATAGCACCCGCACTCATTTCCCAACCATCCTAACTCTCACTTCTATGTCAAACCATTACTTAATTCACTTCAGTTCACAACCAACCCCAAATCATAGAAATCAACAACAACGATCAACCACGGCAAACATCAATCGCAATCAAGCACATTCACAGAACAGTTTATCCCCTTTTACGCTCATCATTTTCATGCATAACCTAGGTTTGTTCTAAGTCCAATTGAAACTCCTCACGCTGTCCAAACTACCAACACAACGCTAGGCCCTCACCTGGAATAGAAGACGAGGCTCTAATCGTCTTCTAGTTCCCCAGAAACTCGATTTCCAACCACCAAACTCGTAGCTCTACCCTTCCTTACTGCTCACGACCTAAGAAACCCAAAATAGAGGTTAGCGATCTCTTCTCCTCGTTGCTACGAATCCATAGCAACAAACGGAACTCAATTCCGACCTCTACAGCTCCCGGAATCACCCTTCGAAGGTTGCTCGCTCCAAGTTCGTCAATGGTTTTTTCGGGGAGAGAGAAAGGGGAAAGAAAATACGGATTTCCGTGCAATTCCGTCCTTTTATGCACGAAATGTGCGCCTGGCATGTCAAAATGTGCGCCGGCGCACATTGACCCCTAAAAGGCGCACATTTTGAATATTCCGCCGAAAGTTTGCTGAATTAATTGAAAAGTGCGCCTGGCACTTCTAAATGTGCGCCTGCGCACATTAGGACCTAAAATCAGCACTTTTGGTACTGTACACTATTCCCCTCTTTTGCAACTTCAACCCGGCACACACCCAAACATCCCAGACCTCAAGAGACCCTCTTAAGTACCGTTTCCGGCACTCTAGTCACCCAGACTTGAGTTCTAACCCGTTCGGTTGGGCGGGGATGTTACAAGTCTCCACAACTTCAAGGATTTCGCCCCCGAAATCTTCCCTAACTCATCCTAGCAATATGATACCGAACACACCCTAGACCTTCTTGGAACCAACACCACCACGAGCAAACACAAAAGCATGCATCAAGGGAAATTAATACCTGAATCATACACTTCCACTAACTCCGGGTACCGCCGCCTCATACTCTCCTCAGTCTCCCAAGTAGCCGACTCGCTCTCATGGTTCCTCCATACCACCTTGAGCTGCGGAATCTGCTTATTCCTCAAGACCCGGACTTGCCTATCCACGATCGCGACTGGCTTCTCCTCATAAGTCAAGTCTTGCTCAATCTCCACCTCTTCCGGCTGAATTACATGAGAAAGGTCCCCATGATACCGCCTAAGCACGCTCACATGGAACACATTGTGTATCCTTTCCAACTCCCTCGGCAAAGCCAACACATAAGCCACCAGACCCGACTTAGCGAGGATCTCATAAGGGCCGATGTACCGAGGCGCCAACTTCCCTTTTCTACCGAAACGCATCAGCCCTTTCCACGGTGACACCTTCAGAAATACCTTCTCCCCAACATTGAAACTCAGCTCTCTAGCACGACCGTCGGCATACGCTTTTTGTCTATCTTGAGCCGCTCTCAATCTCTCCTTGATAATCTTAACCCGATCAGCCGTCTCTTGCACAACTTGAGGTCCCGTCAGCACCCTCGCACCTTCCTCATCCCAACACAAAGGCGTCCTACACTTCCTCCCATACAAGGCCTCAAAAGGAGCAGACTTCAAGCTACTATGGTATGAGTTATTATAGGCGAACTCAATCAAGGGTAGCAATTCAGTCCAAGGGGTTTGAAACTCCATGGCACAACTTCTCAACAATTCCTCCAAAGTAAGGATCGTTCTCTCCGATTGCCCATCCGTCTGAGGATGATACGCCGTCGAGAACTTGAGCTTAGTTCCCAATGCTGTATGCAGCCCCTCCCAAAAATGAGACGTGAAACTCGGATCCCGATCAGAGACAATGGATTGAGGAACCCCATGCAACCTTACCACCTCCTCTATATATAACTTTGCCAACACCTCCACACTAGGCTTAAACCGAATGGGTATGAAATGCGCAACTTTCGTCAACCGATCGACTATTACCCACACGGCATCCTTCCCCTCTCTAGTCGGCGGAAAACCCGACACGAAGTCCATGGTGATGTCCGCAAACTTCCACTCCGGAATAGGTAGGGACTGAAGTAACCCACCCGGAGCTCTATGCTCCGCCTTAGCCTTCTGACAAACCAAACAAGTCGCCACATAACGAGCCACATCCTTCTTCATTCCTGGCCACCAAAAACTTAACTTCAGGTCATTGTACATCTTTGTCATCCCGGGATGCATAGCATACATCGAGGAATGAGCCTCCTCCAAAATCCCCTTCCTCAATTCCTCTACTTCCGGTACGCACACTCGACCCTTGCATTTCAGCAATCCGCCAACTACCTCAAATCCATTATCCAAGCCTTTTTCAACTTCCCCTCGAATAGCCACCAGGTAGCATCCTGGAGCTGCTCCTCACCAATCCTGTCATTCAGCATAGGCCTAATGTTGAGCTTGGCAAACAAACTTCCCACATCATCTAGCTGCATCTCTACCCTTAAAGCTCTAAGGTCCACCAACTCCTTTCGACTTAAAGCATCCGCAACCATATTAGCTTTATCAGGATGGTAGTCAATGGTACAGTCATAATCCTTCAAGAGCTCCACCCAACGCCGTTGCCTACCATTCAGCTTCCTTTTGATCCATAAGGTGCTTAAGACTCTTGTGATCGGTCATGATTTTAAACGTCTCACCATACAAATAATGCCTCCACAACTTCAAGGCGAACACCACTGCAGCTAACTCCAAATCATGGGTTGGGTAGTTCACCTCATGCACCCTAAGCTGTCGGGAGGCATAAGCGACAACCTTCCCATTCTGCATCAACACACAGCCCAATCCTTGCAAAGACGCATCACTAAACACCACATACTCTCCACCTTCTACTGGCAAAGTCAACACCGGAGCTGAGGTCAACTTCTTCTTCAACTCCTCAAAGCTCCTCTGACATTCCTCGCTCCACTCATACTTCGACTCCTTCCTCAACAACTTATGTAAAGGAGACGCTATGGTAGAGAACCCCTCTACAAACCTTCGGTAGTAACCAGCTAACCCCAAGAAACTCCTCAGTTGCGACACATCCTTAGGTGGAGACCAATTAACCACCGCTTCAATCTTCTTTGGGTCAACCTCCACGCCTCTCTTAGAAACCACATGCCCAAGAAACAATACTTCCTCCAACCAAAAGGCACACTTCGAGAACTTGGCAAATAGTTGCTGCTCCCTCAACCTATGAAAAACAATCCTCAAGTGCTCCTCATGCTCCTTCCTAGTCTTAGAATAAATGAGGATATCATCGATGAACACTATCACGAACTTATCCAAATATTCGTGGAAGACCTTGTTCATGAGGGCCATGAACGCGGCGGGAGCATTGGTGAGACCAAACGGCATTACCAGAAACTCATAGTGTCCATAGCGGGTCCGAAAGGCTGTCATTGGCACCGATCCTTCCTCCACCTTCAACTGGTGATAACCCGACCTCAAGTCTATCTTCGAGAACACTTCAGCCCCTTGCAATTGATCGAAGAGATCATCTATCCTTGGGAGTGGGTAACGATTCTTGATCGTCGCCTTGTTCAACCGCCTATAGTCAACACACATCCGCATCGACCCATCCTTCTTCTTCACAAACAACACCGGTGCCCCCCATGGTGACACGCTAGGGCGGATGAACCCCTTATCCAGGAGCTCCTGCAATTGCTCCTTCAACTCCTTTAACTCCGCCGGTGCCATGCGATAGGGTGGAATAGAGATTGGAGCAGTTCCAGGAACCAGCTCTATATTGAACTCCACCTCACGCTCGATCGGTGCCCTGGGTAGTTCCTCAAACACATCCGCAAACTCCCGAGCTACTGGTACCTTCTCCAACTCCTCATTCTGCTCAACTGATACCTGCACCAATAAAGCCTCACACCCTTCTTGGATCAGAGAGAAGGCTTGCATTGCTGAAATTACTCCCATAGGTGCGGACTCCCTCTTCCTAACACCCTTGAACACCACCTGGCCGACACCTCCCACCTGAAGCAACACCTCCTTCTTCTGACAATCAAGCAAAGCCCCATGCCTAGCCAACCAATCCATGCCGAGGATAACGTCGAATTCATTGAAAGGAAGCACCACCAAATCAGCCAAGAACTCTACACCTCCCACTAGCACTCTACACCCTCTACACACTCTATCCACCCGAACAGAAGTCCCCAAAGGAGTTCTGACGCCCCAACTAACACCCAAACTACTAGCTACAACACCCAAACTACTCAAACATTTCTCAGATACAAAGGAATGGGTTGACCCCGAATCAAACAAAGCGTAAACGGAAAGATCTAAGATGGAGATCATACCGGTCACCACGTCGTTCGCATTTTCTGCTGCGCCCTTAGTGAGAGCATAAAGCCGTCCTTGATCCCCTCCAGCTCCCACCGGCATGGCATTAGCACCCGTTCCTCGTCCAGCTCCCGAGGCTCCCCTGCCATAACTGCCTCCTCCTCTACCCCCTTGACTCCCCGACGGAGCTCTAGGTCCCTGCACCGATCCCACAGACTGGGTCGGCACCGCACTCCTGGTCGGGCAAACATTGCTCCGGTGTCCACGCTGCCCACAGGTGTAGCATGTTACTGGAGCGGTCCTCACCAGATGACACATGCCGTAGTGAGGTTTTCCACATGTGCCACAGGTGGGAAGCCCAGTTGACGCCCCTCCCGATCGAGCCGAACCTGCACCCCTCATCTTACAAGTCGCGCTCTTGTGTCCCGGATTTCCACAGGTGAAACAGGTCAACACCCCACGCATCGGAGCCGACTGTGTGTTCCTGAACCCTGAGTAAGACTGATGCGGTCGCTTAACAGTTTGACTCTGGGCCACAGACTGTGAAGGTGGTGCTGTCGCCTTCCTCTTCCGATCCTCCTTCTTCCCCAGCTCTAATAACTCCCTCTCCAAAGCAGCCCCTTTCACCGCCACCAAACTCCCCATGTCACCAGATGTGACCCCCTCCTGAATCTCCCACCTCAGACCCCTCTTGAACCGACGAATCAACTTTTGCTCTCGGTTAGCAAGCTCATCGTACCATTGGGAGAGGTTGGTGAACTCCATATAGTACTGCAGAACCGACTTCTCACCCTGCACCAGCTCAAGAAACTCCTTGGTCTTTGCCTCCCTCCAAATATCCGGACAAAACTGGTCACGGAACATCCCTAAGAACTCCTCAAACCCCAGCTCAGGGGGGTACACCTGACTCTCCGGCAAGGACTCCCACCACTCCAAGGCATGACCCTTTAGCAAGAAGGTCATGGCTTGCAATCTCATCTCATCCTCAAATCCAGCCCTCAGAAACTTGAAGTTGCACTCCTTAATCCATCGCTCAGCCACAGCCGGATCAGCCACCTCCCCGGCGAACTCACTGAAGTTCCAACCCTTCAAATCCGACGGCCGAAACCGACGCCCCACTGCTCCATGCTCGGAGTGACCCACGGAGTGACTTCCCATCGACTGGTTCTCACTACAGGAGGACATTAAACATTTCAGTTGACCGCTCAAGGAACTTCAAACAACTCAATTCACCACTTGATTTCAAACATCCCACCCATTTAAAACAGTTTGACAAAAACCCTTGGAATGTCGGTCCCGTACCGATGTCTCATCCTCCCTCCCAACGAGGTTAATTACTCCCCAAAGAGAGAAGATAATCAACCGGTACAGCAGCGACAAACCAGGCTCTGATACCATTTGTAACACCCAACCCGAATCAGCTCGGTGAAACCCGAGGTTGAACCGGTATCGAGTATTACCCAGTGAAAAACGACAGAGATAACAATCAAATCCAACTTTAAATCAGAGTTTAAGTGAGAGGCCTCCATAAACCATGAAAAACATAAACTGTTTACAACTCCAAATCCAACATAAAACCCATAAAATCCAACGACATCAGAAGGATACATAAATCCAAGTAAAACCCCCAAAATGTCCCAAGTCAACTGAAATGTAAAAAAAAAAATAGGTCAACTCCAAGTAGGCTCCAGTCTTCACCTCATAGCTTCAGCCCAGCACTTCTCGGAATCCACCCTCAACTCTGACACCACACCACTCTCTCTAGCCACGAGATCCTGAAAGGGAGAAAGGGATCAATTTCCTATTGAAATTGAGTGAACCCACTGGGCCTACCTACACGTTGTCCTACTCTATGGAGCGGTCCCAACTCCGCACAAGACATTCAACAATGGAACCAAACCCAACCCCCCTTTCCATATTTTAATTCCCTAAAACAGTCTAGGTGATCACGTTGGTCAGTTCTTGTTCTCAAGCACGATACATAGCATTAGAATAGCACAGAACTAATACATCAATCCACGGCACACACAGCATCATCACAACACAACCATCAACCAAGTCACAACCACAACCACAACCACAAGCACACAACCGTTCACATTCACATTATCTAGGTGAGTTATTAGGCGCCAATAAGGAGTTTATCCCGCACCACCCCTGCCGGCCTGACGCACCTCTCTCCCCTGGAGAGGTCCAGGACGCATCCTCTCCCTTGGAGGATACCACGAAACCTTTCCCTTGAAGGAATCGTTAACTTGACTCAACCAAACAAATCACGCCTTTCCCTTGAAGACGTGACCGCACCTCTTTCCCTTGAAGAGGCACTTAGCACCCATAGTGCAGTTTTAGGGGGCAGTGCAGGCTCCTTCTGGTTCTATTTCCACACATCCAATTCTCAACATCACATTCTCTAATCATACATCACATCCACTACCAGCATACAACACAAAACAGCCACATCTCATTCACAGTCCATAGTTCACAACACATCTCGTCCTCCATGCCCCTGTCATGTTCACAGCACACACATCACAATCTATAGGATAACCGGCTAGCTCACCGGCCTCCCCCACCTGCAAGTACAGGGGAAGCCATGTCATGAGTCCAGGGGTCACCCACCTGTTCCTCTTGTTCAGAGCGACCCCACATTGGCAGGGCAACCCTCCTGCATCCACAACCAGCAATTCATAATAACATAGCACCCGCACTCATTTCCCAACCATCCTAACTCTCACTTCTATGTCAAACCATTACTTAATTCACTTCAGTTCACAACCAACCCCAAATCATAGAAATCAACAACAACGATCAACCACGGCAAACATCAATCGCAATCAAGCACATTTACAGAACAGTTTATCCCCTTTTACGCTCATCATTTTCATGCATAACCTAGGTTTGTTCTAAGTCCAATTGAAACTCCTCACGCTATCCAAACTACCTACACAACGCTAGGCCCTCACCTGGAATAGAAGACGAGGCTCTAATCGTCTTCTAGTTCCCCAGAAACTCGATTTCCAACCACCAAACTCGTAGCTCTACCCTTCCTTACTGCTCACGACCTACACCCAGAAACCCAAAATAGAGGTTAGCGATCTCTTCTCCTCGTCGCTACGAATCCATAGCAACAAACGGAACTCAATTCCGACCTCTACAGCTCCCGGAATCACCCTTCGAAGGTTGCTCGCTCCAAGTTCGTCAATGGTTTTTCGGGGAGAGAGAAAGGGGAAAGAAAATACGGATTTCCGTGCAATTCCGTCCTTTTATGCACGAAATGTGCGCCTGGCATGTCAAAATGTGCGCCGACCACATTGACCCCTAAAAGGCGCACATTTTGAATATTCCGCCGAAAGTTTGCTGAATTAATTGAAAAGTGCGCTGGCACTTCTAAATGTGCGCCTGCGCACATTAGGACCTAAAATCAGCACTTTTGGTACTGTACACTATTCCCCTCTTTTGCAACTTCAACCCGGCACACACCCAAACGTCCCAGACCTCAAGAGACCCTCTTAAGTACCGTTTCCGGCACTCTAGTCACCCAGACTTGAGTTCTAACCCGTTCGGTTGGGCGGGGATGTTACAGAAGTGAGGAGCTGATTGCTGCCTTGGGGAATCTGAACTCAGGCCCGAAGCTGGTTTCTGCCTTAGGGAATTCGAACTCGGTGAAGGGGTTGGGTTCCGCCTTGGGGAATCCAAACGGTGATGAGGAGTTGGTTTCCGCCTTGGGTAATCCAAAGTTGGCTAAGGGGTTGGGTTCTGCCTTGGGGAATTCGAACTCGGCTACGGGGTTGGGTTCTGCCTTGGGGAATCCGAACCTTGCCAATAGTGCGGACTCACTTGGTCACTGTTGACACATCGTAGTGATATATATATATAGATAGATAGTGTGGACTCACTTCTTCCCATTCTTACATACGCCCTTACTAGGTCATTTTTCAAAATAGATAAAAAGATGGGAACAATTGACTTCTCTAAGCCCTGCTCTACCTTCAGCGTTGTATTTCCTTAGGTGCATAGCGTTCCATGTTTTGTGTATGGGTTCGCCGGAAGGGTGCTCCTCCGGGTCTAGAATAGTGGCGGGGACGTAGGTGGTGGGGGTGATCACCAGGTTGAGTCCAAAATTCGGAGCGAGCTCAATGCCAATTGACCCAAATCTGAT
This sequence comes from Linum lewisii, assembly GCA_034768395.1. Taxonomy (NCBI): domain Eukaryota; kingdom Viridiplantae; phylum Streptophyta; class Magnoliopsida; order Malpighiales; family Linaceae; genus Linum; species Linum lewisii. The sequence continues at coordinate 39,339,526 of CM068297.1, forward strand.
GCTCGGGATCTCAGGACCCCATTTGTCATTAAGGTGGACGCGGGTGATCAGACGAGCCACAATGGGGCCCCAGAGAGATCGGTGGGAAACTTCTTAGCCTTGGTACGCCTATGAAAGAACCGGGTAAACACCATAAAGGGGTGAAATCAGTGGCCCTCATAGACGACCCTGAAGAGGTGCAGCTCCTCCGAAGATATGTGGTGTCGGCCACGTCTTTCTTTAGCTACATAGAAAAGGGACTATCTCCATAGGTAATGTAAAAAATGGAAAAATGGGTGAGAGAGATGGCTCACATAAGTGTGGCGGAGATCGGCATCTCGGCGGCCAGTGATGTGGCTCCAAGTATTTGAATAGGGTGTGTGTGTGGTCCAGCTATTGTTCTCGAACCTGTGTGTGGCGTGGGAGTATATGGTGGGGTGGATGGCGAAAAAATCGGTGAGATCGTCGAAAGATGCCTCGTGGTACATTCTGCCGAGGTAGAAGGAGACACACTTTCCGTGTGCTTGGACTTTCGGGTGTCCCAGTCAAAGGAGCTCCAGAATTGTTGGAGTGCGACCAGTGGATAGGCTAAGCCCTATGTGGATAGATCGAGCAAACCAGTTCAGAGAAGACTATGGCAGGCATTATCATGCCACTTGATGTCGTGCTCACGCAAGGAGCCCATTGAGAGGGATGCGAAAGATGAGTTTGGCAAGACATCCTTGATCCTCCAGTAGTTCTGAAAGTAGGCCACCAGGAGGTTTGTGAGGCAGGGGTGGAGGTCTCGGACATCTCGGGGGTGCATAATTTCGGGAGAAGGGATGTCCTCCTGGGTTAGGATCTGAGTAGGGATGGCCACAACACTAGTGTTCATGGTATCCGGGGTGGGGGAGGATGAACCTTGCCCCCTCTCCATTCTGGACTTCTTCCTCCTCTCAGGATCAGCCTCGGTGGTCTTGAAATTACTTGTGTTCCTATAAAAACAAGTTGATCCACGAAGCCAAAATTAGCAAAACCGACATTCACCCACACTTGGTCGAAAAACTCAATTCGAAGGGAATTGTGGAAAACCGAGTGGGGGTTCAGTCATAGCAAAAGGTCAACAACATCATAGAAACATAAGGAGCAAACAAGAATCGACGGCACAGTGATAGGAGGTCTAGAGCTCAAAGTCAACTGTTTGGTCAACCAAAGTCAACAAAATAGACAAACATGGCAATTCAACAAAGAAGACGATATCCAAACTGTGAAAAATCATGGCACAACACTCCTAGGATAGTCTAGAATATCTAGGTTCAATCATAATTGCAAAATTCACATTGAAACAGTAGGCAAGCAAATCGAGGCAAGTCAAAAAGTCAACCAAAAACGAAACTCATCGAAACGAAACAAGAAATATGTCAAAAGATTTGTATTGAGAAACCCAACAACTAACCTTGAGACATGACGCAAGAAAAATGACGGAAATGCACAAAATCGGTGAAAAACTTGAATATGGTGTTGCGGGTAAAGCTCTAATTGGGATGATTCAAGGTGCGGTGGACTCGGCTTGGAGAGGGGAACTGACTGACGGCAGCGACGACAAAAATCAAGTGGGGATGGGGTTTGGATAGTTTTCGGCGAAGGAGTGAGAGGAAAACGTGGGTCTTGGATAAGACAGCAGGAGGATGTTTTAAATTTTTTTGAAAGTTTTCGGCGAAAACATAAAGGTTTTCGCCAAAAATATCTTTGAAAATAATTAATTAAAATCAGAAAAAAATTACCCATGAAAACACAAAATTTTTCGCCGAAAACTTTAAACTTTTCACCAAAAACTTTAAAGTTTTCAGCGAAAACTTCTTTGAAAATAATTAATGAAATACTGACGAAAAATTTGAACCTAGAAAAACTTCAACTTTTCGGCGAAAAATTCTTCACAAATAATTATTCAAAACTCATCGCCAGAAATTATAGTTAAACTGACGAAGTTTTCACCGAAAACATTGAAGTTTTCGGCGAAAACATCAAACCTGACACTTTCAATATTTTTCAACAAAACGGACGACCCGAACTTCAAATGAATGAAATTTTTTTGACAAAAAATCGGAAAAATTCCAAATAAATTAGAAAATTCTCGAGGACACAAGAAACACACAAGAAAAATCAATTTTTTTGACACTTTGGGCTCCCCCCCGAAACCGACTGACTCAAAAGCATGAAGAACTGACTCAAAAATTAAAAATGTACTCCACTATCATTTAACATCCTTGAGTTGGACGATACCTGGGTGGAGATCAGAGAGGTGGTATGAAGAGATGTACGTCAACCTTGGCAACGACTAGACCTTGGACGTACTTCTTCAGGCGGTGACCATTCACCGTGAATGGGTCCTGACCGGGGCCCTTAATTTTCATAGCTCCAAGTGGTGTCTGCCTAACCACCGTGAATGGACCGAACCACCGGGACTTCAGCTTTCCCGGGAAGAGCTTCAAGCGTGAGTTATATAGAAGGACTTCATCATCGGGATAGAATGTCATGTGCTCCGTTAGGTGAGTATCATGAATACGGTTGGTGCGCTCCTTGTACAAATTTGTGCTTTCATAGGCATGGAGGCAGTGTTCCTCGAGCTCGTTAACCTGCATAAGCCTTGCCTCTTTTGCAATCTCATGGCGCATGTTGAGATCTTTAATAGCCCAAAACACCTTGTGCTCAAGCTCAATCGGTAGATGACATTCCTTGCCATAAACCAATTGATACGGTGTGGTGCCGATAGGAGTCTTGAATGCAGTTCGATACGCCCATAAGGACTCATCGAGCTTAGATGACCAATCCTTGCGAGACCGGCCAACCATTCTATCAAGAATCCTCTTAAGCTCATGGGTTGTCACTTCCGCTTGACCGTTTGCTTGAGGATGGTAAGCAGTGGACATTCTATGGGTGACCAATGTAGTCAAAATCCCGATTTAATCTTAAAATCTTACGATTTTACGATTTCACTGGTCTCTAGGAATCTTGATTCCACGCAAAATCTATGGTCATAAAATCTGGTAAAATCTCGATCAAAATCTTAGAATCTTACAAAATCAACTATTTTTGTTGTATTTTACGATTTCACTTTGTAGGGGAAATTACCAGTTTGTACAACTACATATAAGGCAGAACAAAGATAATTAAATTGATTTTTGTTTTGAGATTCTAATTAATTAAGTTAGAAGTTATTACTAAAAAATTTTTAAAATCTAATTCTTACTTCCTCGAATGAGTGCTTAAGAGCCGACATTCTCTCTTTTTTCTTATCTAGACTTTTCAAAGTTCGGTAATAGTCTTGTTTTTCGTCTCACCAACTCAAATAACATAGATATGAAACATGAAAATGTTTGGTTTAATTACATATTTATTCTTAATATGTTGTTGACTTAAATGTTTCGATTGTTGTTCATGAAATCTTATGATTTTACGATTAAAAACTATGATTCCGATTTCACCCATGTTTTTGATTCCACGTGGAATCCCAATTTTGACTACATTGTGGGGTGATGCTGAAACGTTTGCACACCCGATCGAAATGTCCATGGAAGTGGTTACCCCTATTGCTAATAATGAAGCGAGGTGTACCAAAACGTGTGAATAGGTATTGGAGAAACTTCCCCACCACTCTCAAATCGTTCGCAGGTAAGGCTTGCGCCTCTGTCCACTTGGATACGTAATCACGACTGCAAGCATTGCTCAGAGTTTGAGCATGGTGGCTCACCCAAGGATCGATGGCGATGCTATGTACCTATTCTTGTAACTCAAGATGCAACAACTCATTAGGGAAAAAATCATCAATGGGAGAGATGGGGGACTTACCTAGTTGTGATTCCTCAAGGCGAGAGAGGTGGTCTGCCGCTACATTTTATGCTCCCTTCTTATCCTTGATCTCGATGTTGAACTCTTATAGTAAAAGAACCCAACGAATCAGCCTTGGTTTGGAATCTTGATTTGTGAGGAGGTGGCGTAGAGTAGCATGATCAGTGTACAATATGGTATGAGAGAGCACCAGGTATTGTCTAAACTTGTCAAACGAGAAAACAATGGCAAGAATATCCTTCTCTGTCGTAGTGTAATTCCGTTTAGCATAATTGAGAGTTTTGTTGGCGAAGTAGATGGGGTGGAACCTCTTCTCCTTTATTTGCCCCAACACAACACCAACAACAAAATCGCTAGCATCACACATGATCTCAAATGGTAAGCTCCAATCTGGTGCTGTAGAATAGGCGCAGTAGTGACTTTGGTGTTCAGAATTTCGAAGGCTTCAAGGCAAGCCTTATCGAACACAAATGGTGCATCCTTCTCCAAAATCTTTGTCATTGGTGAGAGATTCTAGAGAAGTCCTTGATGAATCTTCAGTAGAATCCTGCATGGACAAGGAAACTACGAACTATCTTCACGGAGGAAGGTGGTGGAAGGCTGACAATGGTCTCGAGTTTGGCGCGGTCGACCTTGATCCCAAGCTTGGACACCTTGTGTCCTAGAACAATGCCTTAGATTACCATGAAGTGGCACTTCTCCCAACTCAGAGTTAGATTTGTCTCTTCACATCGAGCTAGCACCTTATCCAAGTTGGCTAGACATTGGGAGAATGATTCACCATAGACGGAGAAGTCATCGATGAACACCTCCATGAGATTCTCTACCAAGTCTCTAAAGATTGCAATCATGCATCTATGAAAAGTAGCCGGAGCATTGCACAACCCAAAAGGAATCTGGCGGTAGGCAAAGGTACCCATCGGACATATGAAGTTCATCTTCTCTTAGTCGTCAAGCTCAATCGTGATCTAAAAGTAACCAGACATCCCATCCAAGAAGCAGTAGAACTCGTGAACAACTAACTTTTCAAGCATTTGATCAATGAAAGGCAATGGAAAGTGATCCTTCTTGGTGGCATCGTCGAGGTGTCGGTAATCGATGTAGACTCGCCATCCCATGACAGTATGAGTAGGAATGAGCTCTCCCTTCAGGTTGGGGACAACTGTAATCCCTCCTTTCTTTAGAAAAACTTGTGTAGGGCTCATCCAAGGACTGCCGGTGATGGGATAAATGATCCCAGCATCAAGGAGCTTTAGAACCCCCTTCTTCACAACTTTTGCATCATTGGGTTCAACCGGCATTGTGGCTGTCTAACCAGTTTGAACTCCTCATCTACCACAATCCGGTGTTTGCAAAAACCTTCATAAATCGCTCTAATGTCTGCTAACTGCCAGGCTATAGCACGGATGTGTTTCTTCAAAAGCTTGACTAATTATTTCTTCTATCCAGATGATAGAGCAGAGTTGATGATGACCGGTAATTGTGAATCCTTAGCCAAGAATGCGTATTCTAGATGATCCGGTAGCTCCTTCAAAGTCAATGTGGGTGGTTTCTCATAAGAACTAGTGATTCGACTCGGTGCGTGTTCAATGATGGGTGGGGCAGGAGTAGATGCAGGAACAGGCTTCTATCTAGCTAATTCTTCCTGCCATTGGAGTTGTTCAAGATCTTCCAATGCGTATTCTAGTCCCGAAATCAAGCAAGACTTTAGCGGGTCGCTAGATGAGGCATTAGCAACGGAGTCAGCCGAATCCAACTCTAGAGAATCAACAAATAAATAGGTTCATCTTGAGCAGCATAATATTTCATACCGTCCTTAAAGCGGAATGTCACACTATCCTCTCTGACCTTCAAAGTCAACAAGCCATGCTTGCATCAATAGTCGCGCCGGCTGTTTCCATAAAGGTTCGGCCCAAGATAAGTGTTACATCTACCTCTCGGGTATCTAAACAACAAAATCAGCAAGAATAATAAATGGACCACAACGGATAGCCACATCTTCTACCATTCCCCTAGGTATTTTCACAGACCTATCAACAAGTATTTTCACAGACCTATCAGCTAAAATAAGATGTAAACTAATAGATTTTAACTGTCCTAGCTTCAACTCTTCATATAAGTGAGTATGCAGCACATTAATAGAGGCACCTAGATCAGCTAAACTACGTTCAATTTTACTACCATTAATAAGGCATTGTAAAGTAAAAGAGTCGGGATGGCGACACTTAGCTAGGGGTGGCCAGGGTGGGAAGCTACAGAGGATGACGGAGCACTCATCATTGAGAATGATGGAAGACACATTTCCTTTCTTCACATTCTTTGCAAGATCCTTTCAGAACTTCCCAAGTGGTGGTATTATTTCTACAGCCTTGATGAGTGGCATCTTGAGCTCTATGTTCTTCAAGACTGAGTACCACTTCTTATATTGGGTGTCGTGTTCCTTCGATTTATTCAGCAAGGCTTTGGGGAATGGAATCCTTGGTTGATAAGGGGGAAGAGGTGGCGCAGGCGGTGGTGGTGAAGGGAACGAGGCAGTTACCTCCTCCTCTTCTTCTTTGTCCTCTTCTTCTACTGTGATATCTACAATCTATGGCATGTCTATGGCGATATCATCGAGAATCATGACCAGATCGGGAGCTGTAGGACCAGCTATCTGTTTACCACTCCTTGTTGTGATGACCTTAGCATGTTGATTCTTGGGATTGGGATCTGTTTGGATAGGCAGCTGACCGAATGGGTGCCCACTAGAGAGAAGGCTGACGATGTTGCTTAGTTGGCTCTCCATTCTCTGTCCTTGAGCTATCTGCCCCTGATTCAAAGCAGCCTGAGCCTTGAATTGACTATCATGGTCATCAAGTCTAGATATAATCTGATTGAGCTTTTTATCCATCTCGCTCTCCTTAGTATCTTGTGGCATTGTCCTTTGAGGTTGCTGTCCTCTGGTGAACCTAGGCGGTCCTTGATAAGTGTTGTTGGGGAACCGATGCTGGCGATTTCCAGGTGATGTACCGTAGTTGCCTTGGTTCCGGTGTGGTGGCTGATAGACTCCACCATATTGATTAGGTGGCTTGTTCTCTTGGAATGACCCAGATGGTGGGCTATTTTGATTCCGATTTTCCCCGGAATTGTAAGGAGGATGCTCTTGGAAGCTTCATTGTTGTTGATGCTATTGTTGGGTTGCTGGTATTGGCGGTAGCCGGAGTAGCCCTGTTGATTGTTGGTGAAGCCTTGACCAACAAAATCCACTTCTTCTAAGGACCAGACAACTATTTTTCCTGAAATTCTGATAGCTTCCTCCATTATGTGCACATGTCCCACACCACTCGCAATCAGCAACAAAGAAAAAAGATGATGGAGGATAAATGGGTGCACCAACTTTCTTTAGGTGTTTCTGAACTTCGGCTTTGATATGTTCTTTGAGGCCTAACTGACTGTTAGTACCTTCAGACTGTCTCTTCCAATTTCTGGACTTAGATGCACAGCTTGCAAAGTGTAGAAGAGCAGCTTTGGGAGTGAGGGTGGTTCAGTCTCCTTCAGCCAAAGAGTTGACACATTTAGCAGATTCAACATTCATGCCTCTAGCAAATATCTCTGCCAACTATCTTTGCTCAAAACCACGGTGAGGGCAATTGTATAAGAGCTCTTGGAATTCATTCCAAGCATCATAAAGACTGACTCCCTCCTTTTGTCTGAACTAGGCAATACTGTCCTTGTATGCAGTGGTTCTGGATGGAGGAAAGTATTCCTCCACAAAGTCTTGGGCAAGAGTATCCCATTGTGTATAATGGCCACGTGGCTTGATTTGAGCCATCTCTTAGTGGCACCCCTGAGTGATAATGGGAATGCTCGCAAGCAGAGAGTGTTCTTGTCCAGGTTTCCACTCTTGAATGTGGTGCACATAGCAAGGAAGTCTGCCAGATGAGTGCAAGGATTATCATGTGGTTTTCCTTCAAATAGAATGTCCCTAGAACAGAGATGCTTGATCGGACGCTAGTCGCGCTCGGTTTGTTGTAATCCACCATGGTGCGTGGAGTAGCCATTGTGGGAGGTGGTGGTGGTGAATCAGTGTGAGAAGTAGGTGGTTGAGAGATGGTAGACTTAAAGGATGGAGATGATTCTCCCTTAGTGTCCTCAATTTTTATGGGGGAAGGTGGGTCGGTTATCACTTGCTTTTTTCCTTACTGTTGCTTTGTCGGTATGGAACTGCCATGAATGTCTAAGCTCTTAGTCTTGATCGGCTTGAGCTGAGAACGAGTAGATGGGCGATTCATATACCTGCAATTAAACAAAAACAAGAGCAATCAGTGTAAAATCAAAGTGTGATGGAAAATGGAAAGATGGAAAGTAAAAAAATAATTGCCAACTCTTCTTTCAAATGATTAAGAAGAGTCCTCGGCAATGACGCCAATTTGATAATTGTAAAAATAGTGGTCAAATAACATACCTACCAAAGTAGGATAGATCATATTCCTTGGGGTTTCTTCTAACCGTTTACTCAAAGCAATTGGTAATTATTCAGGTTTTAATCAAGTTGTATGGTGTGAGTTCCTCAAATTTCTAAAGCTATTATGCAATGAAAATGAAGTTGAATTAAAAATGACAAATTGATTGTTTTGATTTCCATTAATAGACGAAAGTTTAGACTCGAATCCCCCTAAGATAACCAAGGCACTAGCAATCACAAGACCAGCGACTTTTCAATCCTAATTCATTCAATTCTTAATCATCGTCGTAGCTCCTTACCCTCAGGTCTAACTTCACAGACATTCACTACTATTGAACTAGCTACCAAGATCGATTATCCGTTCGTGCATTCGCTTCTACAACAGATAATTGACTAGTGCACCTGAATTGATTATATGAGCTACTCTTGAAATGGATTAACCCTAAATGGTTCATACTAGAGGAATGATTTCATTGAATAGGTTAACTAATTGATTTGATGTTCTAGAATAAGGAGGACGTTCACCAACTATCCTTATTCTAACAAGAGTCTAAAGTAGGTGATCAAGCTAGAAAAGAAACATAAATGAAGAACAACTCAATTATGAATAGGGTTTTTATAATTAAAAAGTAGCAAGTATAGCGATTTGTTTTTAAAAAGCACGTTCTTTTCGAAATCCCAAATCTATCCCAGTTTTCAAAATAGTTAACGCCATTAGTGCTTGTTTGTAAACTTTTGAATGTTTTGGACAAAGTAGCTAACGGAAAAAAAATTAAGTGACTGTTTTCTTATAAACTAATCGGTTAGCCGGTTCATTGCTCTCTTAACCCTCCTTATCCACGCCTCAACCACCACCATCACCGCTTGCTCGCCGTCCGACAGGGAAAGGAATCTCCAACCTAACAATCGCTGACAGTGAACCATGAATTTATGTACAAACAGTGCTTTCAAATGTACGAAGTTGTTGCTAGCTATGAATTTCCCCTCTGTTTATGTGGAATGGATTGAAGTCTGCCTCAGGTCTACTATGCTCTCAGTGAATTTAAATGGTAGTCTGTGTGGTTACTTTAAGGCACAAGCTGGCCTTAGACAGGGTGACCCTATCTCACCCTATTTGTTTGTGATTGCAATGGAGTCTTTGAGCTGTTTGTTGGATAGAGGAGCTTCAGAAGGTAAATTTGAATAGCATCCACAGACGAAAGGAGTATTGACACACCTCTGTTTTGTTGATGATCTCATGATCTTCACAAAAGCAAAACCTGATTCTATCAAGGGGGTGGTGGACATTCTGGACTGGTTCCAGAGACTATCAGGCCTTAAGTACAACCCAGATAAAAGTGAAATTTACTTGGCTGGTGTGGGGGATGACACAAAGGATGAGTTAACTTTGTTAAGTGGCTTTCAACTAGGTAATCTTCCTCTTAAATACCTTGGTATCCCTCTTACCTCTGGAAAACTCAGAAGGCCGGAGTACAGGATTCTCATTGATAGAATCACAAAGCGTATCAAAACCTGGACAGTTAGGTTCCTTTCATATGCTGGTAAGCTGCAGCTTATAGAGTCGGTTATTAATGGTATGATCCAGTATTGGATTTCTATCTTCATTCTTCCTAAGTACATGATGAAAGAGGTGGAAAGACTCTGCAATTTGTTTCTGTGGGGCAAGTCTGAAGGTGGAAGAGCAAAAGTTTCTTGGGATAAGTTAGCCTTTCCAAAGAATGAGGGTGGCCTTGGCTTGAAAAAGCTTACTGTCTGGAATCAAGCTAATGCTGCAAGACACATTTGGAGTGTGTTTGCCAAAAGTGGTTCAATTTGGGTAGCTTGGATTGACAAGTATAGACTGAAAGGGGTTAGTATTTGGGAAGTTAAGTCTGATTATGGTTCTTGGAATTGGAAGAGATTGCTGAAATGTAGAAGTATCATGAAGCAGTTTATGACCACAGCTCCTTCTGGTGAGAAATACTTGAATGGTAAGTTGGTTACTAGATTCAAACCTAAAGCTGTGTGGAATTTAATTAGGGAAAGAAGGCCGACTGTGAATTGGTTCAACCTGGTCTGGACAGGTTACTCTGTGCCTAGATGGAATTTTATCGGTTGGCTGATTGTGGCTGATAGATGTATTACAAAAGAGAGGGTGAAGTCTTGGAATCAAAGTATTGATGCTAGCTGTGTGTTCTGTGGAGAGGAAGAAGAAACTCGTTCACATCTGTTCTTTGAGTGCAAGGAAACTCAGAAGATTGTAGACGAGTTGCTTGGTGGTTGCTTTACGAACTATCAATGGAGTGAGGTGATTCGGACAGTAGCTGATTGGTGCTGTGATTCAGTGTTTATGAGGGTCAGAAAATTGAAGTTCATTATGGTGATTAATAGCATTTGGAGAGAGAGATGCGCCAGGATTTTTGGTAGCAATAGCAGGAATCTTGATAGTTATAGCACGATTATTTTGGAGGATTTGAGATTATATGCTAGCTCACATAGAGAGAGAGATGCAATTTTGAGTTGTTTATAGGAGGTTGTTAGTTTTTTGTACAGTTTGTAGAGAGGTGTTAGTAGAGTGCTATCTCTTGTATAGACCTTTATTGGTTTTTTTTTGATGATATGAAACCCCTAATTCATCAAAAAAAATGTACGAATCAAGTTTCAGGTACCAACCCTTAACTTTCTCTTTTTCTTTTCTTCAGTATCTCTGTTGTTGCTATATATATCCACTCTTTTCAATTTACATGAAGCAATTTGATGGAAGACCACCCCCTTTCTTCATTCATTCATTCATGGATATTGCATTACTGAAAATGGGGCTTGTCATAATCAAGGAATGCAGTCCAGTAGTCTCTGTACTACTACTTTGATATCCCAATATCCATCCATGGTTTAATCACTCTGTCATTGTGCAACATTGCTGCCTCCTCAATAATCGCCGATTGGAAAGGAATCTCCGGGGACATCCCGCGCTGCCTCACTACCCTTCCTTTTCTCCACGTCCTATACCTAATCGGAAACCACCTCACTGGCCGCCTCCCCTCCGACATCGGCCGGCTCCACCGCCTCACCGTTCTCAACGTCGTCGACAATCAAATTACAGGCCAGATTCCTAGCTCGTTCACGAATCTCTCCGGATTGATGCATCTCGATTTACGCAATAATAGATTCTACAGTCCAATCTAGGCCAATTTTGGCCGGCTCAGGATGCTGAACCGATCCCTCCTTAGCCGGAACTACCTCAGCGGCTCGATTCCTGATTTAGTCTCCAATATCTATCGCCTCGTGGATCTGGATCTATCCCTCAACAGACTGACGGGGCGGATTTCGGTGTCGTTGGGGAAGATGGTGGTGCTGGCGACTCTGAATCTGGACGGGACATGATCTCCGGAAGTATACCGGTGGATGAGCTGAGCTCGGACGGCGGGCAGGCGATGGTTGAGGCGTGGATAAGAACGGTCAAGAGAGCAATGAACCAACTAACCGATTAGTTTAGAAAACAGTAACTTAATTTTTTTTTGTTAGCTATTTTGTCCAAAACGTTCAAAAGTTTACAAACAAGGACTAACAGCATTAACTATTTTGAAAATCGGGATAGATTTGGGGTTTCGAAAAGAACATGCCTTTTAAAAACAAATCATCATACTTGCTGCTTTTTAATTATAAAAACCCTTATGAATAAGAACAGACAAAATTAAGATCTAATTACCGCCGATCCGTGACCGTTTTAAAGCCCCGAGTAACTTACGGTTCATCTAATCTAAGCTTGACAGGTTTAGATACTCATATTCGATACAAAAGAATAAAAAACTACAATAGAATTCATCTCAGAGAGGAAGAACAAAGAAGATCCAAAAAATCTAATTTTGACGATTCCGTGAAGCTTCAATCTTGAGAAATCTTCAACTCCTAGCATCGAGCGTCTTCCAGGATGAAAAGATTATGAACTAATCTTGGCAAGAACTCTAAAATATGCTCTAACTTCTCTCCTATATGTGGGAAAGTCTGAAAAATTGAGAGTGGTTCAAAGGACGGCTGAATGGCTCATTAAATAGGCTTAAATCCGAAATCAACATTCAGTCTGGAAATCCTTAAGTTTTCACCGAAATGTTTGAAGTTTTCGGCGAAAACTTCTTTAGAAAGTATTTATCAACTTCGACGCCAGGATTTACACTTTTTCCTTCACAACCTCTTCGGCGAAAAGTGTGAACTTTTTGGTGAAAAGTTCTTTATGATAATTGTGATCTTTTCTGCGCCAAAATCCTCATTGTTCCCTTCATAAACTTTTCGCCGAAAGCTTGATACTTTTTGCCAAAAAGTTCTTCATGATAATTAAATGTAATTCATCGCTGGAATTTCTTCACAAAGTTTTCGGTGAAAACTTTGATGTTTTCGCCGAAATATTCTTAACTAGGCAGTTGTGTTTTAATTCTTGATCATTTCGATGATCTCGGGTCACTTCTTGAAGCTCCATTAAATCCCGAACACTTTCGATAGCTACTTATTTGATTGCAAAAACTTGTGTACTAAAATAGACACTAGAAAACACATCAAATAGACCCGAAACGGGCCAAGGTAACCAAATCGGTAGGAAATAGAGTAAAAGAATTGAAATTCACTAAACTACCCCTAAAACGTGTTTCAGACAATGGAATGTCACTTAATTGGGGCTGATAATCTCGATAATTCTAGTGTCATCAATCATGGATGGAGTGGTGGCTTCAGAAACGCCATCGAGTCATCTGATGCTGCATCCGCTTCTTCATCTTCCGCCCTTAATTTTCCTCTTTCTGACAGAGTCGGTTCTTGCTGCACCTTTGATCTCTTTTATTTTCTTCTTTGGCCTTGACATTGACCTCTGCCTGTTGGCCAGAGATATGGAGAGAGATCCAATGTTGAGTCCCAAGTTTGCTTATTTGTCTGCCACAACCTTTTTTCTTTTCTTGAAGGAGAGCACCCCCTACCTCACTAAGGTCTCCGCCCAGAGGTCTCCTCTGAATCCATTTGTTTCTTCCTGTTGTGCTAGAGCAAACTTAACCCCTTCAGAATTAATCGCCGCCGTGGGAGGGATCTAGTGGGTTAGGTCAAAAAGGCTCTACTGGTAATGGTCCGCTGGACTCTATGAAAAGGTTGGGTTGTGTAGTCCTTGGATTCCAGTTGGGCCTCTTCATGGTTGATCATCGAACCGCGTAAGTTGAGTAGGGGCCTAGTTGTAAGGTTTTGGTTGGGTGGGTGAAAAGGCATCCTTACGGAGTCTAAGACTTGTGCCATTGGTCCGTTCCATGAATCTGAGTGGCCCGTCTCACCGCTCCACCCTATTAAGTTCGCCAAATATGAGAACCCTCGATTGAGGTCCACTACATCATGAATAGGGCTCCAGAGGGGTTGATTCGGGTTGTGGTTAAAGCTTAAGATGTTTGATTCCAGGCACTGTGAGGGATGATTGAAAACCGAGGCCTGAGAGGGGGGGTGTGGACATCATGAGGTTCCCATCAGCTGGGTTTTGGCCTGAGAAGAGGTCTGCTTCCGCTAGTTGAAACCCTATATAGTTAGGGCCTAAGGGGCTAGCCTTGTGTGGCAGGATTTGTCTGCCTGGGGGCTTTGTAGGTAACGGAGGCGCCTCATCGGTGTAGGGATTTGTGTTGATTTGGTGAGAAGTAGATGAGGATATGTAATCTCGTCTTTCGAACCCTGAAGGGGGATTCCTCATCATTGGTGACATAGGAGACAAGTGGAGGCTTGGTGGAGCTTCTTCATCGGAACCTTGAATAAGGTTTTGGAGGATTAACAGAGAGTTGTGGTTCGCAAGAGGAGAGAGTTCCGAGAATATAATTTGGAGGGTTGGAGAGAAGAACTCTGGCAAATTAGTTCGACTACATCCGCCTGGTTGGAAATTTCTCTCAAAGCTTTGGATAGGCGAAATTGGGTTCTGACCTCCTTGGATGGATGACTCGGCAAAGGAAGGGTTGCCACGACTTCTATGATGTGTAAGGGTACAAGTTCTGAAGGTGTCAGGCTCCTCTTCCGAGGACGAGTTTGAAAACACTCAAACTTTTAGTGATGGTTTATAGACTCTCGAAGCAGTTCTAGGAAGCCCCAATGCCATGTCCGCTCTTCTCCATATGAATTGTTCTAGTAGGTGACCCAATCTTCCACAGTAGAGGCATAACGACATGATCTTTTCATATTTGAAAGAGATTTTATGGATATTACCGTCAGGGAGTTCTATTTCACAGTCAGTGAGTTGTGGTTCGGAGGTCTCCACTTCAACAAAGGCTCTAACTGCCCTCGACCAGCGGTTCCTTTCGAGGCCTGCTGGGTCCACCATAATGTTAGAAGAGAAGTAGTTATTGGTAATCTGGCTGATTAGCTCCTCTAATCTAAGGAGGGATGGGATATCCAACAGATGGACCCAAAGCCGGATTGTCTTGAAGGACACATTTTCTGCCATTCCGCACCCATTCTAGAACTTTAAACTAAGAAGTAAACCAGAGACCACATAAGGTTGGAATTTCGAAGCCGTCTCCCTGTGTCTTTTTGACTGGAAGGTGAAGAAAAATAGGTTGGGGCAATTGTCTAGTTCCTGAATGTCCATTTCTCCCATGCTATGCCAAGCTTTGCGAGCCACACCAATCACCGCTCCTTTGCTGGTTATTTTGGACGTGAGGCAATGTCCCACTAGGAAAAGAGGGCAATTGCTACTAGTGCTTTCGCCAGGAGTGATTTTAAGTCATTTTTCGGTTCCGTTGAGGGTTGACAAGAGTTTCTAGAGAAAGAAAGCTAGGCCATTGTGGAGATGACGGAGTTTTGGTTAACGTGGGCTAGGATCAAGTTCAAAATCCAGAGAGATGAGGGAGGTTTGTTGACTGATTTTGTTTTTAACTGTGAGTTAAGCTCTTTACCCAACACGGATATAAGAATAGATCTAAACCCCCCCATTAATACCTATATTAATTGTGATTATATGTTTGGGGTGGTTGAGCCCTCCATTGAAGAGGGATAAGGGGCCCTTTTCACCTGATGAACTGTCTGCGAAGGTGGGAGAGCGATTTAGCCATAACTGGCTCTGCCAAAACCTAGGATCTTAAATGGCATCTGTTGGTTAAATTCCTCTTGTCATTAGCTTTAAATTTCCAGATCTTGTTGTCCAGGTGTACTTGAGGTGGGATTAAAACCTCTATCCAGCCTAAAGACGCGTTAGAGGGAGCGTCGATGATGTGAACCACGACCGACTATGCTCTGTGACCCTAACCATCGCAAGTTGATGCTCCTAGCAACGAGAGAACCTATGGAACCAAGATGGAATCGGACTTTGACCCACTAGCTTCAGGTGAGCTAGGAACCAGAAGTATCAAGTCGAGGGCGCCACGAAAAGAGATGTATGCTCTTGATGATAAGCCAACCTTAAGCAATGCAACAACGAGCAAAGGCTTGAAGGGAAAAGAACATATGTTCTAAAATGAAGTTTATTAATCAAAAGGTGGTTTACAAGGGTGGCCGACAACCTCTATTTATAGGAGGAGTTAGGGAACAAGCTCTCCTAATCCTTCCTTAAATAGCTACTTCCTATTCAACTAATTAAATAATCTAAAGTCCAAAATAAGCTAAATTCTTCCTAAATAGCTTAACTAAAAGGGAAAACACAAAACAAGTCAAAAGGAGTCTTGGGGACGAAGAAAATAGCCTATTTAGGCAAAACTGGAAAAATCGGGAAACCCTAATCCGACGCCCGGGCGTGTTTCCTACGCCGGCCCGAATTAGGTGATCTTCTTCCTAATCGGGTGGAAACTTCGTGGAAGCTTCCTCAATTCTTCCAGGGACTGGAGGCCATGCTTCTTGGGCTTCTAGGGCCGGTGGAAATTCGTCAATGGCCCGAGCCAATTGATGGCTCGGTGATGACACTTGATTTTACATGATTATCAGCCTCATTTAAGCTACATTTCCTTGCTTGAATCTCGGGTTTTAGGGTAGTTTAGGTTGTTTTCACCTAATTGCTCTAATTCCTGCCGTTTTGGTTACTTTGGCCCGTTATGGGTCTATTTGATGGTTTTCTAGTGTTTTTGAGATTACACAGGTTTTTGCTGTTAAACATGTAGCCACAGACGAGCTCGAGAAGCAAAGGAAACCTCAAGGAATGGCCCGAGATCAATCTAGAACTCAACCACGTCAGAAGAAAGCACTGCCCCGGTGGTAACTAGAGTTTTCGGCGAGAAGTCCAAAGTCTTCGCCGAAAACTATTGCAAAAATTACACAGTCAAAGACAGGAGATCCAGTCGAGGTTTCCACTGAAGTCTTCGGTGAAAACTCTCAAGTTTTCACCGAAAACTACTTCCTCTTCCGGCTGGGATTCTGAAACCCTATAAATACTAAACCGGCGACCACAAAAGGGATATACCTATTCATTGGATTAAATTCCAGACTTAAAAAAGTTCGAGAGAGAGTTTAGAGAGTTTGAGGAGCTAGGAAGAGATCGTGACGCCATCCTTCCATCTCAGAGAGCTCGGTGCTAGGAGTTGAAGATCCAGGAGATTGAAGCTTCACAGATTCATCTGAATTTAGGTTTTACAATTCTTCTATGTTCTCCCTTTTGAAGATGTATTCTTTGTTTGTCTTCGATTCTTTTGTATTGGATATGAGTGGCTAAACTCATAGAGCTTAGACTAGATGAACCCTAAGTGACCCGGGGCTTTAAAGCGTTCACGGATCGGCGGTAATTAAATCTAGTTTTAATCAGTTTCTCTTGCATGTTTGGTTTGTTCTTAATTGCTTGGGTAAATACAGCTCCATGGCCAAACCTCTGAGCTCACTGACAATTATGGCCAAACGTATTTCGAAAACAAAAAATAGCCAAAAAGTTAACGGAACATGATGACTTCCGTTAAAGATAACGGAAAAAACTTATAATCATCCACATCGTTAATCGTGATATAAGGATAGCTGAGCTGGCATTGACACATAGGATTTTATAATGCTAACTCAGCAAAAATAAATATTAAGAGGTGCCAACTAATAATTTTTTTTGCCACATAGATAATTATTTATGTTTTTTATGAATATAATTAATTTTGTTTCAAAATGAATAAAAAATTAAAAACCCTAAAATTATTTCCCCAACCCTATCTTCCCTACGCGTCTTCTTCTCCACCCTGACCGCCGCCGTCCACCACCCATCGCCGCTCTACCTCCTCAGTCAACCATCCTTCTTCCCATCTCAAGAACAAAAAAACCTCCACCAAACCTTCCCAATTTCCCCACTTCTCCGCCGCACAACCACCACCACTGGTACCCAACGTCCGCTGCCGCACAAGAACCCACAATAGCCTCGACCTTAAACCCGACACTCATCCCATACCGATCAATTTCCTTGAACCTCCCCATCCGTAATCCAGCCACCCAATTCGACATAATTGTAATCTCTCGCGGCGGCTGATTCCGCACCCACCTTGGCAAATCTCATTTACAGATCTGGAAATTTAATTTAATGAAAAATCTCTAAGTTTGTAAACAGAGTTCTTGGTGGCTATAGCGGCAGAGGATGTTCTTGTTTGGGCGATGTTATCTTTCGTCGATTCGAAGCTGAAGTCACAGAACAAGTCCTCTCCGGTGACCTCGCTTTGTGGCCGGTGACATCTTTGAAGAAGAAGAAGAAGAAGAAGAATGGGAAAGGATATGAAGCAGAAGAAGAAGAAGATGATGATGAAGCACAAGAAGAAGAAGAATGGGGAAGGTGATGAAGAAGAAGAAAAAGAAGAATGGGGAAGGAGATGAAGCAGTAGAAGAAGAAGAATGGAGGCGGAGGAGGAGTATTGCATCATCCATTTTCTTTTCCCTTTTTCTTTTAATTTTTTCTTTTAATTTTTTTTAATTTTCAGAATTAGGTAATATTAAAATTTGGTTTGCCTAATGTATATTCTGTTAGCCACGTCAGCACTTTGACAGAAAAATGTAACGGCAGTTAGAAAATTGGCCATTTATGGTTTTTGATATACGTTTGGTCACAATTGTCAATGACTCTAAAGGTTTGGCCATGATGTTGTATTTACCCTAATTGCTTTTGTGTTTCTTTTCTAGCTTGATCACCTAGTTAAGATTCTAGTTAAGCTGAGGATAGTAGCGAACGTTCGCCTCACTTCAAAACACCAAATCAACAGTTAACCTATTCATTGGAACAATTTCTCTTTGTAGGAACCAGTTAGGGTTAATTCCATGCTAGAGTAACTCATTAATCACTAGTAATCACACCAGTTAGTTTTCCATGCAGAAGCGAACACACGGGTGGTCAATTAATCTTGATAGTTAGATCGGATAGAGCGAACGTTCGCCAGTCTTTAACATAAGGGTCAAGAGTTATGGTGGTGTCTGAGAACTGAAAGAACAAGGATTGAAAACCGCTGGTCTTG
This sequence comes from Linum lewisii, assembly GCA_034768395.1. NCBI lineage: Eukaryota > Viridiplantae > Streptophyta > Magnoliopsida > Malpighiales > Linaceae > Linum > Linum lewisii. The sequence continues at coordinate 39,358,156 of CM068297.1, forward strand.
TGATCACCAATGTTCTGGTGATCTTAGGGGGGATTCAAAATCTAAGCTTGCCTGTCGTCTTGTTAAGTCAAACAATCTTTTAATTTGTCTTTTATCTTATTTCCTTTTTAATTTCTCTGCTCCATAGTTTAGAAGTCGTGGAACTCACACCACGCACAACTTGTGTTAAACCTGAGTAATTTGTTAGTTCATTTGAGTAGACGATTAGAAGAAACCCTATGGAATACGATCTATCTTGCTTTGCGCTTGATAGTTATTTGACTACACGCGCGTGAAAACACTTCCATGAAACTGGCGCCGTTGCCGGGGACTTCTTGTAATTGATTGAAAGAAGAGTCGGCAGTTTATTCTTCTACCTTTCCATCTTTCATTTTTCCATCACACTTTGATTTTACACCGGTTGTGTTTGTTTTTGTTCTTTGTAGGTTGTTTTCAGGTTTATGAACCGCCCATATACTCGTTCTTAGTCTAAGTCTATCAAGCCTTCTACTTCAGACAAGCCGGGTAGTTCTGCTCTGCCTAGGCAACCGCGAGTTCTGAAGCACTCCACCACCGTCCCCACCTTCATCTTTTACTCCAATCAAGATCGAGGAGCCGAAGGAGAGTTCCTCATCTTCATCTTCATCCATTTCATCTACCGCATCACTTTCACCACCACCTTCTCATAGAATGGACGACCATCTACCGCTCCCTCCACCGCTACCGCCGGCTCAGAGAAGTCTTCCCGATTATAACAAACCGAGCATGACTAGCGTTCGATCCTCTATCTCTGTGCCGCGCAATGATGATTGGTGAACCGCCCGGTCGTTGTTCGGACGTTTCAACCAAATAAACCCTACTATTGCTAAGAAAAAGCGTATAGCAGATCGTATTCCGAGGGCTTTCTATGATTGGTTACTTCAGAACTAGCAAAATACTCAAAGGTAAACACGTTGTGCGTGGTGTGAGTTCCACGACTTCTACTTCTAAGGAATGCAGAAAAATTAAAAAAGGATTAAACTAAAGCAGATTGGGAATTAGGGTTTTGAAAACAAGAATGACAGACGAACTTAGACTTTGAATCCCCCTTCGTTCCCCAGAGCATTGGCAATCAACAGATCAGCGGATTTCGATTCTCATTCAATCAATTACTAAGACACCACCATAACTCCTTACCCTTAGGTTTAAGACCGGCGAACGTTCGCTCTATCCGTTCTAACTACCAAGATTAACTAGCCGCCCGGGTACGGTCGCCTCTCGCAACGACTTAATTAATTGGTGTGATTACTAGTGATTAATGAGTTACTCTTGCAGTGGATTAACCCTAATCGGTTCCTACGAAAGGCACGCTCCAATTATAAGGTTAATTGTTCAATTCGATGTTCTAAAGTAAGGCGAGCGTTCGCTTCTATCCTTAGCTTAACAAGAATCTAATCTAGGTGATCAGTCCAGACAAGAAACATGCACAATGAAGAACGAATCAAACATGAAAAAGAACTGATTGAATTTTGAATCTAATCACCGCCGATCCGTGACCGCTTTAAAGCCCTGGGTCACTTAGGGTTCATCTAGTCTAAGCTCTAAAGGGTTTAGCTACTCATGATTATTACAAAAGAAACAAAGACAAGGAAAGAGTTCATCATTCAGAGGAAGAACATAAAAGAATCTGAAAAACCTAATTCAGACGACTCTGACAGACTCCGATCTTTGGTAAGTTGCACTCCTAGCTCCGGTTCTCCGAGGTGGAAGGGATGGCGTCACGATCTCTATCCGGCTCTTCGAACTCCAACTCCTCGCTCCAGAACTTCAGAGAATTCTGATCTCAAAAAGTTGTATTATGATTAATTATGATTGTCCCCCTTCTTTTCGGGCCGCCGGATTAAGTATAAATACTTAACCCTAGTTGGGCCGGGCTGAGCTGATGTTTTCGCCGAAACCATAGGGATAGTTTCGGTGAAACTGGCTTTGAGTTCAGGGCTCCGCCAGCTGTTCAATGTCTTCGGTCCGAGCAGTTGATTTATTTCGCCGAAACCATCCTTCTGTTGGCATCAGTTGATTTGAACTGCTGGTTTCGCCGAAATTGGAGGCCTGGTTTCGCCGAAACTGTAAGTGTGAATGGCAGATTTTCGGTTTGACTTGATTGGCTTCTTGGATCGATTCCAGTTTGATTCCTCGAGGCTCCAACGCCTTAGACACGTCCATGGCTACTTTATTTGATGGCAAAAACCTGTGCTAACATGAAAACACTAAAAAACCATCAAATAGACCCGAAACGGGCCAAGGTAACACAAATGGCACGAGATAGGGCAATCGATTGAATATTCGTTATTCGACCCTAAAAACAATGTGTTAAGCAAAGAAATGTTGCTTAAATGAGGCTGATAATCACGTCAAATCGAGTGTCATCAATGATGATCCCGACTATGAGATTAAGATCCATTTCCTGGGAATGATCTCTAGGGACGTGCAGTTTGAAGGAAGGCCGCATGATAATCCTTGCACTCACTTGGTGGATTTCGTTGCTCTTTACGAGACATTCAAGAATGGGAATCTCGACAAGAATACCTTGTGCTTGCGAGCCTTTCCATTCTCTCTTCGAGGACCCACCAAGAGATGGTTAAATAGCAAGCCTTCCAGTTACTACACCGACTGGGACAAGCTGGCTCAAGATTTCGTTGAAGAATACTTTTCTCCTTCTAGAACAACCGTCTACAAGGATAATATCTCCAGGTTTAGACGGAAGGAAGGAATGAGCTTATACGACGCTTGGAATGAATTCCATGAGCTCCTCTACAGCTGCCCCCATCACGGTTTCGAGCAAAGGCAACTAGCTGAGTGATGAACTACAGAACAGGGTATCAAATAACTGCCAAGCTAAAAGCTAAGCAGATCGTATTCCACGGGTCTTCTAATAATCGTCTACTCAAATGTAAAGGTAGATTATTAAGGTTTAACACGTTGTGCGTGGTGTGAGTTCCACGACTTCTATTCTAGAAAATGCAAGCAAATTAAAACTAAATTGAAAGACAGATTTAGAGATTGGTTGACTTGACAAAGACGACAAACAAGCTTAGACTTCGAATCCCCCTTAGTTCACCAGAGCATTGGTGATCAATAGACCAGCGGATTTCAATTCTCGTTCAATCAATTCTAAGACACCACCATAACTCCTTACCCTTAGATTTAAGACTGGCGGACGTTCGCTCTATCCGATCTAGCTACCAAGATTAATTAGCCGCCCGAGTACGGTCGCTTCTTGCGACGACTAAACTAACTGGTGGAATTACTAACTATTTATGAGCTAATCTTGCAGTGGATTAACCCTAACTAGTTCGAAAGGCACACTCCAATGAATAGGTTAATTATTGATTTGGTGTTTTAAAGTGAGGCGAGCGTTCGCTTCTATCCTCAGCTTAATAAGAATCTAATCTAGGTGATGAAGCCAGACAAGAAACATAAACAACGAAGAACAAATCAAACATGAAAGAGAAACTGATTGAACTTTGAATCTAATCACCGCCGATCCGTGACCGCTTTAAAACACTGGGTCACTTAGGATTCACCTAGTCTAAGCTCTACGAGTTTAGCTACTCATGTTCATAACGACAGAATCAAAGACAGAAACATAGTTCATCATGAAAAGGAAGAACAGATAGAAATTGTAAAACCTAATTAAGATGACTCTGGCAAAGCTTCGCTCTTCGGTAATCTTCAATCCTAGCTCCGAGTCTCCGAGGTGAAGGGATGGCGTCACGATCTCTTCCTGGCTCTTCGAACTCTCAAACTCTGTTCTCTCGAACTTCTTAGGTCTGGAGCTCGTGAAAGTTCTATTATGAAAAGTATATTTTTGTTTTGAGCCGCCGGTTAAGTACGCCGGATTTTTCGGTGAAAACTTCAGGAGTTTTCGCCAAAAACTTCTGTGTAAAATGCTGGCTTCCGTCGACTGATTCTCCTGTGAGTTTTATGTTTAGAGTTTTCGGCGAGAACTTTGACTTCTCGCCGAAAACTTTTTCTTGTAAGTTCTACCGATTTCTTCTGGAGTTTTCGGCGAAAACCTCAGATCTTTTTGCCGAAAACTTCTGTGTAAAATGGGGTAGGAAATGTGTTGACTTGATTGACTCCTTGGATCGATTTCGGTGCAGTTCCTCGAGGTTCCAATGCCTTTGACACGTCCTTGGCTACTTTATTTGACGACAAAAACTTGTGCTATCATGAAAACACTAGAAAACCATAAAATAGACCCGAAACGGGCCAAAGTAACACAAATGGCACGAGATAGAGCAGTTGAGTGAATATTCGCTATTCTGCCCTAAAACCATGTCTTAAACTAAGAAATGTCACTTAAATGAGGTTGATAATCACGTCAAATCGAGTGTCATTAAATACCCACACTTAAGCTTTTGCTTGTCCTCAAGGAAACTGAATAAAAAATGCTCATGTTCACAAATGATAAGATCGATTAAATTGGAGTTCAAGCTCGCACAATGAATTATTAGACAGCTACTTCTAGAACAAGAAACCTGACATGCATACTGATCAGCCAAATAACCTGGTCTCACAAAAAACTGCACACGACAAGAAGTAGTAACCAATCATGCACGAATTTGACCTGACCGACCAGACTCCTTGATGAGATCCAACACTGCTGCCCTTATGCCAACCGGTACTCCTACACCCCACCAGGGTCACCAGGCCGAGTTAAGACCCTAGGGCCTTACAAGAAGTGTCTAGGTCCAAGAACAGGCCATCTGTATAACAAGAAATATCAACTAAGTCCTTCCCTTGCAGGTAGAAAGACTCCGAGAGATGGAATGCTGTTCCAGGCCATGCTGCTGGCCGAGGGTATAAGCCCTAGTACCGAAGAGAAGCTTCAACCCGCTCTTAGTCTGACCTCCAGGAGCCCTAAAAAAGAAGCTGGTTCTTTGAGTGACCCTCTGGAAGCATTTCTGGAGTACAGAAGGAAGAGAGTCCCAGAACCCTTGGCCCGAAAAGGAGAGCTTTCAAAGATTGACCTTGAGCCGAGCTATGAGAAGAATTGGAGTTCGTGGCCCCGAAGCATGACACTTGGACTGACCCCGGAGAGCTATGTCTGAAGCTACCTGGAGGCCTACCTAAAGCTTAGGAAGGAAGGCTCGAGCAGAAAAGGAAAGGAACCGAAGAAAGGCCTGACCCGAGCCTTAGACCGGCAGCCGGACTGATCTGAGGGATCCCATGAAGTCGGCCAAGAAGCCCGGTCACTGAACCAGCCCGAAGCACAAAGCCCGCGACTGCCACCCGAGTCAAGCCCGGCGCTCAACCGGTCAAGCCCACCGGGCCGCCACACGCGCCCAACCGGCCAAATTAGGGTTTTTGACCTAATTAGGGTCTTTTGTTCTGCTTTAAAAACTACAACTATTATTTTATGTTTTATTCCTTTTTAGTAGGACTGTTTAGGGGTTTTAGGATTCTATTTACGAATAGGACTCTTTATTCTATTCTTATTTAGGAAGTAGTGTTTAGGGAGGAGAGCTTGTTCCCTCACCTATATATAGAGGCCGTCGACCACCCTATGTAAAAACAACTTTTATAAAATAAACAACCCTCTTTGAAAGAACTTTGTTCTGAAATCCTTAGGGTTGGTTACCTAAATAGTCACTGAACTTTGGCCAAATAACCCGGAAGTCACTAAACAAAAAAATTGCAATTGACATTACCGAACTTTGGCTCAATATCCAAATGGTCACTGTTAGCTACGGACATCCATTTTTCCATCCATTCTCCTATGTGGACTTGCCAACTCCACTGCCACGTCATTTAAAGTGCCACATCAGATCCTATCTACCCAAAATTAACCCAAGTACCCAACCAATTATTAACCCGACCCAATTACATAATCTAACCGAAAAACCAATTTTGTCCTCTTCCACTCTCCACACTACCAATCATTCTCCTCCACAAACCGATGATGGCCGGAGAAACTCCGCCGAAGGCAGCCGCCGCCGCTGACGATGACGGAGCTCCTTCCTTCAGATCTGAGCAGCGAGAGAGAGCCGCCGCCTTCTTCCTTCAGATCTGAGCAGCGGCGGCGGAGCGGACTGTAGTAGAAGCAGAAGGAAAAAGGGTCATCGCCGTTACCATTACCAGCTCTAATTCAGCCCTTTCAGCAGCCAATCCAAGCTCTTTCACAACATCGCCATTACCATTCCTCCACAGAGGGCTCGATCTAACAGAGTAATTCGTGTACCTGCTCGGCCACAGGCAGAATCCGTCGTGGTGCTTCGCTGTGAGGATGACCATTGTTGAATCCGGCGTCCTTGGCGACTTGGACCCACTGGGTTGCATTGAATCAGGTCAGGGCGAAGAGGGTCGAATCGGCGTGGCCGGTTCCCCACTCAGAGTCGGTGAAAGTGTTGGGCCCGAAGTGGAGGAACATGGCTAATTCGGTGAGCTGCCATTGGAGCTGGGGAGAGGTTGGGATTGGGAGGATAGGGAGCGGCGGTGCGGGTTGGAGGATTGAATTGGAGATTCGGAAGATGGTGAAGAAGATGATGAAGAGTTGGGTTTGGAGAGAGGGAGCTGGGTTCAGAAACGAAAGAAAACCCAGAGATGAAGAGAGGGAGCTGGGTTTGGAGAGTAGAGGAGGAAGATGGAGAGAAGAGTGGCGGCGGCGGCGCGGCGGCAGTGGTGGCGGCGGTGATGGTGGGAAGAAGGAGGCAAGAGGAGAGGAGTGTGGTGTGGTGTTGAGGATGGAGGAGGGAGAGAGAGAGGAATAAGGATTTAACTTTTCGGTTAGATTTGATTGGGTTGGGGTTAATCCGGTTGAGTTCTTTGGTTAGATGACTAGGCACTTTAAATGACGTGGCAGTAGAGTTGGCAAGTCCACATAGGCGGATGGATGGAAAAATGGATGTCCGTAGCTAACAGTGACCATTTGGATATTGAGCTAAAGTTCGGTAATGTCAATTGCAATTTTTTTTGTTTAGTGACTTCCGGGTTATTTGGTCAGAGTTCGGTGACTATTTAGGTAACCAACCCGAAATCCTTATTATATCTGCATGTTGCGATACTGAAGGCCGACTTATCATCAAGAGCATCCATCTCTTGGCGTGGCATCTACGACTTGATACTTCTGGTTCCTAGCTGTTATATAGCTGACGGGTCAAAGTCCTCATCCGCCCCCGGTTCCCGACGGTTCTACCTCGTTGCACGGTCTCAACTTGCGGTGTTCAAGGGTCGTCTGCCCACGGTTGCAGCGGTTCACATAAGTTGGTATCAGTGCACGGTTCAGCTCACGGACTACAATCTATCCCAGTCTCTAGGTTCACCTGGATTCATATCCTTTACTGCTTTCTTTAGAAAATTGATTCGAAAATTCCCTTCTATTTTAATTTCAGTTTCGAGTTGTAAGTTAAGAAAAAGAAAAGAAAGCAAGGCTACCTTGCCACGTTACTTCCTTTCATTGTAAGTTTGTTTCTAAGAAGAGGGGATAGAAAATTGCTTCCGATTGCTAGTACTAACCATGGAAGACGAGGGATTAGCCAACGTGAAAGGCCACATTCAGCATCTGGACGCTACTTTGGCTGCCGTCCAAGAAACCCTAGCCAGGCTTGAAGCCGGGAGAGGACGAGATGAGCGCCGAGAAGACAGCCCCAAAGGTTTGAATAGAAGAGCCCGACGGCTAGCTCAGGAGATTGACGGTGACTTGAGCAACCTCAAGCTCACCGTGCCTAAGTTTGCCGGCACATACAATGCCGACGAGTACTTGGATTGGGAAAGAAGTATGGAGGACTTCCTCGAGTGCCACCACTATTCCGAATGAAGAAAAGGTAATCCTCGCCACCCTTGAATTCACTGACTATGCTGCTCTATGGTAGAGCCAGTACAAGAGCCGAGTTCAAAGAGATGAGGAAGACCCCATCGAGTCATGGCGAGACCTCAAGAGAATCATGAGGAAGAAGTTCGTTCCTGTAACTTACATCCGAGATCTACACACCTCCCTCCGGAACTTAAAACAAGGCACCATGTCCGTGGAGCAATACACCAAGGAGATCGAGATGTTGGTAGCCAGACTTGACCTCCGAGAAGAGCCCGAAGCAAAGATAGCCCGGTTTGTGGGTGGGCTACACCCCGAGATCATGCATCAAGTCAACATCCTTAACTATTTTGACTATGAAGATCTCAAGGCCCTAGCTTACCGTGTGGAGAGAGAGATGAGGAAGGGTTACCCGAGAAGATTAGCCAATGCCCCGTGGAGAGGAGGCTCGAGTACAAGCCAAGCCCCATGGAAGCCCGACCAGCCCCAAGGGTTCGACACCACCGGTAACATCTGCCCAACCTACTTCTAAGGTTCAGAATTCTAACCCATGTCCTAGTGGAATTGTATGCTTTAAGTGTCAAGGTAGAGGACACATCTCAAGGGACTGCCCTAACCAACGGACGATGGTGGTAAAAGAAGGAGGAATCGAGACAGATGATGAAGAAGAAGAGAAGAAGGAAGAAGAAAAATAGTCTGATGAAGAAGAAGAAGTTAAGCCCTAAGGACTTGAGAAGTTTGCAGGGTTCACCTCTAAAACCCTAGCACCCGGCGTCCCGGCCCCAGCCCCGGCCCCGGCCCAGCACCAGCCCCGGCCCCAGGCCCGGCACCAGCCCCGGCGCAGTCCAACCAAGCCCCAGCGCCCCAGCGCTCGGCCCCAGCCCCGGCACTGCCTGAACAGGCCCCAGCGCCCCAACGCTCGGCCCCATCCCCGACGCTGCCCGACCAGACCCCAGCGCCCCAGCGCTCGGCCCTAGCCCCGGCGCTGCCCAACCAAGGCCCAGCGATCCAACGCTCGGCCCCGACCCCGGCTGGCACTGCCTGACCAGCCCCGGCGTCCCAGCACCCGGCCCCGACTGGCGCTACCCGACCAGCCTCGGCGCTCCAACACCTAGCCTCAGTACTGCCCGACCGGGCCCCAGCGCCCCAGCGTCCGGCCTCGACTGGCCCTACCCGCCCAGTCCTAGTGCCCCAGCACCTAGCCCCGGTGCTGCCCGACCAGGCCCCGGCGCCCCAGCGTCCGACCCCGACTGGCCCTACCCGCCCAGTCCTAGTGCCCCAGCACCTGGCACTACCCTGCCCGACCAGGCCCCGACCGCCCTAACACCCGACCCCGACCTATCACTGCCTAAGGCCCCCCGGCGCATCACCACCCGACGTGGCCCCCGACCTCGAGTCCGGCGCGTCCCTGCTCGACGCTCAGCCCCGGTCCTACCCGACCTCAGCTGCCCCGACACGATGATGGCCGACGCTACCGACCTGCCCGCCGCACCACCACCCGTCACCGCCGCCGCCTTGCCACTGCCTGATGCGTCCCTGCCCACCGCCGCCAGCTCTCCACTGCCCGTCACCACCTTGCCACTGCCCGACGCGTCACTACCCGACTCTGTCGCCTCCCCACTGCCTAGCGCCGCCACTCTACCCGATGTGCCCTGGTTTACCTCCAGCACCTCCGACACCCCCGTGCCCCGACCCGACGCTTCACCGATGGTCCCCTGTGCACCCAAGATTCAATGGGAGATCACCTTCCGAAGGATTCTGAGGGCTGCCCCGAGTGAAGAAGATCCGGATGCTAACCCGGATGTAGAAATGAGTGAGGAACTCTCACCCGCTACCTCCCCGAGCCTTAACATTATTGTTGATAGTTTTTCAGGAGAGGGAGCTGTGGAGACCGATGGAGAAAGCACTGAAGGACCCGAGCCTTGGTCCGTTACTGACTCATATGACACTCCTAGGTCTAAAGATGATGCTGAGTCTTCCCCGACCGTGGCCAACAAGATTGCTGAAGTTTGGAAGAGAGTGATGAGTGCTAGGAGAGAACTCGAGATGGATTTGAGGACAAATCCAAGGCAAGAAGAGGGGAATGATGAGATCCAACACTGCTGCCCTGATGCCAACCGGTACTCCTACACCCCACCAGGGTCACCAGGCCAAGTTAAGACCTAGGGCCTCACAAGAAGCGTCTAGGTCCAAGAACATGCCATCTGCAAGCCCTAAAGCCAAGGTATAACAAGAAATATCGACTAAGTCCTTCCCTTGCAGGTAGAAAGACTCCGAGAGATGGAATGTTGTTCCAGGCCATGCTGCTGGCCGAGGGTATAAGCCCTAGTACCGAAGAGAAGCTTCAACCTGCTCCTAGTCTGACCTCCAAGAGCCCTGAAGAAGAAGCCGGTTCTTTGAGTGACCCTCTGGAAGCATTTCTGGAGTACAAAAGGAAGAGAGTCCCAAAACCCTTGGCCCGAAGAGGAGAGCTTTCAAAGATTGACCTTGAGCCGAGCTATGAGAAGAATTGGAATCCGTGGCCCCGAAGCATGACACTTGGACGTGCGCCCTCTTTCCATGGAGTCACTCCATGATCATGACGAGGACTATTACCGGAATGTGCATGACGCCCTAGCACCGGCAGGTCTCCTAGAGCTGACCACCATGGCTGCCGAGTTCCCAGACATCGCTCTCCAGGAGTTCTGGGCGACCTTTGATCTGGACGAGCACAAGAGGAAGCAACGCTAGAAGGTTGTCACCTTCTATCTTGGTGGGGTGTACAGGCAGCTCACCTACGATGAGTTTGCTGCTCATCTCGGCATCCCCTACGAGCACTATCACGATCATCACTTAGGCTGGGGCGAAGATGATAACGACGAGGAGTACCACGCACTCTGGAGCCACATGACAGGCGTGCCTGGCGATCGCCTCGGGGCGAGCAACTCAGTTAAGTCTCTCTCTCACCCTCTCTTTAAATTTATTCATATGGTTTGGCGTAGGTCGCTTTTATATGTTCCAGATAAGGATCGCCACCATATCCTCAAGGAGGAGCTCATGCTTCTTCGAGCCATCCGAGAGAGCTACCCTCTACACCCCGGCTGGGTACTGGCACGCATCTTCCGCCAGAAGACCAGGAGGAAGACGCCACCTCGCAGACTCCTGGGGGGCAACTTCATAGGACAGCTCATCCTCTCCTTCGGCATCAGCCATGAATATGGCCCGCACATTCCACGACACCTAGTTAGGACCGTTGGAGGAGACTTAGCGGTTGAGTACGACTTAGAACTCGACCTCAGTCCCCATGTAGCAGCAGATCCTCCACTCCAGCCTGTGGTCGAGTCGGAGGAAGAAGATGATGCTGAGGAGCAGCAACCCCAGCCGCCGCCAGTATTCCACGATTATATACCCTCGCCACATCATCCGGCGGGGTATGCTTACCAGTCACCGCCGCACATTCCCGATCCATACCAGGCGCCTCCCCAGCAGCCCCGACACCACCCAGCGGATGTTGGAGAGTTGTACGAGTGACTGCAGGAGTGGCGCATCACCGACAACGCCACTCAAGAGGCGTGATGGACTATTATGCAGCAACATATGCGCCGCGCCGACAGGCGGTATGAGGCACAGATGGCGTGGCAACGCCAGCTCGGCGAATTTCTCCACTTTCCACCTCCCGGTTCACCGGACCAGCAGTGATCGGGTTGTATTCCTTTTCTGGTATCTTCTTTTTATTTATTCTTTTCGAATTTCGATCCAACTTTTTTCTGTGTGGATCCGGGACACTTGTCCCGGTTTCCTTTTTATGTTTCATTTGTTTTTGTTTTGAAGGCAATCGGTAGATTCCCTTTGTTTCGCTTGGGCAGATTCCATCCGCTCCGAGGACCCGTGCTCATCCCCTACACGAATCATCTCGGTCCAGGTTCTTCTACTTCACTCTGAACTCTAGAATTAGTCCTGTGAGGACACAGTCCGATTTAAGTGTGGGGTAGGATGCTAGAGAACCTTGCATGAACTTGATTGCCCTTGATTGTGTTTTGTGTGTGCCTCGTGATTCCATTCCAGTCTCTCTAGCATTAGAATGGCTCAGTTCTTGATTTTTGATGTTAAGTTGTTGTTCAAACCTTCATAATGATGCTTAGACTGCTTAACCTAGAACTTGAGAACCAACTTGTATACTTTGATGCTAAATTGCCTGGTCAGAACAGAATTTTAAAATCACACTTGTAGTTTGTAGCCTTGATTGCATGAAAATGACCGAATCCGACTAGCAAACCAACTGTGAGCTTTTGATCCATTGCACGTAAGTCGCAATTTTAATTCTTTCTGAGTGGTTTTCTGCTTACTTGAATGAGTTAGAATTTGCATGAGACCTACTCGAGACCACACGATGACACGAGTTCTAGAAAGATAGGGGCACCTAGATTCAGCTACTAAGCCAGATAGCCTGCCAAACGATAAAATCCACTAGGTTTAGACCCTTGAGCTTGGCCTGTTCTTTCGGTTCGATAATACATTACAGCCATTTCCCATTTCTTTCACTCCCCGTTGATCCCCTGTGGTTGTAGTTCTAGATTGACCTACCGGAAGTCGGTTTGTGGTAAATTGCATATAGCCATTAAACAGGTGGTCTTAGCTATTATGTCCAGACGTGTAAACCCCTCTAGCAACTAAAAGAAAAATCGGCACAACAGAAAAAAGTAAGAAAAAGAGAAAAATTTCAAAAAAATGAAGAAAAGAAGAAAATCAGAAAAAGTTCAAAGTTTCTAGTTCAATAAAACGTTCTTCTCCCTCCAAATGGAAGAACGAAGTCAAAAGAAAAGTTCAAAAGAAAGAAAAGAAAAAAATCGTGTAAAGAAAAAGAATAAGTGCTAGGTTGCTTGAGGGTATCATAGGACGAGCGTTCATTATTCCACCCGTGTTTGGTTAGACGGTAGGAAGCCATAGATTAGATTCGAGGGAAGTTAGTCGAAAGCTACACCGCACAAAGCCATCATCATTCATTCCCATCATCCATCTCATTATAAACCCGAGTAGTGTAGATTTCATTACGGTCCTAGCAGGGAAGTCCTTCTTGACTAGATACTCGTGTTGTCACAGTGGTGGAGATGTGGTCGAAATGCAAACCTATGACAGAATTCGGTAACAGAAAATGATCGAGAGCAGAAACACGTCCTTAAACACAGAGAGTGAGAGTTCCCATTGTACTAAATATATCCTGTGTGAGGAGTCTGGTCGGTCAGGTCAAATTCGTGCATAATTGGCTGCTAATTACTTGTCGTGTGCAGTTTATTAGTGAGACCAGGTAGTTTGGCTGATCTGTATGCATGCTAGGTTTCTTGTTCTAGGATCGATCTGTCTAATAATTCATTGTGTTTGATTGAGCTCCAGTTTAATCGATCTTATCATTTATGAACATGAGCGTTTCTATTCAGTTTGCTTGAGGACAAGCAAAAGCTTAAGTGTGGGGTATTTGATGACACTCGATTTGACGTGATTATCAGCCTCATTTAAGCGACATTTCTTTGCTTAAGACATGGTTTTTAGGGTAGAATAACGAATATTCAATCGATTGCCCTATCTCGTGCCATTTGTGTTACCTTGGCCCTTTTCGGGTCTATTTGATGGTTTTCTAGTGTTTTTGTGTTAGCACAGGTTTTTTGCCGTCAAATAAAGTAGCCATGGACGTGTCTAAAGCATTGGAACATCGAGGAACTGAACCGGAATCGATCAAAGGAGCCAATTAAGTTCAAGCAATCTCCTGCCCGTTTATAAAGAAGATTTCGCCGAAAATAACCTATTATTTTCGGTGAAAATATTAGTGCAAATCGACTGATGCCACTTGAAGGATGTTTTCGGCGAAAACATTGTGTTTTCGGACCGAGAACTTATTCGGCGAAAAGGACAGAAGAAGCAGCTGAGTGACCGACCATTTACACAAGGATTTTTGCCGAAAATATCCCTATGTTTTCGGCGAAAATATCAGGCCAATCCGGATCAGTTAGGGTTATGTATTTATACTTACCCCGGCGGCCCAAAAGAGACATCATAAGACCTCATACCTCAGACAATCATAATTAATCGTGATACCTCATACCTAAAACAATTAGAATTAATCGTGAGACCTCATAATTTACATCATAATACGTCATACCTCAGACAATCATAATTCGCAAAATACAACTTTTCGCGATCAGAATCCTCTCAAGTTCTGGAGCGAAGAGTTAGAGTTCGAAGAGCCGGAAAGAGATCGGGACGCCATCCCTTTCATCTCGGAGAACCGGAGCTAGGAGTGTTATCTACCGAAGATCGAAGTCTGTCAGAGTCGTCTAAATTAGGTTTTTCAGATTCTTTTCTGTTCTTCCTCTGGATGATGAACTCTTTCATTGTATTTGTTTCTTTTGTAATAATCATGAGTAGCTAAACTCGTTAGAGCTTAGAATAGATGAACCCTAAGTGACCTAGGGCTTTAAAGCGGTCACGGATCGGCGATGATTAGATTCGAAATTCAGTCAGTTTCTCATTCATGTTTGATTTGTTCTTCATTGTTCATGTTTCTTGTCTGGATTGATCACCTAGATTAGATTCTAGTTAAGCTAAGGATAGAAGCGAACGCTCGCCTTACTTTAGAACATCAAATTGAACAATTAACCTTATAATTGGAGCGTGCCTTTCGTAGGAACCGGTTAGGGTTAATTCACTGCAAGAGTAACTCATTAATCATTAGTAATTACACCAGTTAGTTAAGTCGTTGCGAGAGGCGATCGTACCCGGGCGGCTAGTTAATCTTGGTAGTTAGAACGGATAGAGCGAACGTTCGCCGGTCTTAAACCTAAGGGTAAGGAGTTATGGTGGTGTCTTAGTAATTGATTGAATGAGAATCGAAATCCGCTGATCTGTTGATTGCCAATGCTCTGGGGAACGAAGGGGGATTCAAAGTCTAAGTTCGTCTGTCATCCTTATTTTCAAACCCTAATTTCCAATCTGCTTTAGTTTCAATTGTTTTAATTTCTCTGCATTTCTTAGAATTAGAAGTCGTGGAACTCACACCACGCACAACGTGTTTGCATTTGAGTACTTTGTCAGTTTTGAAGTAGTCGATCATAGAAGACCCTCGGAATACGATCTGCTATAGCTTTTTCTTAGCTTAGTAGTTATTTGTGTGAACCCTCAACGACAAGGTCCACCAAATTTGCATACCGTCCTTGAGACGGAATGTCATGGTATCCTTGCGGACCCTTAATGTCAACGAGCCATTCGGGACATTAATGGTAATGTCCGGCTGTTGTAACATCCTCGCCCAACCAAGCGGGTATTGGAGCTTGAGTTCGGGTGATTGAGGCATTGAAATAGTGTTCTTGAGGTCCCATCGAAGTTCGGGACGTTTGAATTTGAGTTGGGTCGAGTTAAAACACCTTGGTGGTGCTTTTGATGACACGTGGGCCATGTGTCATGCTTTGAGTGTTAAAAATGGGATTTGAGGAGTTCTTCACTTTTTCATTTTCTCCATCTTTCCCCAAACCCGTGTTTGAAGAAACCAAAAACTCATTTGGGTCAAACCTTGATTCCGGGAGTTGTAGAGCTCCGATTGACGATCCGTTTCTTGCTACGCGTTCGTGGCGGCGAGAGGAAGAGATCACTGGTCGTAGTTCTGGCTGGGTCGGAGTAGGCTGCTGTCAGTGAGGAGGAGAGGAGCTACGACTTTGGAGTTGTAGAGCTTGGTCGTTCGGGTTTCGAGAGTCGTTTTAGAGTCTCGTCTTCTCTTCCAGGTGAGGGCTTAGCATTGTGTAGATAGTTTGGATGATGTGAGGAGTTCTAATTTTGACTTAGATGAACCCTAGGTGATGCATGAAAATGATGAGTGTAAAAGGGGTAAATTGTGTTGTGAATGTGCTTGGTTGTTTATGATTGTCGTGGTGGATTGTCGTTGTTGATTGTCGTGGTGTGGGTTTGGGTATGGACTGAAATGAATTGATTAATGAATTGACGTAGAAATGAGGGATAGGGTGATGGGGAAATGTGTGCAAGTGCCTTGATGTTATAAATTGCCAGTTGCGGTTGCAGGAGAGTAGCCCTGCCAATGTGGGGTTGCTCTGAGTATGAGGAACAGGTGGATGACCCCTAGACTCATGACATGGTTTCCCCTGTACTTGCAGGTGAGGGTGGCCGGTGAGCTAGCCGGTTACCTTGATTAAGTGTTGTGTTGAATGTGTTGATTGTGGATTTGAATGGGAGGTGTAGGAAAGTGATGTGGAAATTGTAGAAGTGATGGGATGTGATTTGTGGGAATTGTGAACTGTGGTGAAATTGTTGAATGTGAATGATAGAAACTGAAGGAGCCTGCACTGCCCCCTAAAACTGCACTATGGGTGCTAAGTGCCTCTTCGAGGGAAAGAGGTGCGGTCACGTCTTCAAGGGAAAGGCGTGATTTGTTTGGTTGAGTCAAGTTTACGATTCCTTCAAGGGAAAGGTTTCGTGGTATCCTTCAAGGGAGAGGATGCGTTTTGGACCTCTCCAGGGGAGAGAGGTGCGTCGGGCTGGCAGGGGTGGTGCGGGATAAACTCCTTATTGGCGCCTAATAACTCACCTAGACAAGTTGAATGTGATTGTGATGTGTGTTTGTGCTGTGTTTGTGACTTGGGTGATTGGAGTGTTGTGATTATGTTGCTTGTGAAGTGAATTGATGCTTGTCCTATTTTATTCTACTGTACGAATTGCGCTTGAGAACAAGAACTGACCAACGTGATCACCTAGACTGTTTTTAGGGAATTAAAACACGGAAAGGGGTTAGGTTGGTTCCATTGTTGGATGTCTTGTGCAGAGTTGGAACCGCTCCATAGAATAGGCCAACGTGTAGGTAGGCCCGGTGGGTTCACTCAATTTCAATAGGAAATTGATCCCTTTCTCCCTTTCAGGATCCCGTGGCTAGTTAGAGTGGTGTGGGTGATCAGTGTCGAGGGCGGATTTCGAGAAGTTATGGACTGAAGCTATGAGGTGAAGACTGGAGCCTTCTTGGAGTTGACCTGTTTCATATTTCAGTTGACTTTGAATGTTTTGGGAGTTTTCTATGGATTTATGTAACTTCTGGGTGTGTGTTGGATTTAATGGTTTATGTTGAGATGGTTGTACACTGTTTCATTGTGGTTTTCACGGATTACTGGAGGCCTCTTTGTTGATTTAAATAAAGGCTTGGTTTTATTTACGTTTAAAATTGTTTTTGTCTGTTGGTAATACTCAAGAACGGTTCAACCATGGGTTTCATCGGGTTGATACGAGACGGGTGTTACAAGTGGTATCAGAGCCTGGTTAGTTGCTGCTGTGTGGGTGAATTGTCTTTTCTTCTAGAGGAGTAATTAACCTCATAGGGAGAAGGGATGAAGCATCGGCACGGGACCAACTTTCTAGGGGTTTTTGCAACTGTTTTAATCGGAGGGGGGTTTGAAAGAAAACTATTTGAAAAGATTTGATTTATGAGCGGTCAACTGAAATGTTTAATGTCCTCCTGTAGTGAGAACCAGTCGATAGGAAGTCCTTCCGTTGGTCACTCCGGACATGGAGTAATGGGGCGTCGGTTTCGACCATCAGATTTGAAGGGTTGGAACTTCAGTGAGTTTGCTGGGGAAGTGGCTGATCCGGCTATGGCTGAAATGTGGATTAAGGAGTGCAACTTCAAGTTCTTGAGGGCTGGATTTGAGGATGGGATGAGGTTGCAAGCCATGACCTTTCTGCTTAAGGGTCATGCCCTAGAGTGGTGGGAGTCCTTACCAGAGAGTCAGGTGTATCCACCTGAGTTGGGGTTTGAGGAGTTTCTAGGGATGTTCCGTGATCAGTTTTGTCCGGATATATGGAGAGAGGCAAAGGCTAAGGAGTTCCTAGAGCTGGTACAGGGTGAGAGGACGGTTATGCAGTATTACATGGAGTTCACCAATCTCTCCCAGTGGTACGATGAGCAGGTTAACCGGGAACAGAAGTTGATTCGCCGGTTTAAAAGGGGATTGAGATGGGAGATTCAGGAGGGTGTCACATCTGGCGACATGGGAAGTTTGGTTACGGTGAAAGGGGCTGCCATGGAGAGGGAACACTTGGAGCTGGGGAAGAAAGAGGACCGGAAGAGGACGGCGACAGCACCGCCTTCTCAGTCTGTGGCTCAGAGCCAGGCCGTTAAGCGACCTCAGCAGTCATACTCAGGGTTCAGGAGTGCTCAGTCGGCTCCGATGCGGGGAACGGTGACTTGTTTCACCTGTGGGAACCCGGGGCACAAGAGTGCAACCTGTAAGATGAGGAATGCTGGTTCGGCGCGATCAGGAGGGGCGTCCTCTGGACTTCCCATCTGTGGCACGTGTGGGAAACCTCATTTTGGCACGTGTCATCTGTTGAGGACTGCCTCAGTGACATGCTACACTTGCGGGCAGCGTGGGCACCGGAGCAATGTTTGCCCAACCAGGAGTGTGGCGCCAACCCAGTCTGTGGGATCGGTGCAAGGACCCAGAGCTCCATCAGGGGGCCATGGAGGTGGAGGAGAAGGCAGCTATGGTAGAGGGACCACGGGTGCCGGACGAGGAACGGGTGCTAATGCCATGCCTGTGGGAACTGGAGGAGATCAAGGGCGGCTGTATGCTCTTACCAGGGGTGCGGCAGAGAATGCTAACGACGTGGTAACCGGTATGATCTCTATCTCAGATCTTTCCGCTTACACTTTGTTTGATTCAGGCTCGACCCATTCCTTTGCGTCTGAGAAATGTTTGAGTAGTTTGGGTGTTGTAGCTGGTAGCCTGGGCGTTAGTTGGGATGTCAGAACTCCTTTGGGGACTTCTGTTCGGGTAGACAGTGTGTGTAGGGGTTGTAAGGTGTTAGTGGGAGGTGTAGAGTTTCTGGCGGATTTGGTGGTGCTCCCTTTCAACGAATTCGACGTCATCCTAGGAATGGATTGGTTGGCTAGGCATGGGGCCTTGCTTGATTGTCGGAAGAAGGAGGTGTTGCTTCAGGTGGAAGGTGTTGGCCAGGTGGTGTTCAAGGGTGTTAGAAAGAGGGAGACAGCACCTATGGGATTAATTTCAGCAATGCAAGCTTTCTCCTTGGTTCGAGAGGGGTGTGAGGCTCTGTTGGTTCAGGTATCGGTTGAGCAGAATGAGGAGTTGGAAAGGGTGCCGGTAGCTCGGGAGTTTGCTGATGTGTTTGAGGAATTACCGGGTGGACCGATTGAGCGTGAGGTGGAGTTCAGCATAGAGTTGATTCCTGGAACTGCTCCTATCTCCATCCCACCCTATCGTATGGCACCAGCTGAATTGAAGGAGTTGAAGGAGCAATTGCAGGAGCTCTTGGATAAGGGGTTCATCCGCCCAAGTGTATCCCCGTGGGGAGCACCAGTGTTGTTTGTGAAGAAGAAGGACGGGTCAATGAGGATGTGCATCGATTATAGGCGGTTGAACAAGGCAACGATCAAGAATCGTTACCCACTTCCAAGGATAGACGATCTCTTTGATCAATTGCAAGGGGCTGAGGTGTTCTCAAAGATAGACTTGAAGTCGGGTTATCACCAGTTGAAGGTGGAGGCCGGGTCGGTGCCAATGACAGCCTTTAGGACGCGGTATGGGCACTACGAATTCCTGGTGATGCCCTTCGGTCTCACTAATGCTCCGGCTGCGTTCATGGCTCTCATGAACAAGGTTTTTCATGAATACTTGGACAAGTTCGTGATAGTGTTCATCGATGATATTCTCATCTATTCCAAGAATGAGAAGGAGCATGAGGAGCATCTGAGGATTGTTTTCCATAAGTTGAGGGAGCAACAACTATTTGCCAAGTTCTCGAAGTGTGCCTTTTGGTTGGAAGAGGTGTTGTTTCTTGGACATGTGGTCTCTAAGAGAGGTGTGGAGGTTGACCCGAAGAAGATTGAAGCGGTGGTTAACTGGTCACCACCTAAGGATGTGTCGCAACTAAGGAGCTTCTTGGGTTTGGCTGGTTATTATCGAAGGTTTGTCGAGGGATTCTCCACTATAGCCTCCCCTCTACATAAGTTGTTGAGGAAGGAGTCAAAGTATGAGTGGAGTGAGGCGTGCTAGAAAAGCTTCGAGGAGTTGAAGAAGCGGTTGACTTCGGCTCCGGTGTTGACCTTGCCGGTGGAAGGTGGCGAATATGTGGTATTTAGTGATGCTTCACTGCAAGGGTTGGGGTGTGTGTTGATGCAGAATGGGAAGGTGGTTGCTTATGCCTCACGTCAGCTTAGAGTGCATGAGGTGAACTATTCGACCCACGACTTGGAGTTAGCAGCAGTGGTGTTCGCTTTGAAGTTGTGGAGGCACTATCTGTATGGTGAGACGTTTAAGATCATGACCGATCATAAGAGCCTTAAGCACCTTATGGATCAGAAGGAGTTGAATGGTAGGCAACGGCGTTGGATGGAGCTCTTGAAGGACTATGACTGCACCATTGACTACCATTCCGGTAAGGCTAATGTGGTTGCAGATGCATTGAGTCGGAAAGAGTTAGTTGATCTTAGGGCGTTGAGAGTGGAAATGCAGATGGATGATGTGGGAAGTTTGCTTGCTAAGCTTAGTATCCGACCCATGCTGGATGATAGGATTGGTGAGGAGCAACTCAAGGATGCTACTTTAGTGGCTATTCGAGGGGAAGTTGAAAAGGGCTTGAATAATGGGTTTGAGGTAGTTGGCGGGTTGTTGAGGTGCAAGGGTCGAGTGTGTGTGCCGGAGGTGGAGGAGTTGAGGAGGGGGATATTAGAGGAGGCTCACTCTTCGATGTATTCTATGCACCCCGGAATGACTAAGATGTACAATGACCTGAAGTTGAGTTTTTGGTGGCCGGGAATGAAGAAAGACGTGGCACATTTTGTGGCGACTTGTCTGGTTTGTCAGAAGGCAAAGGCGGAGCATAGAGCTCCGGGAGGGTTACTCCAATCTCTACCAATTCCGGAGTGGAAGTTCGTGGACATCACCATGGACTTTGTGTCGGGTTTTCCGCCAACTAGAGAGGGTAAAGATGCCGTGTGGGTAATAGTCGATCGTTTGACAAAGGTTGCTCATTTCATACCCATTCGGTTTAAGCCAAATGTGGAGGAGTTGGCCAAATTGTATATAGAGGAAATAGTAAGGTTGCATGGGGTTCCTCAGTCCATCGTCTCTGATCGTGATCCGAGTTTCACATCTCACTTTTGGGAGGGGCTGCATACGGCGTTGGGAACTAAGCTGAAATTCTCAACGGCGTATCACCCCCAGACTGATGGGCAATCGGAGAGGATGATTCTAACTTTGGAGGAGTTATTGAGGAGTTGTGCGATGGAATTCCAAACTCCATGGACTGAATTGCTACCTTTGGTTGAGTTCGCCTACAATAACTCATATCATAGTAGTTTGAAGTCTGCTCCTTTTGAGGCTTTGTATGGGAGGAAGTGTAGGACACCATTGTGTTGGGATGAAGAAGGTGCGAGAGTGTTGTCGGGTCCTCAAGTTGTGCAAGAGACGGCTGACCGTATTAAGGTAATCAAGGATAGGTTGAGAGCGGCCCAGGATAGGCAAAAGGCGTATGCGGATGGTCGTACAAGAGAGTTGAGTTTTGATGTTGGGGAGAAGGTATTTTTGAAGGTGTCGCCATGGAAGGG
This sequence comes from Linum lewisii, assembly GCA_034768395.1. Lineage (NCBI taxonomy): Eukaryota > Viridiplantae > Streptophyta > Magnoliopsida > Malpighiales > Linaceae > Linum > Linum lewisii. The sequence goes on from CM068297.1 coordinate 39,379,521, forward strand.
GCTGATGCGTTTTGGTAGGAAAGGAAAGTTGGCACCTCGATACATTGGTCCTTACGAGATTCTAGCTAAGTCGGGTTCGGTGGCGTATGTGCTGGCACTGCCGAAGGAGTTGGAAAGGATGCACAACGTGTTTCATGTGAGTATGCTTAAGCAGTATCATGGAGACCCTGCACATGTGATTCAGCCGGAGGAAGTGGAGATCGAGCAAGATTTGACTTATGAGGAGAAGCCGGTTGCTATAGTGGATAGGCAAGTTCGGGTTTTGAGGAATAAGCAGATTCCGCAGCTCAAGGTGGTATGGAGGAACCACGAGAGTGAGTCGGCTACTTGGGAGACCGAGGAGGGTATGAGGCGGCGGTACCCAGAATTAGTGGAAGCTTATGCTTCAGGTATTTGCGTTCCTTGATGTGTGTTCTTGTGTTGCTTGTTGTGGTGAGGGTTTCGAGGGGGTCTAGGGTGTGTTTGGTGATGGTCTAGTGTGGGGAGTTGGTGTAGGAGTGTTGGGTGGTTTGAAGGAGGGCTGTTAGATCGTCGTTAGGGATTTTGGGGGTTAATAGGATGTTTGGATTGCTGCAATTCTTGCTGTACTCTCCAAATCGTATTGCTAGGATGAGTTGGGGATGATTTCGGGGACGAAATCCTTGAAGTTGTGGAGACTTGTAACATCCTCGCCCAACCAAGCGGGTATTGGAGCTTGAGTTCGGGTGATTGAGGCATTGAAATAGTGTTCTTGAGGTCCCATCGAAGTTCGGGACGTTTGAATTTGAGTTGGGTCGAGTTAAAACACCTTGGGGGTGCTTTTGATGACACGTGGGCCATGTGTCATGCTTTGAGTGTTAAAAATGGGATTTGAGGAGTTCTTCACTTTTTCATTTTCTCCATCTTTCCCCAAACCCGTGTTTGAAGAAACCAAAAACTCATTTGGGTCAAACCTTGATTCCGGGAGTTGTAGAGCTCCGATTGACGATCCGTTTCTTGCTACGCGTTCGTGGCGGCGAGAGGAAGAGATCGCTGGTCGTAGTTCTGGCTGGGTCGGAGTAGGCTGCTGTCAGTGAGGAGGAGAGGAGCTACGACTTTGGAGTTGTAGAGCTTGGTCGTTCGGGTTTCGAGAGTCGTTTTAGAGTCTCGTCTTCTCTTCCAGGTGAGGGCTTAGCATTGTGTAGATAGTTTGGATGATGTGAGGAGTTCTAATTTTGACTTAGATGAACCCTAGGTGATGCATGAAAATGATGAGTGTAAAAGGGGTAAATTGTGTTGTGAATGTGCTTGGTTGTTTATGATTGTCGTGGTGGATTGTCGTTGTTGATTGTCGTGGTGTGGGTTTGGGTATGGACTGAAATGAATTGATTAATGAATTGACGTAGAAATGAGGGATAGGGTGATGGGGAAATGTGTGCAAGTGCCTTGATGTTATAAATTGCCAGTTGCGGTTGCAGGAGAGTAGCCCTGCCAATGTGGGGTTGCTCTGAGTATGAGGAACAGGTGGATGACCCCTAGACTCATGACATGGTTTCCCCTGTACTTGCAGGTGAGGGTGGCCGGTGAGCTAGCCGGTTACCTTGATTAAGTGTTGTGTTGAATGTGTTGATTGTGGATTTGAATGGGAGGTGTAGGAAAGTGATGTGGAAATTGTAGAAGTGATGGGATGTGATTTGTGGGAATTGTGAACTGTGGTGAAATTGTTGAATGTGAATGATAGAAACTGAAGGAGCCTGCACTGCCCCCTAAAACTGCACTATGGGTGCTAAGTGCCTCTTCGAGGGAAAGAGGTGCGGTCACGTCTTCAAGGGAAAGGCGTGATTTGTTTGGTTGAGTCAAGTTTACGATTCCTTCAAGGGAAAGGTTTCGTGGTATCCTTCAAGGGAGAGGATGCGTTTTGGACCTCTCCAGGGGAGAGAGGTGCGTCGGGCTGGCAGGGGTGGTGCGGGATAAACTCCTTATTGGCGCCTAATAACTCACCTAGACAAGTTGAATGTGATTGTGATGTGTGTTTGTGCTGTGTTTGTGACTTGGGTGATTGGAGTGTTGTGATTATGTTGCTTGTGAAGTGAATTGATGCTTGTCCTATTTTATTCTACTGTACGAATTGCGCTTGAGAACAAGAACTGACCAACGTGATCACCTAGACTGTTTTTAGGGAATTAAAACACGGAAAGGGGTTAGGTTGGTTCCATTGTTGGATGTCTTGTGCAGAGTTGGAACCGCTCCATAGAATAGGCCAACGTGTAGGTAGGCCCGGTGGGTTCACTCAATTTCAATAGGAAATTGATCCCTTTCTCCCTTTCAGGATCCCGTGGCTAGTTAGAGTGGTGTGGGTGATCAGTGTCGAGGGCGGATTTTGAGAAGTTATGGACTGAAGCTATGAGGTGAAGACTGGAGCCTTCTTGGAGTTGACCTGTTTCATATTTCAGTTGACTTTGAATGTTTTGGGAGTTTTCTATGGATTTATGTAACTTCTGGGTGTGTGTTGGATTTAATGGTTTATGTTGAGATGGTTGTACACTGTTTCATTGTGGTTTTCACGGATTACTGGAGGCCTCTTTGTTGATTTAAATAAAGGCTTGGTTTTATTTACGTTTAAAATTGTTTTTGTCTGTTGGTAATACTCAAGAACGGTTCAACCATGGGTTTCACCGGGTTGATACGAGACGGGTGTTACAGCTGTTGCCATAAACGGTCGGCCAAGGAGAAGAGTGACATCTTCCCCTCGGGTATCCATAACAATAAAATCAGCCAGAATAGTAAAAGGACCACAATTGACAACCACGTCTTCTATCAATCCTCTAGGTAATTTCACAGATCTATCGGCAAACACTAAACGCATGCTAATCGGTTTCAATTCTCCTAGGTTCAATTTCTCATATAAGCAGGTAGGCATGACATTAATGGAAGAACCTAGATCAATTAAACTACGATCAATTTTCACATTTTTAATAGTGCAAGGCAAAGTAAAAGCACCAGGATCGCGACACTTATCTGGGGGGGTATGGCGGTCGTCTGGCTGTGGATCGTGGAGCATTCTTCCTCGAGGGAGATGGAAGACAACTCTCCCTTCTTCTGTCCTTCGCAAGATTTTTCACGACTTTTCCAGCCTCCGGTATCATCTGGATAGCATCAGTAACTGGTGTATTCATATTCATGTTCTTCAAGTATCCATGCCACTTTCTGTACCGGGTATCATGATCTTTCTCCTTTAATTGCGCAGCCTTAGGAAACGGAATCCGAGGCTGATACGGAGGGAGAGGTGGCGCAGGTGATGTCTTTGTTAGGGGAGGCGGGGCAGTCACCTCCTCCTCTTCTTTATCCTCCTCCTCGATCTCTGGCTTGTCAATAGCTATAGCATTAGGATTTATGGCCGGATCAGGAGCTGCAGGACTAGCTAATTGCTTGCCGCTTCTTGTGGAGATAGCCTTGACGTGCTCCCTCCTAATGGTAGAGTCGTCTTGAACCGATGATTGATTAAGGAGGGGGCTATTAGTTAGCAGGCTAAACATGTTATTCAACATGCTCTCCACTCGTTGACCTCGAGCTTCATGATCTTGATTTAAGAGGGCTTGAAGCTTGAATCTCTCCTCGTGGTCATCGAGTCTTGTCAAGATCAGGTCGAGTTTTTTGTCTATCTCGATTTCCCAAGTATTCTCGAACGTATAACTCTGAGGTTGCTGTCCTCCGGTGAATCCAGGGGGATCTTGATCAATAAAATTCACTTCCCCTATAGACCAGTTATTTGTTGTACCAAAAATCTTCTTCATTTCTTTCTGCACTTCACTCTTGATCTGATCGTCATGGCTTGGTTGCCTCTTAGCTGCTCCAAACTGTCTGTCCCAGCTTCTAAATTTAGATGCACAGTTTGCAAAGTGAAGAAGAGCAGCTTCTGGTGTGAGTGCGGCGTAGTCTCCATCAGCTAAGGAGTTAACCCATTCAGATGATTCTTCGTTCATACCCCAAACGAAGATCTCGGCTAGTTGCATCTGAGTGAAGCCATGATGAGGGCAATCGTAGAGGAGTCCCTGGAATTCGTTCCAAGCTTCATGTAAACTTACTCCTTCTCTCTGTCTGAATCTTGAGATGTTTTTTCTGTAAGTAGTTGTTCTGGAAGGAGGGAAGTATTCCTCTATGAATTCCTGAGCAAGATCATCCTAGTTGGTGTAGTGACCGGGTGGCTTGCTAGTGAGCCATCTCTTTGCGGCACCGCAGAGTGAGAATGGGAAGGCTCGAAGGCATAGAGCGTTCTTGTTGAGGTTCTTAGACTTGAAAGTTTCACAGACAGCCAAAAAGTTACATAGATGTGTGCAAGGATTATCATCTGGCTTTCCCTCAAATTTCACGTCCCTAGAGATTAGTCCCAGAAAGGGGATCTTGATCTCATAGTCGGGATCGTCGTCATTAGAAGGCACGGTGATGGGAGACTGAATGTTAGATGCGCTTGGCTTACTGTAGTCCGCAAGACTCTTTGGAGCGGACATTGCGGTAAGGAAGATGGAACGGGAGTGATTCGATTCTGTACCTGCTATGATCTGCAAGGGACAAAAACAAGCACAACCGGTGTAAAATCGAAGTGTGATGGAAAATGAAAGATGGAAAGTAGAAGAATAAAATGCCAACTCTTCTTTCAAAGAATATAGAAGAGTCCCCGGCAACGGCGCCAATTTGATGAGCTGTAGGACAGTGATCAAATACTACCAAGCTAGAAGCTAGGGTAGATCATATTCCACAGGGTTTCTTCCAATTGACTACTCAAAGAAGCTGACAATTTATTCAGGTTTAAACAGGTTGTGCGTGGTGTGAGTTCCACGACTTCTAGACTAAGATGCAAGAAAACTAAAATGAAATTAAAAGACAGAATGATTGGTTGGTTCAGACAGACGACATACAAGCTTAGATTTCAAATCCCCCTTAGATCACCGAGGCAACAACAATCAACAGATCAGCGGATTTCAATTCTCGTTCAATCAATTTCTAAACACCACCATAACTCCTGACCCTTAAGTTTAAGATTGACGAACGTTCGCTCTATCCGCTCTAACTACGAAGATTAACTAGCCGCCGGGTACGATCGCCTTTCGCAACGACTTAACTAACTGGTGGAATTACTAACGATTTATGAGTTACTCTCGCAGTGAATTAACCCTAATCGGTTCCTACGAAAGGCACACTCCAATTATAAGCTTAACTGGTTGAATTGGGTTTTAAAGAGAGGCGAGCGTTCACTTCTATCCTCAGCTTAACAAGAATCTAAACTAGGTGATCAAGGAAGACAAGTTTAAGTGCCAAAGCAGGGAACTGTCTAACGACTACGTCTGGCGACTAACCCTAGCTTGCAAAAACCTAATCTAGGCGATCAACAAGAAAAGAAACATAAACAATGAAGAATAAAACAACCATGCAAAGAGAAACTGATTGAACTTCAAATCTAATTACCGCCGATCCATGACCGCTTTAAAGCCCTGGGTCACTTAGGGTTCATCTAATCTAAGCTCTACGAGTTTAGCTACTCATATTAGGAACAAGAGAATCGAAAACAAACAAGGAATACATCTCAGATAGGAAGAACAGAGAAGAACTGTAAAACCTAATTTGACGAATCCGTGAAGCTTCAATCTCCGATAATCTTCAATCCAAGCTCCGAGTCTCCGAGGTGAAGGGATGGCGTCACGATCTCTCCACGATTCTTTGAACTCTCTAAACTCTCTCTCTTGACTTCTAGGTCTGGAAATTATGATTGATATTATAAGGTATATCTGATTTGGGCCGCCGATTAAGTATTTATACTTAACCCTAAACCGCCATATTTTAACTAGGATTTTCGGCGAAAATAGTAAGGAATTTTTGCCGAAAATTCCTTTCTAGAAGTGAATGACCGCCGACTATTTCTTCTGTGATTTTCGGTCCAAAAGTTTTCGGCAAAAACTTAGTGTTTTCGCCGAAAATATCCTTCAGTTGACATCAGTGATTTGTTCATGCATTTTCGCCGAAAATACTAAGGCATTTTCGACGAAAATTCCTTTGTAAACCGGGGCAGGAATTTGTTTGACTTGGTTGGCTCCTTGGATTGATTCCGGTGTGATTCCTCGAGGTTCCAACGCCTTAGACACGTCCTTGGCTACTTTATTTGATGGCAAAAACCTGTGCTAACATAAAAACACTAGAAAACCATCAAATAGACCCGAAACGGGCCAAGGTAACACAAATGGCACGAGATAGGACATTTGATTGAATATTCGCTATTCTACCCTAAAAACCATGTCTTAAGCAAAGAAATGTCGCTTAAATGAGGCTGATAATCACGTCAAATTGAGTGTCATCATTTCCTGACTACTCCGCCAGAAGACTCAGAGGTCGAGGCCACCTCGCTCACTCCTGGGAGGCAACTTTGTAGGCCGACTCATCATCTCCTTCGGGCTCAGCCAAGAATATGGCCCGAACATCCCACGTCACAGAGTACGCACCGTCGGAGGTGATTTGGCGGTCGAGTACGACCTCGAGCTGGTCCTCAGTCCCAGGTAGCAGCAGATCCTCCTCTCCAAGACAAGGATGAGTCGGAGGAAGAAGATGATTCTAAGGAGCCTCAGCCTCAGTATGAGCCAGAATTTCATGATCCTACACCCTCGCCACACCATCAGGCAGGGTATGCACACCAGTCGCCGCCACCTATTCCAGATCCATATCAGGCGCCTCACCCACAGCACCACCCGCACCCCGCGGATGTTGGAGAGTTGTACGAGCGACTGTAGGAGTGGCGCATCACCGACAACGCCACTCAAGAGGCTAGATGGACTATTATGCAGCAGCACATGCACCGCGCTGACGAGCAGTATGAGGCACAGCTGGCGTGGCAACGTCAGCTCGGCGATTTCCTTCACTTTCCACCCCGTGACGCCCCTGACCAGCAGTGATCGGGTTGTATTCCTTTTCTGGTCCTTTCTTTTATTTCTTCTTTTCAGATTTCGATCCAACTTTTTTTCTGTGTGGATCCGGGACACTTGTCCCGGTTTCCTTTTTATGTTTCATTTTTTTTTTGTTTTGCAGGCAATCGGTAGATTCCCTTTGCTTCGCTTGGGCAGATTCCCTCTGCTCCGAGGATCCGTGCTCATCCCCTACGCCAACCATCTCGGTCCAGGTTCTTCTACTTCACTCTGAACTCTAGAATTAGTCTTGTGAGGACACAGTCCGATTTAAGTGTGGGGTGGGATGCTAGAGAACCTTGCATGAACTTGATTGCCCTTGATTGTGTTTTTGTGTGCCTCGTGATTCCTGTCCAGTCTCTCTAGCATTAGAATGGCTCAGTTCTTGATTTTTTATGTTAAGTTGTTGTTCAATCCTTCATAATGATGCTTAGACTGCTGATGCTGCAGTTTTAGTGGTATCAAATAACTAACCTACCGAAGTAGACTAGATCGTATCCCACAGGGTTTCTACTAATCGACTACTCAAAGAAGCTGGCAAATTACTCAGGTTTAAAGACTTAGTGTGTGGTATGAGTTCCACTACTTCTAATCTAATAAAGCAGGAAAATATAAGACAGAAAAGTAAAAGGTTGACTAACGAGAAGATAGACGAGCTTAGATTTCGAATCCCCCTTTAGATCACCATAGCAACAGCAATCACAAGACCAACGGTTTTCAATTCTAATTCAATCAATTTCTATACACCACCATAACTCCTTACCCTTAGGTTTAAGACTGGCGAACGTTCGCTCTATCCGATCTAAATACCAAGGTTAACTAGCCGCCCGGGTATGGTCGCCTCTCGCAATGACTTAATTAACTGGTGCAATTACTAGTGATTTATGAGTTACTGTTGCAGTGGATTAACCCTAACCGGTTCCTACAAGGGGCACACTCCAATTATAAGGTTAATTGGTTGAATTGATGTTTTAAAGAGAGGCGAGCGTTCGCTTCTATCCTCAACTTAACAAGAATCTAAACTAGGTGATCAAGGAAGACCAGTTTATGCGCCAAAGCAGGGAGATGTCTAGCGACTAACCCTAGCTTGCAAAAACCTAATCTAGGTGATCAATCAGAGAAGAAACATAAACAATCAAGAACAAAACAACCATGCAAAGAGAAACTGATTCAACTTCGAATCTAATTACCGCCGATCCGTGACCGCTTTAAAGCCCTGGGTCACTTAGGGTTCATCTAATCTAAGCTCTACAAGTTTAGCTACTCATAATGATAACAGAAGAATCAAAGGCAACAAAGAAGATCATCATACAGAGGAAGAACAAATAAGAACTGAAAAACCTAATTCTGACGACTCCCCCGAAGCTTCAATCTCCTGGATCTTCAACTTTAAGCTCCGAGTTCTCCGAGGTGGAAGGATGGCGTCACGATCTCTCCACGGATCTTCGAACTCTCTAAACTCTATCTATCGACCCTAGAGTCGGCTGACTCTCAAAAGTCTGATTTGTGAAAATATGAATAATAATTAATTTTTTTTGGCTGCCGGCTGCTTCTCTTTAAATAGGTACGCTTAGGGTTTCCAATACAGCGCCGGATTTGGAAGATATTTTCGGCAAAAATATCAAATAATTTTCGTCGAAAACTTTAATTAAAATCCCCTGTTTGATTTCTTCTATGATTTTTGGCGAAAACTTAAGGAAGTTTTCGCCGAAAACTTCAGTGTAAATCAGCTGACGTTGCCTGTGAGTTTTTGAAGGTATTTTCGTCGAAATCCTCATAGTCTTTTCGGCGAAAACAGTGCTGGGTAGTTGGATCTTCGGTTCTGACTCTGGTTCGATTTCTGGTTCGATTTCGGTTCACTCCTTGAGGTCTTGAACACGTCCGTGGCTACATAAATGATGGCAAAAACCTGTGCTTCCACAAAAACACTAGAAAACCATCAAATGGACCCAAAAAGGGCCAAAGTAACCAAATCGGTAGAAAATAGGGTAGTTGAGTGAATATTCACTATTTTACCCCTAAAACCACATTTTAAGCAAGGAAATGTCGCTTAAATGAGGTTGATAATCACGTCAAATCGAGTGTCATCAACTGCTTAACCTAGAACTTGAGAACCAACGTGTTTACTTTGATGCTAAATTGCCTGGTCAGAACAGAATTTTAAAATCACACTTGTAGTTTGCAGCCTTTATTGCATGAAAATGACCGAATCCGACTAGTAAACCAACTGTGAGCTTTTGATCCATTGCACATAACTTGCAATTTCAATTCTTCTTGAGTGGTTTTCTGTTTGCTTGAATGAGTTAGAATTTGCATGAGACCTACTCGAGACCACACGATGACACGGGTTCTAGAATGATAGGGGCACCTAGATTCAGCTACTAAGCCATATAGCCTACCAAACGATAAATCCATTAGGTTTAAAACCCTTGAGCTTGGCCTGTTCTTTTGGTTCGATAATACATTACAGACATTTCCCATTCTTTCATTCCCCGTTGATCCCCTGTGGTTGTAGTTCTAGATTGACCTGCCGGAAGTCGGTTTGTGGTAACCTGCCTATAGCCATTAAACAGGTGGTTTTTAGCTATTATGTCCAAACGTGTAAACCCCTCTAGCAACTAAAAGAAAGAATCAGCACAAAAGAAGAAAAAAAAAAGAGAAATAAAAGAAAAAATGAAAAGAAAGAGAAAAATCAGAAAAGCCAAAAAGTTTCAAGTTTTCAGTTCAATAAACATTCTTCTCCCTACATATGGAAGAACGAAGTCAAAAGAAAATGTTAGTAAGAAAAGAAATGTGTAATGAAAATAAGTGCTAGGTTGCTTGAGGGTATCATAGGACGAGCGTTCACTATTCCACCCGTGTCTGGTTAGACGGTAGGAAGCCATAGGCTAGATTCGAGGGAAGTTAGTCGAAAGCTACACCGCACCAAAGCCATCATCATACATTCCCATCATCCATCTCATTATAAACCCATGTAGTGTATAATTCGTTACAGTCCTAGCAGGGAAGTCCTTCTTGACTGGTTACTCGTGTTGTGACAGTGGTGGAGATGTGGTCGAATTGCAAACTTATGACAGAATTCAGTAACAGAAAATGATTGAGAGCAGAAACACGTCCTTAAACACAGAAAATGAGAGTTCCCCATTTACTAAATATTTCCTGTGTGAGGAGTCTGGTCGGTTAGGTCAAATTCGTGCAAAATTGGTTGCTACTACTTGTCGTGTGCAATTTATTAGTGAGACCAGGTTGTTTGGCTGATCAGTATGCATGTTAGGTTTTTTGTTCTAGGAATTATCTGTCTAATAATTCATTGTGTTTGATTGAGCTCCAATTTAATTGATCTTATCAATTGTGAAAATGAGCGTTTCTATTCAGTTTGCTTGAGGACAAGCAAAAGCTTAAGTGTGGGGTATTTTGATGACACTCGAATTGACGTGATTATCAGCCTCATTTAAGCGACATTTCATTGCTTAAGACATGGTTTTTAGGGTAGAATAACGAATATTCAATCAATTGCTATATCTCGTGCCATTTGTGTTACTTTGGCCCGTTTTGGGTCTATTTGATGGTTTTCTAAGGTTTCTATGTTAGCACAGCTTTTTGCCGTCAAATAAGTAGCCAAACACGTGTCTAAGGTGTTGGAACCTCGAGGAATCGCACCAGAATCGATCCAAGGAGCCAATCAAGTCAAACCAAACTTCTGCCCCATTTTACACTGAAGATTTCGCCGAAAACACCCAAGGTTTTCAGCGAAAATCCATGCACAAATTGACTGAGCTCATTCAAGGAAGTTTTCGGCGAAAATGTGAAGTTTTCGCCGAGAACCAATTGTCCGAAAACCACAGAAGAATCCAGCCGGTGGTCATCCCTTTTACACTAGGATTTTGGCGAAAATACCTCCACATTTTCGGCGAAAATCCCAGTTAAAACCGGCGGTATTAGGGTTAAGTATAAATACTTAACCGGCGGCCCAAAAGAAAATATATCTCATAATACATCATAATTACCAACTAATACCGAAATTCTCAGAATTCTCAAGAGTTCTGAAGGAGAGTTTAGAGTTCGAAGAGCCAAGAAGAGATCGTGACGCCATCCCTTCCATCTCGAAGACTCGGAGCTAGGATTTTAGTTTACTGGAAGATCGAAGTTCTGCCGGAGTCGTCTTAATTAGGTTTTTCAGATCCTTTTCTGTTCTTCCTCTGTTCAAGATGAACTCTATCTTTGTCTTTGATTCTTTTGTGAAAAACATGAGTAGCTAAACTCTTAGACCTTAGACTAGATGAACCCTAAGTGACCCAGGGTTTTAAAGCGGTCACGGATCGGCGGTGATTAGATTCAAAGTTCAATCAGTTTCTCTTTCATGTTTGATTTGTTCTTCATTGTTCATGTTTCTTGTCTGGATTGATCACCTAGATTAGATTCTTGTTAAGCTAAGGATAGAAGCGAACGCTCGCCTTACTTTAAAACATCAAATCGAACAATTAACCTAATCATTGGAGTGTGCCTTTCGTAGGAACCAGTTAGGGTTAATCCACTGCAAGAGTAACTCATAAATCGTTAGTAATTCCACCAGTTAAGTTAAGTCGTTGCGAGAGGCGACCGTACCCGGGCGGCTAATTAATCTTGGTAGCTAGAATAGATAGAGCAAACTTTGGCCGGTCTTAAACCTAAGGGTCAGGAGTTGTGGTGGTGTCTTAGAAATCGATTGAATGAGAATTGAAATCCGCTGATCTGTTGATTGCCTATGCTCTAGTGAACGAAGGGGGATTCGAAGTCTAAGTTCGTCTGTCATCTCTATTTTCAACCCTAATTTCCAATCTGTTTTTAGTTTCAATTTTTAATTTCCGTGCATTTCTTAGAATTAGAAGTCGTGGAACTCACACCTCGCACGAAGTGTTTAACCTGAGTAATTTGCCAACTTATTTGAGTAATCGATCATTAGAAGGCCCGTGGAATATGATCTACCCTAGCTTCACAGCTTGGTAGTTATTTGATAACCCGCTATGCAGCGTACATCAAATTGGCGCCGTTGCCGGGGACTTCTTTTGATTGTTCGAAAGAAGAACTAGCATCTTATTCTTCTACTTTCCATCTTTCATCTTTCCACCCACTTCGATTTTATGCCGGTTATGTTTGCTTTTGTTGCTTGTAGGTTGTTCTACAGGTTTATGAACCGCTCGATCACTCATTCTCAGTTTAAGCCGGGTAATTTTGCTCCGTTGAAGCAAGCACGAGCTCAGAAGCAAGTCAGAATCATTCCACCTACACCTCCTTCCCCTATTAAGATCGAGGAGTTGAAGGAGAACTCCTCATCTTCATCCGCTTCATCCACTACTTCAGATTCACCACCACCTTCTCCTTCCGTAATGGCTGCTCAACGCACCGTGGCGAATTAATATAAACCAAGTGTGGTCAGCTTTCGATCTAGCGTCACTGTGCCGCACAATGATGACGATCCTGACTATGAGATCACAGTTCCCTTCCTGGAAATGGTCTCTAGGGATCTACAATTTGAAGGAGAGCCGCAAGATAACCCATGCACACATTTGGCAAACTTCCTAGCTATGTGCGAGACGTTTAAGAGCGGGAACCTCGGTAAGAACAATCTTTGCTTACGAGTCTTCCCATTCTCTCTTAAAGGCACCGCCAAGATATGGCTTAGTTCGAGACCACCTAGCCACTACACCGACGGGGATACTCTAGCTCAAGACTTCATAGAGGAATACTTTCCTCCTTCAAGAACTACATTTTACAAGGACAGCATCACCAGATTCTCACAGAAGGACCGAGTAAGTTTACATGATGCTTGGAACGAATTCCAAGAACTCCTCTATGACTGCCCTCATCATGGATTCAAACAGGAGCAGCTAGCTGAGATCTTTGCCAGAGGAATGAATGAAGAAACGGCTGAATGGGTCAACACCTTAGCTAATGGCGACTGCACAGCACTCAAACCAGAAGCTGCTCTTCTTCACTTTGCGAACTGCGCATCTAAGTCCAAGAATTTGGAGCGACAGTTTGGACCAGCCAAGAGCCGACCAAGCCGTGAAGATCAGATTAAGATTGAATTACAGAAACATTTGAAGGAGATCTTCGGAACAGTTAATAACTGGTCTAAAGAGGAAGTGAATTTCATCGATCAAGGCTTCACCAAGGATCAAAGAGGCTACCCCGACTACCGTCAGTTCAGAACACCTCCTCAACAACAGGGAAGCTTCCTTGAGCGTCCTCCTCACAACTTCGGATTCAACCAGAGTCAGAATCAATGCTAGGACAATAGTTATCAAGATCCTCCCAGATTCACCGGTGCACAGCAACCTCAGAATTTTACGTCTGAGAACATTTGGGAGAGGAAAATTGCCAAGAAGTTTGATCTGATTGCGGCAAGGCTCGATGATCACGAAGAAAGGCTTAAAGCCCAAGATGCTTTTAACCAGGGACAGATAGCACAAGGACAGTGAATAGAGAGCATGGTAAATAAAGTTGCTAGCCTGTTGGCTAACCTTCCTCTCTTCAATCAGGCGCCGTCTCAAAACAACTCCACCATGAAGAACGAGCATGCTAAAGTCATCACAACCAGGAGCATTGAGCAGGCCAGCCTGGAGAAGAAGAAGGAATCACTTTCTACTCCCTCTATGGGAGAATGCTCAGCTATCGTCTCTCAATCACCACCCATACCTATCCCAGCTAAGTGCTCTGATCCTAGTCCTTTTACGTTACCTTTAATCATTAATGGCATTGAAATTGAGCGTAGTTTTGTTGATCTAGGTGCATCTATAAATGTCATGCCCATGTGTTTATATAAGAAACTGAACCTAGGTGAACTACAACCTGCTAGCATGCATTTAGTGTTTGCTGACAAAACTCTAAAAGAACCTAGAGGAATAATCAAGGATGTAATCACTTGTTGTGGCCCTTTTCGGTTTTTCGCTGATTATGTAGTAATGGATAGTCAAGAGACATATTCTACCCTTCTCCTAGGCCGGCCGTTTATGGCAACAGCCGGCATTAACATTATAATGTCCCAAATGGCTCGTTAACATTAAGGGTTGGGAAGGATACTGCGACATTTCGTCTCAAGGACGGTATGAATTACATTCCTAAGGGAGAATCACATTGTTTATCCGTAGAAACTGTGGAGTTGGCCTCGGTCAACTTCGTTACTGATGTCTCTTCTAGTGTGCCTAGATCAATTGCTGTTGCAGGTGCTGGACAGATTACCAAGCAGAAGCCAAAATCTGTTGTTCAGAAGCCGCCAAAGAAGAAGGAACTAAAAGCCTCTTCTTCACCGCCAAGCAAGAAACCTAGCGGGCCCCGGGGGAAGAACAAAAAGACAAAGAATCAAATGGTCTGGAGACCAGTTGTGCCACCACCTTCATCTGAGCCAGCTGCACTGCCAATTCGTTCTGAGCTACTGGCGCCAGAACAAGTATTGAAGGAGAAGCCGAAAGCATCTCCTAAGGAAATACCTACGATCACCGATCCTGGTGATACAAAGCCGGAGGATAATGAGAAGACGAAGCCGATCATTCTCATCCCTTCCACCGTCTTCCTCGTCGAAGATGATCCCTTGACAGAGCTCTTTGGTCCGATCAAGATTACCGATCACCTTCCCGACGGACGTACCAAGCTCACTCACGCTAACGGGAAGAAATATATACTTCACGGAGATACCCCGAAGCTCTACTTCATGAACTCCGACGCTAACGTTCAGGAGAACCTGAGTTGCGATGTCTCCTAATACCGTCCAGGTATCGTCCAGCTCAAGGACATTAATAAAAGAGAGCTTCGTGGGAGGCAACCCATGGCTGGAGTCAGTTTTTCATTTGTGTCAACCTTAGTATTTTAGAGTCAGTTCGGGGGAGCCAAAAGTGTCGGTTTGTTTGATTTCTTATTTTTCGTGTGTAGCCTGTGTGTCATAGTGTCAATCGCAAGTTGTTTGAGGCTGTTTCGATTTTTGTGGATTTAACTGTGATTTTCTGAAGTTTGCCAGGATTGCGAAAATATTTTCAATCGTATAGGTCAAAATTTTCGGCGAAAATGTACCCTATTTTCGGCGAAAACTCCCTTTGAAATCTCACTGTGTTTCCAGACGATTTTAGTTAAACTTTTCGCCGAAAATTCTTTGAAGTTTTCGGCGAAAATCCTTTTGAAAAACTGGCAGTACTTTTTAACTAACGTTTTTGGCGAAAACTTGCACCTATTTTCGCCGAAAACGTGAGTGAAAATCACCAAATTTTCCCTTTTAAAATCCGGTCACTTCCTCTCTCTCTCCTCACCCCTCATTTTCGAAAACTTTGGAAAAACCTCCCCTTGTTTCTAAACCCAAACCGCCGCCGCCGACCAAACCCACAGTCGACGCTGTCGCCCTACTCCCCTTCCTTTTCCGAACGTTTTGAGACGTAGATCATCTGAATCGGAGTTCTAGAGCTCCCGTTCAGTCAAACCCTAAAATTTTTTATTTTTCACCGATTTCTCTCTCTCCGTTCATTTTCAGCACCCATGGCTTCAAGGTAAGTTGTAGAACTTTTCATTCTGAATCTTTTGACATGTTGAATGCTAAATTTCGTCGGGGTTGACTTTTGGTTCACTTTTTGGTTTGCCTCGATTTGCGTGCCGACTGATTTCGTGTGAACTAGGTTAGCTGAATGGTTTGGACTGATCTAGCATGCTTAGGGAGTATTGTGCTGAATTATAATACCAATTGTTCGTGTGTTTGATGACACTCGATTTGACGTGATTATCAGCCTCATTTAAGCGACATTTTTTTGCTTAAGACATGGTTTTTAGGGTAGAATAACGGATATTCAATTGATTGCACTATCTCGTGCCATTTGTGTTACCTTGGCCCGTTTCGGGTCTATTTGATGGTTTGCCTCGATTTGCGTGCCGACTGATTTCGTGTGAACTAGGTTAGCTGAATGGTTTGGACTGATCTAGCATGCTTAGGGAGTATTGTGCTGAATTATAATACCAATTGTTCGTGTGTTTGATGACACTCGATTTGACGTGATTATCAGCCTCATTTAAGCGACATTTTTTTGCTTAAGACATGGTTTTTAGGGTAGAATAACGGATATTCAATTGATTGCACTATCTCGTGCCATTTGTGTTACCTTGGCCCGTTTCGGGTCTATTTGATGGTTTTCCAGTGTTTTTATGTTAGCACAGGTTTTTGTCATCGAATACGGTAGCCAAGGACGTGTCTTAGACGTTGGAACCCCGAAGAATCACACATAAATCAACCGGAGAAATCGCTCAAGTCAAAGAAAACGCCTGCCCCATTTACTCATGTGTTTTCGGCGAAAATACCCTTGGGTTTTCGCCGAAAACGTAAGAAGGAATCCACTGCCCCGAGTATGAAGAAGTTTTCGCCCAAATTCCTCTACTATTTTCGGCGAAAATCCCAGTGGAAATCAGAAAAATCTCGGGTTGATATAAATAGAGAACTCGGCGGCTAATGAAAAGGAGATATCACTTTTTGTGCAACCAAACACACACACACCAACGACGACAGAGAGAGAGACAGGGCGAGTAGATAGAGTTCGAGGAGCAGTAACGGATCGTGACGCCATCCATCCACCTCGGAGAGCCAGTGCTAGGAGTTGAAAATCCAGCAGATTGGAGCTGCCAGGAAGCATCGAAATTAGGTTTTGCAGTTTTTCTCTATCTTCCTATCTGAGATGTGTTTCTTGTCTGTCTTCGATTCTTCCGTATTGAATATGAGTAGATAAACTCGTGTAGCTTAGATTATATGAACCCTAAGTGACCCAAGGCTTAAAGCGGTCACGGATCGGCGGTGATTAGATTCGAAATTCATTCAGTTTCATCTTTCATGTTTGATTTGTTCTTCGTTTTCTGTGTTTCTTGTCTGGTTTGGCCACCTAGATTAGATTCTTGTTAAGCTAAGGATAGAAGCGAACGCTCGCCTTACTTTAAAACACCAAATCGAACAGTCAACCTTATAATTGGAGTGTGCCTTTCGTAGGAACCGATTAGGGTTGATCCATTGCTAGAGTAACTCATTAATCACTAGAATTTGCACCAGTTAAGTTAAGTCATTGCGAGAGGCGACCGTACCCGGGCGGCTAATTAATCGTGGTAGCTAGATCGGATAGAGCGAACGTTCGCCAGTCTTAAACCTAAGGGTCAGGAGTTATGATGGTGTCTATGAAATGAATGAGCTAGAATTGAAAATCGCTGGTCTGTGACTGCTGTTGCCTTGGTGATCTAAGGGGGATTCGAAGTCTAAGCTTGTCTGTCATCTTTCTAGTCAATTAATTAATCTTCAATCTTTCTTCGTTTTTATTTTCATTTCTTTTTATCTTTGCGTTTTAGTATAGAAGTCGTGGAACTCACACCACGCACAACTTGTGTTTAAGCTTGAATAAAACTGTCAACACCTTTGAGTAAGGAAGTAGAGGAAACCCCTGGAATACGATCTGCTATAGCTTTTTCTTAGCATTAGTAGTTTATTTGGTTGAACGCATCACAACGACACGTTCATCAAATTGGCGCCGTTGCCGGGGACCCTCTTCTATTTCGTTGAAAGAAGAGTTGGCATTTTTATTCTTCTACCTTTCCATCTTTCATTTTCCATCACACTTCGATTTTACACCGGTTGTGTTTGTTTTTGTCTCGTGCAGATCATAGCAGGCACAGAAGCAGATCACTTCCGTTCCATCTTCCTTCACCACAATGGTTACTCTTAAGAGTGTTGCGGACTATAGTAAGCCGCGCGCATCTAACCTCCGATCACCCATCACCGTGCTTACTAATGACGATGATCTTGACTATGAGATTCAGATTCCTCTCTTGGAGCTAATCTCTAGGGACATACAATTCGAGGGAAGACCAGATGATAACCCTTAAACACACATAACCAACTTTTTGGCTGTCTGCGACACTTCAAAGTCTGGAAATCTCAACAAGAATGTGCTATATCTCCGAGCGTTTCCATTTTCTCTCAGAGGTGCAGCTCAAGATTTAGCAGCAAACCGCCAGGTCACTACACTGACTGGGAGGCATTAGCTCAAGATTTTGTTGAGGAATACTTTCCTCCCGCAAGGACAACCGCTTATAAGGATCGCATCTCCAAGTTCACTCAGAGAGAGAATGCAGGCCTGTATGACACTTGGAATGAATTCCAGTCTCTTCTCTTCGACTGCCCTCACCATGGGTATGAACAAAGGCAGCTGGCTGAATTCTTTGCTCGTGGTATGCGCAAAGAATCTGCAAACTGGGTCAACACCCTAGCTGGCGGAGATTGCACCGCTCTCACTCCTCAGGATGCTCTTCTGCATTTTGCTGACTGTGCTTCAAAATCTAGAAACTGGGAGAGGCAAATAGAAGGAACCAAGAGTCAAAGCCAGAGTCAGATAAATGTTGCAGAGCAGATCAAGGCAGAAGTTCAGAAGCATCTGCAAGCAGCTGGTATTCCTCTCGACTCTCCGTCAGCTACCGTCTTTTTGGTTGACTGTGGATGGTGTGGATCATGTGCTCATAACGGCGGAAGTTGCCTCAATTTCGGAACAGCAGAAGTCTGGTCTACAGAAGAGATCAACTTCATCGATCAGGGCTTCGCTAATAATCAGAAAGGCTATGCCGGTTATAGAAACTACGTGCCACGGAACCAGAGCAACCGGTTAGTAGATCCTTATTATAGACCTCCGGGATTCATTGGAGGACAACACCAGTTTCAGGCAAAGCCGTACTACAATAGGGACATGGATTATGAGAGGAAGTTTGATCAGATCATGAGCCGACTTGACGACCATGACATTCAGTTAAAAGCTCAAGCGGCACTTAATCAAGGACAAAGAGCTCAAAGTCAAAGAATAGAGGACGCTGTAAACACCATGGCTAGACTTTTTACTAGCAATCCCCTCCTTAATCCAGATGCATTTCAAGCAGATTCCGATACAAGGAGCGAACACGCTCAAGCAATTACCACTAGGAGCGGCAAGCAAACAACTGATCCAAAAGCTCCGGAACCTGACATGATACCAGATACTAGTGCTGCCATGGATATGCTAGAAATATAAGATATCACAGAAGAGCAAGAAGAAGCATCTGCTCCCCCTCCTCCGCCGCCCAAGACAGCCCCTGAACCTGTCTTGGCGCCGTATGTACCTAGGATTCCTTTTCCAAAAGCTGCAAGGAGCAAAGCCAAGGATCACGACACTCAGTATAAGAAATGGTACAATGTTCTTAAGACTGCAGAAATCAAGATACCAGTGACAGACGCTGTAGAGATTATACCACCACTTGGGAAGTTCTTTAAAGACCTAGTGAAGAAAGTGAAGAGCGGCGAGGTGTACTCTATCACGCTCACTAATGAATGCGCGTCTATTCTAGGTGCGCCATCTCCCATTCGACAGCCGCCACCACCCCCAGCTAAGTGTCCTGATCCCGGTTCTTTTACATTACCGTGCATTATTAATGGCATTAAAATTGATCGCAGTCTGGTTGATTCTGGTGCTTCTATTAATGTTATGCCTGTTTATTTATATGAAAAGCTGAATCTAGGGCAATTAAAACCGATTACTCTGCATCTCGTTTTAGCCGATAGGTCTGTCAAACGACCTAGAGGTATAATAAAAGATGTAACTGTTTGCTGTGGACCGTTTACTATACTGGCGGATTTTGTTGTTTTAGATACTCGTGAGTTAGACGGAACACTCATCCTAGGTCGACCTTTCTTAGCAACTGCTAGTGTGAATATAAACTGCAAACAAGGCCTGTTAACTTTAAGTATAGGTCAAGAGAGTGTTGCATTCTGCATTAAAGATAGCATGAGATATTCTATTGCTCAAGATGATAAATGTTATGCTGTTGATCCCTTAGAGTCGGCCTCGGCCGACTCCTTTACTAATGCTTTATCTAGTGAACCGCTAAAGTTGTGTTTGATTTCAGGGATTGATAATGCGTTAGAAGACCCAGTGCAGTGCTTATGGCAAGATGAGCTAGATGAACAAAAGGCGACATTCACACCCATTACTGCGTCTACCCATATTGAGCCAGCGTCAATTCGGATTACTACTTCATATGAGAATCCGCCAGAACTCACTCTGAAGGAGCTGCCTGACCACTTGGAGTACGCATTTCTGGGAAAGGATTGCCAGTTACCTGTCATCATCAATGCGAATCTATCGCCAGAGCAGAAAGAGCACGTCCGAGCTATTGCCTGGCAGTTGGCAGACATCAGGGGCATCTATGAAACCTTCTGCAAACAACGGATAGTTGTTCATGAAGAATTCAAACCAGTGAGACAACCCCAACGTCGACTTAACCCTCTGATGCAGGAAGTTGTAAAGAAAGAAGTACTCAAGCTTCTAGATGCCGGTATCATCTATCCTATTGCCGACAGTCCTTGGGTCAGCCCGACTCAAGTCGTTCCGAAGAAAGGAGGAATCACAGTCATCCCTAATCCAAAGGGTGAACTCATTCCTACCCGAACAGTTACCGGATGGAGAGTCTGCATCGATTATCGACGACTCAATGATGCCACCAAGAAAGATCACTTCCCACTGCCATTCATTGATCAAATGCTTGAACGATTAGCTGGTCATGAATACTACTGCTTCTTAGACGGGATGTCCGGCTACTTTCAGATCCCCATCGAGATTGATGATCAAGAGAAGACCTTCACATGCCCGTTTGGTACGTTTGCTTATCGTCGCATTCCTTTTGGTTTATGTAATGCTCCCACTACCTTTCAGAGATGCATGCTTGCTATATTCGGGGATATGGTAGAGAATGTGGTAGAGGTGTTCATGGATGGCTTCTCCGTCTATGGGGATTCATTTTCTAAGTGCCTGGCTAATCTGGATATGGTGCTAGCTCGTTGTGAGGAGACCAATCTAGCTCTTAGTTGGGAGAAGTGTCACTTCATGGTTACAGAAGGTATTGTTCTTGGCAATAGAATATCTAAGACAGGTATAGAAGTCGATCGTGCTAAGCTTGAGACCATTGCCAGCTTACCACCGCCGACCTCAGTTAAGACAGTGCGAAGTTTCCTTGGTCATGCTGGTTTTTACCGAAGATTCATTAGAGATTTCTCTAAAATCACTCTTCCGATGACGAAGCTGCTTGAGAAAGATGTTCCTTTCGTCTTTGATAAAGCTTGTCTTGAAGCTTTTAAGACCTTGAAGACTCAACTGACCACCGCACCGATTCTTACAGCACCAGATTGGAATCTTCCATTCGAGATCATGTGCGATGCTAGCGACTTCGCCATTGGCGCGGTTCTTGGTCAGAGAAAGGAAAAGAGGTTTCATCCTATCTACTTTGTGAGAAAGACGCTCAATGATGCTCAGAGAAACTACACTACTACAGAGAAAGAGCTTCTGGCTATCGTTTTCTCCTTTGATAAGTTTAGACAGTATCTGGTTCTTTCGCATACCATTGTCTACACAGATCATGCTGCCATTTATTATCCAAGCAGGACTCGAAGCCACGTCTCATCCGATGGATCCTTCTACTCCAAGAGTTCGACATTGAAATTAAAGACAAAAAGGGAGCAGAAAATCTAGCAGCGGATCATCTTTCCCGATTGGAGGAATCACAAACAAGTAAGTCTACTACCCCTTTCAATGACTCTTTCCCTGACGAGCTGTTGCGTGTTGAAACGTATGAACAGGTTAACAGCATAGCTATCGAGCCCTGGGCAATTCCTCACGCTCAAGATCTGAGTAATGCCGCCGATTCAGATGAGCCTTGGTATGCAACTTTGGCTAACTATCTCTCACACGGCATTGTACCTCCTGAACTGGATTTCAATGCACGCAAAAAGCTCTTTAAAGAAGCCAAGTCATACTTCTGGGATGAGCCTTTCTTATACCGCATCAGTCTTGACGGGATGATCCGGAGATGTGTATCTTACACTGAAGCAGCGGACATCATGCGTAAGTGCCATGAAGGACAGTTCGGAGGACATTTTGGAGGAAACCGCACGGCAAGGAAGGTACTCGAAACAGGTTTTTATTGGCCTTCCATTTTTAGTGACTGCGACATCTTTGCCCGACATTGTGATGCATGCCAGCGATCAGGTAACATCTCAAACCGTAATGAGATGCCCCAAATTGTTTCTTTAACTGTTGAAATTTTTGATGTTTGGGGAATCGATTTTATGGGTCCGTTCACACCCTCCAACGGAAACAAGTACATTCTTGTAGCCGTTGATTACGTTTCTAAGTGGGCTGAGGCTGAAGCTTTACCCACTAATGATTCTAGAGTGGTGGGTCGGTTCCTTACCCGTCTTTTCATGCGTTTTGGTTCACCGCGCTTCATCATAAGCGATAGGGGTACCCACTTCCACGGACAATTCGACCGGGTGTGCAAACGCTTTGGCGTCACCCACCGAATGTCCACGGCTTATCATCCTCAAGCGAATGGTCAAGCGGAAGTGACGAATCGTGAGCTCAAGCGGATTCTTGACAGGATAGTTGGCCGGTCTCGCAAGGACTGGTCATCTAAGCTCAATGATGCCTTATGGGCATATCGAACTGCCTACAAGACTCCCATCGGCACCTCACCGTATTAGCTGGTCTATGGCAAGTCATGTCATTTACCAGTTGAGCTTGAGCACAAGGCATTTTGGGCTAACAAAGAGTTGAATATGAGCTATGCAGTAGTAGGTAATAACCGCCATGACCAGATCGCTGAGCTTGAGGAGCACCGTCTCCACGCTTATGAGAGCACAAAGCTATACAAAGAACGCACCAAGAAAATTCATGACTCTCAGTTGAAGACGATCAAGCAGTTCTACCCTGGAGAAGAAGTGCTCTTATATAATTCTCGATTAAAGCTTTTCCCGGGTAAGTTGAAATATCGATGGTCTGGCCCTTATACCGTGGTCCGACAGACACCCTTAGGCAGCGTCTACATTAAATTGCACGATCAAGAGCCGTTTGTGGTCAACGGGCATAGGCTTAAGAAGTATCTGCAAGGGTTAGCCGTCTTTTCAATCGACGTACACTACTTCACGTCGGAACCGTGACACGATTCCAGGTATCGTCTGGCTCACGGACGTTAAACAAGAGCGCTTCGTGGGAGGCAACCCACGGCTGGAGTCGGTTATTTTCTTTTTGAGTCGTTTTGTTTTAAAACCATCGTTAAAAAAAAAACCTGCCGCCATCTTCAAACAAGTTTTCGGCAAAAATGTGTCATTGTTTTCGCCGAAAACATATGTTCAAACTCAACCTGTATCTCCTGTTCAGCATTTTCGGACCGAAAACCACCAAGCCTTTCGCCGAAAATTTTTCCTCCATTTTCACTAATGTTTTCGCCGAAAATCTATCTGCCTTTTCGCCAAAAATTCTGGTTCACATTCACCTTTTTTCTCCTGTTTGAGATTTTCGCCAAAAACCCCTTCGTTTCTTCGCCGAAAATAATGCCACACTCAGCACCTATTTAAGCGGCCCCACCCCTCTTGTTTTCGGTCCAGCATCTGAAACTTTGAAACCCGTTCGACTCCCATCCCTGCTTTGAAATCCACTGCCGCCCGAACGCTCAACCCGCCAGCCGCCGATTGCCTCGCCACCGCCGTCTCCTTGAAGACGACCAGTCACCGTCGCCCCTCATGCCCCAGCAATAGCCGTCCTTCCACCTTGCCCAGCCCCTGATTCGAAACCCTAGAACCAGTGTTTTTCAGCTCTGGTTCCGGCCGACCTAGTTTTCAAGTTTTTCATCGTCTTCGTGGATTTCCAATCATTTTTTTGAACCATGTCTTCACGATTAGTTGTTCAGCCTTTGGTTGTGCATCTGTTGGCTTTTTGACTTTCGGTTTTCGGCATGGTTGACTATGGTTGACTTTTTGGTTCTCCCTCATTCTTCCTGATTGCTTTGTCGGTATCAATCGTCTAGGTCTGGTCTAGTTTTGTGGTATTTTCAGAAGCGCGACTTGTTGTCTGTGTGATCGTGTTCATGACTCATTCCATTATTCATGCTTGCCTAATGAATTGACAGTTATTCAATGATATATCTTGATTCTATGATCACTCGGTTACTTAGTACCCCAACTTGTCAACTTAAGTGTGGGGTAAGAGTCTTGTCATCTAATGCTGGTCATCTCTGAGTTGTGTTTTACAGGGCTCCCAAGCGTTTTAAGACTACCAGTGCAGATAGAGCACAGCGATCCTCAGCTCGCCAGAGCAAGACACCACCTTCCCGACGACCCGCACCAGCTGCACAAAAATCGACGGCTGTGGCCATCATTCCCGAGGATGCGCCTACCCCTGCGACTCCCATTTCCTCTATTCCTACACCTGCCAATGGGGCCGTACATCCTTTCATCGCCACCCTGGAGCCGCACCAGCTCGAGGTCTTTCAGAAGATCAAAGACATCCCTCCGGCTAAGGTGGCAGTTCTTTCTCTTAACAGTCTCAAAGCGCACAATCCGGCTTGGCACTCGACAATTAACACCGCTCTTCATAAAGCCGGATTGCGAGTGCTGACCACTCATGGCCCCCCCACCCGCTTGTCGCCCTCCAGGAGTTCTGGAGTTCATTTCGGCG
This sequence comes from Linum lewisii, assembly GCA_034768395.1. NCBI lineage: Eukaryota > Viridiplantae > Streptophyta > Magnoliopsida > Malpighiales > Linaceae > Linum > Linum lewisii. The sequence continues at coordinate 39,403,942 of CM068297.1, forward strand.
CCTCACCCTGAAGCCCTTTCGTGAGTAGAAATTCGTTTCCTTTCGCCTCGGTGGTGTTCTTCATGAGAAGTCCCTTCGCGAGTTCGGCCGCTTGCTGGATCCACACGTCAATTTTGATACCGCATTAGCTGGCTTCGAGGACACATACGCCATCACAAGTGCCCCTTACCCGGATGTGTGGAAATGGGCCTGCTGCGAGGATGAGAGCTCACCTATCGTCCACCCCACGGTCGGTGACATCTTTCACCCTGTTCTTAAATTCTTGCATTATGTTTGGGTGCAATCTTTGTGTTTTTGCAGCAAGACGAGCCGCCACCACGTTTCTTTGGAGGAGCTCGTATTATTCCGTGCTTTAGAGGAGGATGCCAACCTGCACCCCGGCTGGTGGCTTGCACGATTCTTTCACAAGCGCACTACCGCCAAGAAGCTTCCTACTGAGCTTCCAGGAGGCCCTTTCATTTCAATTCTGATCGACAACCTCCAGCTCGGTGACAAATGGGGCCCCGATATTCCTCGTATCCCGATTGAGCATATAGGCGCTGAACTTGCCATAGCACGGTGCATCGACCTTTTAGAGACTATTGAGCATTGCACATCGCTCCCTCACCGCACGCACCAGTCAGTTGACCGCCCGCCGTCGCGAGCACAAATCATCGCGGAGATGAATGAAAGGCTGGCGCGTATTGAGAAGTGGCAGCTAGACTACTCGGCTGGTTCGTTGCAATGGCAGAAGGACCGAGTAGCACATGAAGAGACTCAGAACGAGCGTTGGTCCACTCTACAGCAATTCATGGCAGACCATTCAGCCAAACACAAGGACGAGCTCGCTTGGCGACAGCAGATGGAGCAGCGTTTCGCCACAACCTCCATTTCCACCCCACCTCCACCCCCTCCCGCAGAATAGTGATCAGGTTGTTTCTATCATTTTCCTTTTCTTTTCTTTCTTCTTTTCGGGTTTACCCCAATTTTGTTCTGTGTGGATCCGGGACACTTGTCCCGGTGTCCTTTTGATCTTTTTATTGTTTGTGTTTTGTAGGATTTTGAGTAGCTCTGCTCCGCTCCGGACTCTCCGTGTTCATCCACTACATCGACCATCACCTTCCAGGTTCTTCGTATCTCTCTACTCTAGTTTAGTCCTGTGAGGACACAGAACAGTTTAAGTGTGGGGTAGGGTGTTAGATAACCATGCATGATCTTGATTGCCTATCCTCGTGTGCCTTGTGATTCCTGTCCAGTCTCTTTAGCATAGAATTGCTCAATTCTTGACTTTTGATGTTAAATTGACTTCAATTTTGAACAATGACGTCTAGACTGTTCCACTTAGAACCTGTAACCAACGTGTCGAAACTGATATTAAATGAGTCTAGGTCAGAACAGATCATAAATCACTCATGTAGTTCAAAATTTGAATCAATTAAACTGATTGACTTGTTAATAACAAAGCTCGATAACACCGTTCTAAGATGATAAATGCTAGCTTCTTCCATGTTTTTCACTCCATATTTGATCACCTGTGATTGTGGCTTGAGATTAGACGGAAATCCAATTCGAAATCGTGTGTAAAAAGTTATAACTAGCTAGGATTAAGTGGAATAAATTGTTAAATCAAGTAATCAAGTTGTGAAAATCAATGTTACGTTCTTTTAAGTGCTAAAAATAAAGCTAGGCAAGCCCGACACCTAAGTGAAGTGTTCGGGTTGAGCACTAGCAAAAGGCACAAGTACTGTGAGCTAGGCAGGTCCAACACCTAAGTGAAGTGTTTGGTATCGAGCACTAGTATGCAGTAAATAAATTAAAGAAAGTTTGAATCTTGAAAAGAATTGTTGTTTAAATCGGTCCTAGCTAGAACATGTAACATACAGATCTAGAAACGGATGAACTCGAGTCGATAGCCACGTCACTTTTCCTATCTCCACGTCCACATCATGGCTAGAGCTTAAAGTCTTTTCTCATTAGAATTGGTGTTATCGTAGTCGGTTAATTATGATTATTTGTTTTGCTGAGAAACAATCTTTGTTAAAACCACTACTTGAAGTGTGCAGAAATTAGTGTGATCAAAAACTTGTTTGGTTGATGTTCTTGCATGTGTAGGTCACTCCTTCTACGTGGAACAGTCTAAACTAAATTGTTAGAATTGAATCTCAGTTTAATCTCGTGTCATTTATGAATTAGAGTGTGTTTCTACTCAGTTTGCTTGAGGACAAGCAAAAGCTTAAGTGTGGGGTATTTGATGACACTCGATTTGACGTGATTATCAGCCTCATTTAAGTGACATTTCTTTGCTTAAGACATGGTTTTTAGGGTAGAATAACGGATATTCAATCGATTGCCCTATCTCGTGCCATTTGTGTTACCTTGGCCCGTTTCGGGTCTATTTGATGGTTTTCCAGTGTTTTTATGTTAGCACAGGTTTTTGCCATCGAATACGGTAGCCAAGGACGTGTCTTAGATGTTGGAACCCCGAAGAATCACACATAAATCAACCGGAGAAATCGCTCAAGTCAAAGAAAACGCCTGCCCCATTTACTCATGTGTTTTCGGCGAAAATACCCTTGGGTTTTCGCCAAAAACGTAAGAAGGAATCCACTGCCCCGAGTATGAAGAAGTTTTCGCCGAAATTCTTCTACTATTTTTGGCGAAAATCCCAGTGGAAATCAGAAAAATCTCGGGTTGATATAAATAGAGAACTCGGCGGCTAATGAAAAGGAGATATCACTTTTTGTACAACCGAACACACACACACCAACGACAACAGAGAGAGAGACAGGGCGAGTAGATAGAGTTCGAGGAGCAGGAACGGATCATGATGCCATCCATCCACCTCGGAGAGCCAGTGCTAGGAGTTGAAAATCCAACATATTGGAGCTGCCAGGAAGCATCGAAATTAGGTTTTGCAGTTCTTCTCTGTCTTCCTATCTGAGATGTGTTTCTTGTCTGTCTTCGATTCTTCTGTATTGAATATGAGTAGATAAACTCATGTAGCTTAGATTAGATGAACCCTAAGTGACCCAGGGCGGTCACGGATCGGCGGTGATTAGATTCAAAATTCATTCCGTTTCATCTTCATGTTTGATTTGTTCTTCGTTTTCTGTGTTTCTTGTCTGGTTTGGCCACCTAGATTATTCTTGTTAAGCTAAGGATAGAAGCGAACGCTCGCCTTACTTTAAAACACCAAATCGAACAGTCAACCTTATAATTGGAGTGTGCCTTTCGTAGGAACCGATTAGGGTTGATCCATTGCTAGAGTAACTCATTAATCACTAGAATTTGCACCAGTTAAGTTAAGTCGTTGCGAGAGGCGACCGTACCCGGGCGGCTAATTAATCGTGGTAGCTAGATCAGATAGAGCGAACGTTCGCCAGTCTTAAACCTAAGGGTCAGGAGTTATGATGGTGTCTATGAAATGAATGAACTAGAATCGAAAATCGCTGGTCTGTGACTGCTGTTGCCTTGGTGATCTAAGGGGGATTCGAAGTCTAAGCTTGTCTGTCATCTTTCTAGTCAATTAATCAATCTTCAATCTTTCTTCGTTTTAATTTTCATTTCTTTTTATCTTTGCGTTTTAGTATAGAAGTCGTGGAACTCACGCCACGCACAACTTGTGTTTAAGCTTGAATAAAACTGTCAACACCTTTGAGTAAGGAAGTAGAGGAAACCCCTGGAATACGATCTGCTATAGCTTTTTCTTAGCATTAGTAGTTTATTTGGTTGAACGCATCACAACGACACGTTCATCAGTGTTGCTATGCTTAAGACCTATTCTTTGCGGTTTTGACTTTATGAGAAATGTCGGTTTGACCTTGACTTGTCTATGTTCATTTGGCTGCCATATGTGTTCATTCACGTTCGTATTATTGTGTTTGCCATCTGAGCTATTCACTATGCCGCCATTTCCCGCTTTGTGCTAGTATTGCCATGATTAGGGTTCAATGTTCTATTATGTTGACTTTTTGAATGTCGATTTGACTTCCGAACTCCGATTGTGATGACTCCATTCTGGCTGTCCCTAAGCATGTATTTTAATTGTTTGTGATTACCGATTAATCTGCTTTGCTTACCCCACTCGGTTTTCCTCGTTTCTTTGTGAAATTGAGTTTTTCTACTAAGTGTGGGGTAGGGTTTTAGTTTGACTAATCTGGTTTGTTTTCTTGCTTAGGAATGTAACTCATGAACGCAGGACCAAGCAGAGACTTGACACCGCCTCCAGCTCTCGAGTTCTCGCTCCTGTCACACCCGCCGTCCAGGGCCCTCCACCAGCTTTCCCTGGCCGTGTTGGGTACCATCGCACTGTTGCTTGCCTACCCCAGTACTACTTCGAGCGCTACCAGCAGCTCGATCATATCCCTAGAGCTGGTGTTCGCCCCCTTTCCATGGAGTCCCTCTTCGATCACGATGAGGACTAGCAACGGAACGTGCTCGATGCACTGACGCATGCTGGACTCCTGGAGCTGACCACGCTTGCCGCTGACTTCCCAAACGTCGCCCTTCAGGAGTTTTGGGCGACGTTCGATCTGGATGAGCACAAGAGGAGGCAGTACAAGAAGAACGTCACCTTCTATCTGGGCGGGGTGTACAGAACACTCACCTATGATGAGTTTGCTGCTCGTCTAGGTATACCCCGCGAGCACTACAAGGGACATCACCTCGGCTGGGAGAACGACGATGGCGACGGAGAGGAGTACCATGCACTCTGGAGCCACATGACTGGAGTGCCCGGCGATCGTCTCACGAAGCATAATTCAGTTAAGTCTCTCTCTCACCCTCTCTATAAATTCATTGGCATGGTTTGGCGTCATTCTCTTTTGTATGCTCCAGAGAAGGACCGCCACCATATCAGCCGAGAGGAGCTTCTTCTTCATCGCGCCATCCGGGAGAGTTATCCTCTTCATCCCGGATGGGTGCTTGCCCGACTACTCCGCCAGAAGACTCAGAGGTCAAGGCCACCTCGCTCACTCCTGGGAGGCAACTTTGTAGGCCGACTCATCATCTCCTTCGGGCTCAGCCAAGAATATGGCCCGAACATCCCGCGCCGTAGAGTACGCACCGTCGGAGGTGATTTGGCGGTCGAGTACGACCTCGAGCTAGACCTCAGTCCCCAGGTAGCAGCAGATCCTCCTCTCCAAGACGAGAATGAGTCGGAGGAAAAAGATGATTCTGAGGAGCCTCAGCCTCAGTATGAGCCAGAATTTCATGATCCTACACCCTCGCCACACCATCAGGTAGGGGTATGCACACCAGTCGCCGCCACCCATTCCAGATCCATATCAGGCGCTTCACCCACAGCACCACCCGCACCCCGCGGATGTTGGAGAGCTGTACGAGCGACTGCAGGAGTGGCGCATCACCGACAACGCCACTCAAGAGGCGAGATGGACTATTATGCAGCAGCACATGCACCGCGCTGACGAGCAATATGAGGCACAGCTGGCGTGGCAACGTCAACTCGGTGATTTCATTAACTTTCCACCCCCCGACGCCCCTGGCCAGCAGTGATCGGGTTGTATTCCTTTTCTGGTCCTTTCTTTTTATTTCTTCTTTTTGGATTTCGATCCAACTTTTTTTCTGTGTGGATCTGGGACACTTGTCCCGGTTTCCTTTTTATGTTTCATTTATTTTTGTTTTGCAGGCAATCGGTAGATTCCCTTTGCTTCGCTTAGGTAGATTCCCTCTGCTTCGAGGATCCGTGCTCATCCCCTACGCCAACCATCTCGGTCTAGGTTCTTTTACTTCACTCTGAACTCTAGAATTAGTCCTGTGAGGACACAGTCCGATTTAAGTGTGGGGTAGGATGCTAGAGAACCTTGCATGAACTTGATTGCCCTTGATTGTGTTTTTGTGTGCCTCGTGATTCCTGTCCAGTCTCTCTAGCATTAGAATGGCTCAGTTCTTGATTTTTTATGTTAAGTTGTTGTTCAATCCTTCATAATTATGCTTAGACTGCTTAACCTAGAACTTGAGAACCAACGTGTTTACTTTGATGCTAAATTGCCTGGTCATAACAGAATTTTAAAATCACACTTGTAGTTTGTAGCCTTGATTGCATGAAAATGACCGAATCCGACTAGCAAACCAACTGTGAGCTTTTGATCCATTGCACATAACTTGCAATTTCAATTCTTCTTGAGTGGTTTTCTGTTTGCTTGAATGAGTTAGAATTTGCATGAGACCTACTCGAGACCACACGATGACACGAGTTCTAGAATGATAAGGGCACCTAGATTCAGCTACTAAGCCAGATTGCCTACCAAATGATAAATCCATTAGGTTTAAACCCTTGAGCTTAGCCTGTTCTTTCGGTTCGATAATACATTACAGACATTTCCCATTCTTTCATTCCCCGTTGATCCCCTGTGGTTGTAGTTCTAGATTGACATACCAGAAGTCGGTTTGTGGTAACCTGCCTATAGCCATTAAATAGGTGGTCTTAGCTATTATGTCCAAATGTGTAAACCCCTCTAGCAACTAAAAGAAAGAATCAGCACAAAGGAAAAAAAAGAGAAATAAAAGAAAAAAATAAAAAGAAAGAGAAAAATCAGAAAAGCCAAAAAGTTTCAAGTTTTCAGTTCAATAAACGTTCTTCTCCCCACATATGGAAGAACGAAGTCAAAAGAAAACGTTAGTAAGAAAAGAAATGTGTGAAGAAAATAAGTGCTAGGTTGCTTTAGGGTATCATAGGACGAGCGTTCACTATTCCACCTGTTGTCTGGTTAGACGGTAGGAAGCCATAGGCTAGATTCGAGGGAAGTTAGTCGAAAGCTACACCGCACCAAAGCCATCATCATACATTCCCATCATCCATCTCATTATAAACCCTTGTAGTGTAGAATTCGTTACAGTCCTAGCAGGGAAGTCCTTCATGACTAGTTCCTCGTGTTGTCACAGTGGTGGAGATGTGGTTGAATTGCAAACTTATGACAGAATTCAGTAACAGAAAATGATTAAGAGCAGAAACACGTCCTTAAACCTAGAGAATGAGAGTTCCCCATTTACTAAATATTTCCTGTGTGAGGAGTCTGGTCGTTCAGGTCAAATTCGTGCATAATTGGTTGATACTACTTGTTGTGTGCAGTTTATTAGTGAGACCAGGTTGTTTGGCTGATCAGTATGCATGTTAGGTTTCTTGTTCTAGGAATTATCTGTCTAATAATTCATTGTGTTTGATTGAGCTCCAATTTAATCGATCTTATCAATTGTCAACATGAGCGTTTTTATTCAGTTTGCTTGAGGACAAGCAAAAGCTTAAGTGTGGGGTATTTTGATGACACTCGAATTGACGTGATTATCAGCCTCATTTAAGCGACATTTCATTGCTTAAGACATGGTTTTTAGGGTAGAATAACGAATATTCAATCAATTGCTCTATCTCGTGCCATTTGTGTTACTTTGGCCCGTTTCGGGTCTATTTGATGGTTTTCTAGTGTTTCTGTGTTAGCACAGGTTTTTGCCATCAAATAAGTAGCCAAGGACGTGTCTAAGGCGTTGGAACCTCGAGGAATCGCACCGGAATCGATCCAAGGAGCCAATCAAGTCAAACCAAACTTCTGCCCCGTTTTACACTGAAGATTTCGCCAAAAACACCCAAGGTTTTCGGCGAAAATCCTTGCACAAATCGACTGAGCTCATTCAAGGAAGTTTTTGGCGAAAATGTGAAGTTTTCACCGAGAACCAATGGTCTGAAAACCACAGAAGAATCCACCCGGCGGTTATCCCTTTTACACTAGGATTTTTGGCGAAAATACCTCAACATTTTCGGCGAAAATCCCAGTTAAAAACTAGCGGTATTAGGGTTAAGTATAAATACTTAACCGGCGGCCCAAAAGAAAATATATCTCATAATACATCATAATTACCAACTAATACCGAAATTCTCAGAATTCTCAAGAGTTCTTAAGGAGAGTTTAGAGTTCGAAGAGCCAAGAAGAGATCGTGACGCCATCCCTTCCATCTCGAAGACTCGGAGCTAGGATTGCAGTTTACTAGAAGATCGAAGTTTTGCCGTAGTCGTCTTAATTAGGTTTTTCAGATCCTTTTCTATTCTTCCTCTGTTCAAGATGAACTCTATCTTTGTCTTTGATTCTTTTGTGAAAAACATGAGTAGCTAAACTCTTAGAGCTTAGACTAGATGAACCCTAAGTGACCCAGGGCTTTAAAGCAGTCACGGATCGGCGATGATTAGATTCAAAGTTCAATCAGTTTTTCTTTCATGTTTGATTTGTTCTTCATTGTTCATGTTTCTTGTCTGGATTGATCACCTAGATTAGATTCTTGTTAAGCTAAGGATAGAAGCGAACGCTCGCCTTACTTTAAAACATCAAATCGAACAATTAACCTAATCATTGGAGTGTGCCTTTCCTAGGAACCAGTTAGGGTTAATCCACTGCAAGAGTAACTCATAAATCGTTAGTAATTCCACCAATTAAGGTAAGTCATTGCGAGAGGCGACCGTACCCGGGCGACTAATTAATCTTGGTAGCTAGAACGGATAGAGCGAACGTTCGCCGGTTTTAAACCTAAGGGTCAGGAGTTATGGTGGTGTCTTAGAAATCGATTGAATGAGAATTGAAATCCGCTGATCTGTTGATTGCCTATGCTCTGGTGAACGAAGGGGGATTCGAAGTCTAAGTTTGTCTTTCATCTCTGTTTTCAACCCTAATTTCCAATATGTTTTTAGTTTCAATTTTTAATTTCCGTGCATTTCTTAGAATTAGAAGTCGTGGAACTCACACCACGCACGAAGTGTTTAACCTGAGTAATTTGCCAGCTTATTTGAGTAATCGATCATTAGAAGGCCCGTGGAATACGATCTACCCTAGCTTCACAGCTTGGTAGTTATTTGATAACCCGCTCTGCAGCGTACATCAGTAGCACTCCGGGGATGGGCAGCGCATCGGGGCAGTTTTGGGGCGCGGGCCGGAGCTCAGCTGATGACACTCAATTTGACGTGATTATCAGCCTCATTAAAGCGATATTTCCTTGCTTAAGACATGGTTTTTTGGGCAGAATAGCAAATATTCACTCAACTGCTCTATCTCGTGCCATTTGTGTTACCTTGGCCCTTTTCGGGTCTATTTGATGGTTTTCTAGTGTTTCCATGATAGCACAAGTTTTTGCCGTCAAATAATGTAACCAGGGACGTGTCTAAGGCATTGGAACCTCAAGGAACCTCACCAAAATCAACCAAGGAGTCAATCAAGTCAACACATCTCCTGTCCAGTTTTACAAAGAAGTTTTCGGTGAGAAGACCTTGAGTTTTCGCCGAAAACTCAAGAAGAGATCGGCAGACCATTACAAGAAGAAGTTTTCGATGAAAACTCCAAAGTTCTTGCCAAAAACTCCAAGTAATTTCGAACAGACAGACGGAGCAAGCCAAGTTTTAAAAGTTTTCAGCGAAAAATCAAGCCATTTCCAACCAAAACGCGGACAGTATAAAAAAGAAAATGGCCGGCTGAAAACATACACTTCTACACTTACACTTTGGACGAAAATTCCAAGACTGAAATCAGAGAGAGAAAGGGTGAAAAGGGTTTGAGGAGCCAGGAAAGGATCGTGACGCCATCCTTCCATCTCGGAGAACCAGTGCTAGGAGTTGAAGATCCAGCAGATCGAAGCTTCACGGATTCGTCGAAATTAGGTTTTGCAGTTCTTCTCTGTCTTTCCTACCTGAGATGTATTCCTTGTTCGTCTTTGATTCTCCTGTGTTGAAAATGAGTAGCTAAACTCGTAGAGCTTAGATTAGATGAACCCTAAGTGACCCAGGGCTTTAAAGCGGTCACGGATCAGCGGTGATTAGATTCAAAGTTCATTCAGTTTCTCTTTCATGTTTGATTTGTTCTTTGTTCTCTGTGTTTCTTGTCTGGTTTGGCTACCTAGATTAGATTCTTGTTAAGTTGAGGATAGTAGCGAATGTTCGCCTCAATTTAAAACACCAAATGAAGCAATTAACCTATTCATTGGAGTGTGCTTTTCGTAGGAACCAGTTAGGGTTAATCCATTGCAAGAGTAACTCTTTAATTGCTAGTAATTGCACTAGTTAGTTTTGTCGTCGCAAGAAGCGACCGTACTCGGGCGACTAATTAATCTTGGTAGTTAGATCGGATAGAGCAAATGTTCGCCAGTCTTAAACCTAAGGGTAAGGAGTTATGCTGGTGTCTGTGAACTGAATGAACTAGAATTGATAATTGCTGGTCTGTTGATTGCTGTTGCTCTGGTGATCTAAGGGGGATTCAAAGTCTAAGCTTGCCTGTCGTCTGTCTAAGTCAAACAAAATCATTCTGCATTTTAATTTCATTTCAGTTTACCTTGCATTTTAGTATAGAAGTCATGGAACTCACACCACGCACAAGTTGCTCTTTCATGAATAAAAATTGCCAACATATTTGAGTAAGCAAGTAGAAGAGGCCCGTGGAATACGATCTGTCCTGCTCTGTGCTTGACAGTTATTTGATTGCACGCATTACAACGTTCATCAAATTGGCGCCGTTGCTGGGGAGGTCTTCTACTTCGTTGAAAGAAGTGCTGGCATATTTATTCTTCTATCTTTCCATCTTTCATTTCCCATCACACTTTGATTTTACACCGGTTGTGTTTGTTTTTGTCCCTTGCAGATCATATAGCAGATACAGAATCAAACCACTTTCGTTCCATCTTTCCTTTCCGCAATGGCTGCTCCAAAGAGTCTTGCAGACTACAGTAAGCCGAGCACATCTAACGTTCGGTCCCCATCACCGTGCCTTATAATGATGACGATCCTAACTATGAGATCAAGATCCCCTTCCTGGGCCTAATCTCTAAGGACGTACAATTTGAAGGAAAGCCAGATGATAATCCTTGCACACATCTATCTGACTTTCTGGCTGTCTGTGAAACTTTCAAGTCTGGGAACCTCAACAAGAACGCTCTATGCCTTCGAGCCTTTCCATTCTCTCTCAGAGGTGCAGCTAAGAGATGGTTTGGAAGTAAACCACCTGGTCATTACACTAATTGGAAAACTTTAGCTCAAGATTTCGTTGAAGAGTACTTCCCTCCATCAAGGACAACTGCCTACAAGGACAGCATCTCCAGGTTTACTCAGAAAAAAGATGCAAGCTTGTACGACACTTGGAATGAATTCCAAGCCCTTCTCTTCAACTGCCCTCATCATGGGTGTGAACAAAGGCAGTTGGCTGAATTCTTTGCTTGCGGTATGCATGAGGAATCTGCAAAGTGGGTCAACTCCCTAGCTGGGGGAGATTGCACCGCTCTTACCCCTCAGGACGCTCTTCTTCATTTTGCTAGCTGTGCTTCAAAGTCAAGAAACTAGGAGAGACAGAGGGAAAGCACCAAGAGTCAGATGAGCATTGCAGATCAGGTCAAAGCAGAAGTTCAAAAGCATCTACAGACAATTGGCATCTCCCTTGATCCCCTGTCAGCTACCGTCTTTTCGGCTGACTGTGGATGGTGTGGAACTTGTGCTCATAACGGTGGAAGCTACCTTAACTTCGGTAAAACAGATGACTGGTCTACAGAAGTGGTGAACTTCATTAGTCAAGGCTTCGCCAACAATCAGAAAGGCTACACCAATTACAGGAACTACCAACCACAGAATCAGAACAACTGATTCTCAGATCCATACCAAAGACCTCCTGGGTTCATTGGAGGACAGCAACAGCCTCGAGCAAAGCCGCGTTACAATAGAGACAAGGACTATGAGAAGAAGTTCGACCGGATCATGAGCAGACTCGACGAACATGACAATCAATTCAAAGCTCAAGCTGCACTCAATCAAGGACAAAGGGCTCAAAGCCAAAGGATAGAGGATGCAATAAACAATGTGACTAGATTTCTCACTAGCAATCCTTTCCTTAATCAAGTAGCATTTCAAGGAGACCTCGGTGTGAAGAGTGAACAAGCTCAAGCTATCACCACCAGGAGCGGCAAGCAAACAACCGATCCAAAGGCTCCAAAACCTGACAAGATACCAGATACTACTGCCATGGATATGCCAGAGATTGAAGACATCACAGAAGAGGAAGAGGCAACACCGACTCCTCCTCCCAAGACAGCTCCTGAGCCCGTCTTAGCACCATATATACCTCGGATCCCCTTTCCAAAAGCTGCAATGAGCACAGCCAAGGATCGCGATACCCAGTATAAGAAGTGGTACAATGTTCTCAAGAATGCAGAGATCAAGATACTAGTAACTGAAGCTGTAGAGATCATACCACCACTTGGGAAATTCTTTAAGGATCTCGTGAAGAAGGTGAAGAACGGAGAGGCGTACTCTGTCACGCTTACCAACGAATGCGCTTCTCTCTTCGGTGCGCCGTCTCCCATGCGACAGCCGCCACCACCGCCAGTTAAGTGTTCTGATCCCGGTCCTTTTACATTACCATGCATCATTAATGGTGTTAAACTTGACCATAGTCTAGCTGATTCTGGTGCTTCTATTAATGTTATGCCTGCTTATCTTTATGAAAAGTTAAACCTAGGGAAATTAAAACCGCTTACTTTGCATCTCGTGCTAGCCGATAGGTCTGTCAAACTGCATAGGGGTATAATAGAAGATATAGCTGTTTGTTGTGGTCCTTTTACCATAATTGCAGATTTCGTTGTTATGGACACCCGTAAGTTAGACGGAATGCTCATATTAGGCCGACCCTTCATAACAACTGCTGGTGCAAATATCAACTGCAAACAAGGCCTGTTGACTTTAAGTGTAGGACAAGATAGTGTTACATTCCGCATTAAGGATAGCATGAGATATTCTGTTGCTCAAGATGATAATTGTTATACTGTTGATTCTATGGAGTTGGCCTCGACCAACTTCATCACTAACGCCTTATCTAGTGATCCACTAGAGTTGTGCTTGATTTCAGGAATTGACAATGCACTAGAAGATCCAGAGTAGCGCCTGTGACAGGACGAGTTAGACGATCGGAAACGACATCCACAACCACTTCTGCGCCTCCACACATCAAACCAGCATCGAGTCGGATCACTACCTCATATGAGAAACCACCAGAACTCGCCTTAAAGGAGCTTCCTGACCATCTAGAATATGCATTCATGGGGAAGGAATGCCAGCTGCCAGTCATCATCAATTCGAGTTTATCTCCCGAGCAGAAAGAGCAACTGATCAGGCTACTCAAGAAACATGTCCGGGCTATAGCCTGGCAATTAGCTGACATCAGGGGCATCTCTGAAACCTTCTGAAAACATCAGATAGTTCTAGATGAAGAGTTCAAGCTAGTTAGGCAGCCGCAACGCCGTTTAAACCCTCTGATGCAGGAAGTTGTGAAGAAAAAAGTCCTTAAGCTCTTGGATGCCGGTATCATTTATCCTATTGCCGACAGTCTGTGGGTCAGTCCAACTCAGGTTGTTACGAAGAAAAGAGGAATCACAGTCATCCCTAATCTGAAGGGTGAGCTCATTCTCACTCGTAAGGTTACCGGGTGGAGAGTCTGCATTGATTATCGATGACTTAATGATGCCACAAAGAAGGACCACTTCCCACTTCCGTTCATTAATCAGATGCTAGAACGGTTGGCTGGTCATGACTACTACTGTTTCTTAGATTGGATGTCCGGTTACTTCCAGATTCCCATCGAGCTCGACGATCAAGAGAAGACGACCTTCACCTGCCCGTTTGGTACGTTTGCTTATCGTCGTATTCCCTTTGGTTTATGCAATGTTCCCGCTACCTTTCAGAGATGCATGCTTGCTATATTCGGAGATCTAGTAGAGAATGTGGTGGAAGTGTTCATGGACTCCGTCTATGGAGACTCATTTTCTAAGTGCCTAGCCAACCTGGACAAGGTGCTAGCTCGTTGTGAGGAAACCAACTTGGCTCTTAGTTGGGAGAAATGTCACTTTATGGTTACCGAAGGCATTGTTCTTGGCCATAGGATCTCTAAGCTCGGTAAAGAAGTAGATCGTGCCAAGCTCGAAACCATCGCCAGTTTGCCGCCGCCAACTTCGGTCAAGACATTTCAAAGCTTCCTCGGCCATGCTGGATTCTACCGGCGGTTCATCAAAGACTTCTCCAAGATCACTCTTCCAGTGACCAAGCTTCTAGAGAAAGATGTTCCTTTCATTTTTGACAAAGCCTATCTTGCAGCCTTTGAGATCCTGAAGACTAGACTCACCACCGCACCAATCCTTACAGCACCAGATTGGAGTTTTCCATTCGAGATTATGTGCGACGCTAGCGACTTTGCCGTTGGCGCAGTTCTTGGTCAGAGAAAAGAAAAGAGGTTTCATCCCATCTATTTTGCTAGCAAGACGCTTAACGATGCTCAAAGGAACTACACTACTACAGAGAAAGAGCTCCTAGCTATCGTCTTCTCCTTTGATAAGTTCATACAGTACCTGGTTCTTTCACACACCATCATCTATACAGATCATGCTGCTCTGCGCCATCTGTTAGCCAAGCAGGATTCGAAGCCAAGGCTGATCCGGTGGATCCTCCTTCTCCAAGAGTTTGACATAGAGATTAAAGACAAGAAGGGAGCTGAGAACCTAGCAGCCGACCACCTTTCTCGACTCGAGGAATCACAAACAGGTAAGTCTACTACTACCCCTATCAATTATTCTTTCCCTGACGAGTTGTTGTGTGTTGAAATCTATGAACAGGTCAATAGCATAGCCATCGAGCCCTGGGCAATCACTCACGCTCAAGAGCTAAGTAACGCAACCGATTGCAGATGAGCCCTGTTATGCCACCTTAGCTAATTACCTCTCTCGCGGCATAATACCTCTTGGGCTAGACTATAATGCACGCAAGAAGCTCTTTAAAGAGGCCAAGTCATACTTCTGGGATGAGCCCTTCTTATACCGTATTAGTACTGACGGGATGATCCGAAGATGTGTCTCTTACATCGAAGTGGCTGACATCATGCGTAAGTGCCATGAAGGCCAGTTTGGAGGACACTTTGGCGGCAACCGTACTGCAAGAAAGGTACTTCAAACTGGATTTTACTGGCCGTCAATCTTTAGTGATTGCGACGCTTTTGCTCGTCATTGTGATGCATGCCAACGATCAGGTAACATATCTAACCGTAATGAGATGCCCCAATTTGTTTCTTTAACAGTTTAAATCTTTGATGTTTGGGGAATTGATTTTATGGGACCGTTCACACCCTCCAATGGAAACAAGTACATTCTTGTGGCCGTTGATTATGTTTCTAAGTGGGCTGAAGCTGAAGCTTTACCCACCAATGATTCTAGAGTGGTGGGTCGGTTCCTTACACGTCTTTTCACGCGTTTTGGTTCACCACGCTTCATCATAAGCGATAGGGGTACCCACTTCCATGGACATTTCGACCGGGTGTGCAAACGCTTTGGCGTCACCCACCGAATGTCCACAGCTTACCATCCTCAAGCTAATGGTCAAGCAGAAGTGACGAACCGTGAGCTCAAGTGGATTCTTGATAGGACAGTTGGCCGGTCCCGCAAGGACTGGTCATCTAAGCTCAATGATGCCTTATGGGCTTATCGAACTGCCTACAAGACCCCCATCGGTACCTCACCGTATCAGCTGGTCTATGGCAAGGCATGCCATTTGCCAGTTGAGCTTGAGCACAAGGCGTTTTGGGCTACTAAAGAGTTGAATATGAGTTATGCAGTAGCAGGTAATATGCGCCACGACCAGATCGCTGAGCTTGAAGAACACCGTCTCCACGCGTACGAGAGCACGAAGCTTTATAAGGAACGCACCAAGAGAATTCATGACTCCCAATTGAAAATAGTCAAGCAGTTCTACCCTGGAGATAAAGTCATCTTATATAACTCTCAGTTGAAGCTCTTCCCATGTAAACTAAAATCCCGATGGTTCGGCCCCTATACCGTGGTTTGGCAGACATCCTTGGGAAGCGTCCTAATTAAAGGCCACGGTCAAGAACCATTTATGGTCACCGGTCACAGGCTCAAGAGGTATCTGCAAGGATTAGTTGTTTCTCTCATCGACGTATACTACTTTGCGTCAGGCCCATAACGCGGATCCAGGTATCGTCCAGCTCACGAACGTTAAACAAGAGCACTTCGTGGGAGGCAACCGACGGCTGGAGTTAGTTTGTTTTCATTTCAAGTCATTTCTTTTAAACCCCCCTTTTAAAAAAAACTGTCAGCGTCCGTTTTTCAAATGAGTTTTCACTGAAAAATCCACAAGTTTTCACCGAAAATTCTAGTTTTCAAACCCCCTGATCCTCCTATTTCTCGTTTTCGATGAGTTCGCGCTGAATCCAACTTCACGGTGATAACTAACAATTTAAAACCGACGTCGTTTTGTTTTGTAAGGGAATTTTAACCAAAAATTCCTTACTTTTTCGCCAAAAATTGTAAACCTTTTTGCCGGCTTTTAAAACCCCCCTTCGACCTTCTTTTCGCGGAAACCCTCTCCCAAAAACCCAAACAAGCGCCGACTGCCTCCCTCTCAAATAGTCACTTGCCGCCGCATTCACACCATCCACCGCCGACCAAGCCGCCACCGTCGCTGCAACTCCCTCCTTCTCCTTGGTTGATCCCAACCTAGTTCTCCCGGATCGGAGCCCTATAGCTCCTGTTCCACCCGAAACGAGTTTTCAAGCTTTTGGTCGATTTCTCGGATTTCCTATCATTTTCTCGAGTCATGTCTTCACGGTTAGTTGTTCAGCCCTTGATTTTGAATCTTTTGGCGTATTGACTTTCGGTTTTTGGCATGGTTGACTTTGGTTGACTTTTCGATTTTCCTCGAATTGCTTGTTTTGCTGTTTCCGTGTACTCTGGCTCAACTTTTGAAATCCTTTTGATCTGTTTGCCCTCGTGGTTGATTTTCAATGTTATTGTGTCGATGAATTGTCTTGTGCTCTGCATTTGTCGAGCTGCGTCATTTCTCATACTTGGTGATTGAATGCCGCTCAGACCAGAAATTCTGATACCTCGGCTTGTTTGCTTACCCCCACTTGCCCGCTTCGTTCTTCTCTGAATCGTGGTTTCAAAATAAGTGTGGGGTAGGATTCCTGTCATCTGATTCTGGTCTGCTTTGAGCTGTGTATTGCAGGAATTCGAAGCGGTTCAAGACCACCGGTGTTGATAGAGAGTAGCGGTCCAAGACTAGACAGAACAAGGCTCAATCCTCCCGTTCACCCGCCCCATCTACCACAATACCAGCGGTTGTGAACTTAGTCCCGGCCCCAGTGATCCCTATTTCAAGTGCTCCAGCCACCGCCAATGGGGCCCTGCATCCATTTATCGCTGCCCTTGAGCCACACCAATTGGAGGTATATCAGAAGATCAAAGACATCCCTCCGGCTAAGGTGGCAACTCTCTCCTTGGACAGCCTCAAGGACCACAATCCGGCTTGGCACTCCACCATCGACCTCGTCCTTAGCCAAGCTGGCTTGCGATCCCTGACCACTCTTGTGATGTGAACCGCGGCAACCGTGGGCAGACGACCCTTAAACACCGTAAGTTGGACACCGTGCAACGAGGTAGAACCGTCAGGAACCGGGGCGGATGAGTACTTTGACCCATCAGCTATATAACAGCTAGGAACCAAAAGTGTCCAGTTGAAGACGCCACGCCAAGAGATGGATGCTCTTGATGATAAGTCGATCCTTCAGTATCGCAACATGCAGATACAATAAGGGTTTTAGAACAAAGTTCTATCAAAAGGGGGTTTATTTCATCAAAGTTGTGTTTACAAAGGGTGGCCGGCAGCCTCCTTATATAGGTGAGGGAACAAGATCTCCTCCCTAAACACTAACTCCTAAATAAGAATAAAATAAAGAGTCCTATTCCTAAAAAGTCTCCTAAAACCCCTAAATAATCCTACTAAAAAGGAATAAAACATAAAATAATAGTTGTAGTCTTTAAAGCAGAATAAAAGACCTAAATTAGGTCAAAACCCCTAATTTGGCCGTGTACGGCTACTTGGGCCGGTTGGGCGCGTGTGGCGGCCCGGTGGGCTTGACCGGCCGAGCGCCAGGCCTGACTCGGGTGGCAGTCGCGGGCTTTGTGCTTTGGGCTGGTTTAGTGCCGGACTTCTTGGTGGCTGGCCTCATAAAATCCCTCGGATTGGTCCGGCTGTCGGTCTAGGGTTCGGGACGGGCCTTTCCTTGGCTCCTTTCCATTTCTGCTAGGGCCTTCCTTCCTAAGCTTCAGGTAGGCCTCCAGATAGCTTCGAATGTAGTTCTCCGGGGTCAGTCCAAGTGTCGTGCTTCGGGGCCAAGGACTCCAATTCTTCTCATGGCTCGGCTCAGGGTCAATCTTTGAAAACTCTCCTCTTTGGGCCAAGTGTTCTTGGGCTCTCTTCCTTCTGTACCTCCAGAAATGCTTCCAGAGGGTCACTCAAGGAACCGGCTTCTTCTTCAGGGCTCCTGGAGGTCAGGCTAGGAGCAGGCTGAAGTTTCTCTTCGGTGCTAGGGCTTATATCCTCGGCCAGCAGCATGGCCTGGAATAGCATTCCATCTCTTGGAGTCTTTCTACCTGCAAGGGAAGGACTTAGTCGATATTTCAGAGCGTACCTTGGCTTTAGGGCTTGAAGATGGCCTGCCCTAGGATCTTTATGCCTTTTGTGAGGTCCTAGGGTCTTATCTCAGCCTAGTGACCCTGGTGGGGTGTAGGAGTACTGGTTGGCATCAGGGTAGCATTGTTGGATCATATCATCTTGGTTCCCCCTTCCCTCTGGTCACCCCTCAGGAGTTCTGGAGTTCTTTTGAGTGCCTCACGACAAGACCCAGCATCAGCAAGAAATTTGTTTCATTCCGCCTCGGTGGTGTTCGGTATGGGAAGACCATCGATGAGTTTACCCTCCTACTAGACCCGCATACCATCGTCCAGGGTGCCGGCATTGGGTTCATAGATGTCTACTCCATCACTCGTGAACCTTACCCCGATGTATGGAAGTATGTCTCCGGCCAAACAGAGGTCAAGCCTATCGTCAACCCCACGGTAGGTGACATTGCTCACCCAATTTTTAAATTCCTGCATTATGTTTGGATGCAATCTCTGTGTTATTGCAGCAAGGCGAGCCGTCACCATGTTTCCTTGGAGAAGCTCGTGTTGTTCCGTGCTGTAGAGGAGAAGGCAAACCTCCACCCCGGATGGTGGCTTGCAAGATTCTTTCACAAACGCACTACCACCAAGAAACTTCCTTCTGAACTTCCTAGTGGCACTTTCATTTCCTGTCTGATCGACAACCTCTAGATCGGTGACAGATGGAGCCTTGATATTCCTCGCGTCCAGATTGAGCACTTCGGTGCTGAGCTCGCCGTCACACAAGGCCTCGACCTCGCGTGCAGTCTCGACGAATACAATCTGTTACCCAGCCGCCCGAAGAGGGCGCCTCCTCAGCCAGTTGTGGCTCCAATGCCTCACGATCCTCTCCTTGAGTTGCCACCTCCACTGCAGCCACAGATGCCCGACGAAATTAATGAGCGGCTGGCGCTTATTGAGCAATGGCAACTCGACTAACGGTTCCCTTCAATACCAGAAGTACCGAGTGGCGCATGAGGAGACGCAGACTGCATGATGGACCGTTCTGCAACAGTTCATGACCGACCAGGACGCACGACACAGGGATGAGCTCAGGTGGCGATAGCAAATTGAGCAGTGACTTGGTGTTTCCCCTCTCCCGACTCCACCTCCACACCCACCTGTGGAACAGTGATCAGGTTGTTTCTATCCTTTACCTTTATTTTTCTTTCTTCTTTTCGGATTTTGATCCATCTTTTTCTGTGTGGACCAGGACACTTGTCCCAATTTCCTTTTGATCTTTTGGTTGTTTTTGTTTTGTAGGTGTCTTTTGGTAGCTACTCTACTCCACTCCGCCGCACGCTCTCCGAAACCGCCCACTACACCCCCTTTCCAGGTTCCCCGTTCCTCTCAAACTCTTTTTAGTCCTGTGAGGACACAGAATAGTCTAAGTGTGGGGTAGGATGTTAGAGAACCATGCATGAACTTGATTGCCCTTTCTTTGTGTTTCGTGGTGCCTTGACCAATTCCTCTAGCTTTAGAATTGCTCAGTTCATGATGCTTGACGTTAAGTTGTTTTTCAATCTGTCATAATGATGCTTAGACTACTTAACCTAGAACCTGAGAACCCAACGTGTGTACTTTGATGCTGAATTGCCTGGTCAAAACAGATTTTTAAAAAAATCACACTTGCAGTTTGTCGCCTTGATTGCATGAAAATGACCGAATCCGACTAGCAAACCAACTGTGAGCTTTTGATCCATTGCACGTAACTTGCAATTTCAATTCATTTGAGTGGTTTTCTGTTTGATTGAATGAGTTAGAATTTGCATGAGACCTACTCGAGACCACACGATGACACGAGTTCTAGAATGATAGGGGCACCTAGATTCAGCTACTAAGCCAGATTGCCTAACCAACGTTAAATCCATTAGGTTTAAACCCTTGAGCTTGGCATGTTCTTTCGGTTCAATATACATTACAGCCATTCCCCATTCTTTCATTCCTCGTTGATCCCCTATGGTTATAGTTCTAGATTAGCCTATCGGAGGTCGGTTTGTGGTAACTTGCCTATAGCCATTAAACAGGTGGTCTTAGCTATTACGTCCAGACGTGTAAACCCCTCTAGCAACTAAAAGAAAGAATCGGCACAAAAGAGAAATTAAAAAAAAAGAAGAAAAAGAGTTCAAAAGTTTTCAAGTTTACAGTTCAGTTCAATAACGTTCTTCTCCCTACATTGGAAGAACGAAGTCAAAAGAAAAAAAATGTGTGTAAAGATAATAAAGTGCTAGGTTGGTTAGGGTATAATAGGACGAGCGTTCACTATTCCACCAGTGTCTGGTTAGACGGTAGGAAGCCATAGGCTAGATTCGAGGGAAGCTAGTCGAAAGCTACACCGCACCAAAGCCATCATCATACATTCCCTTCATCCATCTCATCTTAACCCTTGTAGTGTAGAATTCGTTACAGTCCCAAGTAGGGAAGTCCTTCTTGACTAGTTCCTCGTGTTGTCACAGTGGTGGAGATGTGGTCGAATTGCAAACTTATGACAGAATTCAGTGACAGAAAATGATTGAGAGCAGAAACACATCCTTAAACATAGAGAGTGAGAGTTCCCCTTGCACTAAATATTATCTGTGTGAGGAGTCTGGTTGGTCAGGTCAAATTCGTGCATGATTGGTTACTACTTCTTGTCGTGTGCAGTTTGTAGTGAGACCAGGTTGTTTGACTGATAAGTATGCATGTTAGGTTTCTTGTTCTAGGTATTATCTGTCTAATAATTCATTGTGAATGCTTGAACTTCAATTTAATTGATCTCATCATTTGTGAACGTGAGCGTGTTCTATTCAGTTTGCTTGAGGACAAGTAAAAGCTTAAGTGTGGGGTATTTTGATGACACTCGATTTGATGTGATTATCAGCCTCATTTAAGCGATATTTCCTTGCTTAAGACATGGTTTTTAGAGCAGAATAGCAAATATTCACTCAACTGCTCTATCTCGTGCCATTTGTGTTACCTTGGCCTTTTCGGGTCTATTTGATGGTTTTCTAGTGTTTCCACGATAGCACAAGTTTTTGCCGTCAAATAATGTAACCAGGGACGTGTCTAAGGCATTGGAACCTCAAGGAACCTCACCAGAATCAACCAAGGAGTCAATCAAGTCAACACATATCTTGCCCCATTTTACACAGAAGTTTTTGGCGAAAAGACCTTGAGTTTTCGCCGAAAACTCAAGAAGAGATCGGCAGACCATTACAAGAAGAAGTTTTTGGCGAAAACTCCAAAGTTATCGGTGAAAACTCCACAGTTCTCGCCGAAAACTCCAAGTAATTTCGAACAGAAGAAACAGACGGAGCAAGCCAAGTTTTTAAAGGAAGTTTTCGCCGAAAACTTCCTAAGTTTTCAGCGAAAAATCATGCCATTTCCAGCCAAAACGCGGACAGTATAAAAAAGAAAGCGGTCGGCTGAAAACATACACTTTTACACTTACACTTTGGACGAAAATTCCAAGACTGAAATCAGAGAGAGAAAGGGTGAAAAGGGTTTGAGGAGCCAGGAAAGGATCGTGACGCAATCCTTCCATCTCGGAGAACCAGTGCTAGGAGTTGAAGATCTAGCAGATCGAAGCTTCACGGATTCGTCGAAATTAGGTTTTGCAGTTTTTCTCTGTCTTTCCTACTTGAGATGTATTCCTTGTTCGTCTTTGATTCTCTTGTGTTGAAAATGATTAGCTAAACTCGTAGAGCTTAGATTAGATGAACCCTAAGTGACCCAGGGCTTTAAAGCGGTCACAAATATCAGCGGTGATTAGATTAGAAGTTCATTCAGTTTCTCCTTCATGTTTGATTTGTTCTTTGTTCTCTGTGTTTCTTGTCTGGTTTGGCCACCTAGATTAGATTCTTGTTAAGTCGAGGATAGTAGTGAATGTTCACCTCACTTTGAAACACCAAATCAAGCAATGAACCTATTCATTAGAGTGTGCCTTTCGTAGGAACTAGTTAGGGTTACTCCATTGCAAGAGTAACTCTTTAATCGCTAGTAATTGCACCAGTTAGTTTTGTCGTCGCAAGAAGCGACCGTACTCGGGTGACTAATTAATATTGGTAGTTAGATCGAATAGAGCGAACGTTCGATAGTCTTAAACCTAAGGGTAAGGAGTTATGATGGTGTCTGTGAACTGAATGAACTAGAATTGAAAATCGTTGGTATGTTGATTGCTGTTGCTCTGGTGATCTAAGGGGGATTCAAAATCTACGCTTGCCTGTCATCTGTCTAAGTCAAACAACAAAACATTCTACATTTTAATTTCATTTCAGTTTACCTTGCATTTTAGTATAGAAGTAGAACTCACACCACACACAAGTTGCTCTTTCATGAATAAAAATTGCCAATATATTTGAGTAAGCAAGTAGAAGAGGCCCGTGGAATACGATCTGTCCTACTCTGTGCTTGACAGTTATTTGATTGCACGCATTACAACGTTCATCATCAGCCCTGTGGGAGGCCGAGGCTTGAGATAGGGCGCGGGTCATGGATCGGGTGACAATTCACGTTGGGGTTGGGACGTCGGGTGGCTCGGGTGTGGAGTGCTCTCCCGACGAGGGGGGTGACGTCGGGTGCTGATCCGGGGTAGGACGGGACTCCCGGTGGTCCTGGCGCTCAGCCTGATCGGCATCGATGCCGGGTGGCGGGCAGGGGTGATGTTGGTGAGGTGCTAAGCGAGGCACGGGCCCAGGGTTGGGCTGATGTCGATTCGGGGCTGAGAAGGGTGTTGTGCCGGGGTTGAGCAGGTGCTACCACGGGGCGGGGCTGAGCGCTTGCACGGGGCGGCTCCAGGGCTGGCCCGGGTGCTGGCTCGGTGCTGCTCCGGTAAAGTTCCGGCTTCTCTCTCCAGCCGTTCTAAAGTGGCTTAGACCTGTCTCATGACTTGGGAAACATTCACTATGGTGGCTTCGAGCTTGGCTAATCTCATATCTGTCATGGTTAGCAAAAACACACGAAAAACAAGGGATATGGCCTCATCACCACTCTCTCGATTGATCCTCACTCTCTCTTGATGTAACATCCCCGCTCAACCAAACGGTATGGAACTCAAGATCGGTAGACTAGGGTACTGGAATCAGTGCTCTTAAGCTCCCCTTGAGTTTTGGGTCATTTGGGTTTAAGTTGGGTCGAAGTTGCAAAGAGGGGAACGGTGATGCACCAAAAAGTGCCGATTTTAGGCCCTGAAGTGCGCAGGCGCACTTTTAGAAGTGCCATGCGCACTTTTCAATTAATTCAACAAACTTTCGGCGGAATATTCAAAATGTGCGCCTTTTAGGGGTCAATGTGCGCCGGCGCACTTTTTGACATACCAGGCGCACTTTTCGTGCATAAAAGGACGGATTTTCACGGAAATTCATAACTTCTTTCCCCTTTCTCTCTCCCCGAAAAGCCATTGACGAACCTAGTGCGAGCAATCTTCGAAGGGTGATTCTGGGAGCTGTAGAGGTCGGAATTGAGTTCCGTTTGTTGCTATGGATTCATAGCGACGAGGAGAAGAGATCGCTTACCTCCATTTTGGGTTTCTAGGTGTAGGTCGTGAGCAGTAAGGAAGGGTAGAGCTACGAGTTTGGTGGTTGGGAATTGAGTTTCTGGGGAACTAGAAGACGATTAGAGCCTCGTCTTCTATTTCAGGTGAGGGCTTAGCGTTGTGTAAGTAGTTTGGACAGCGTGAGGAGTTTCAATTGGACTTAGAACAAAACCTAGGTTATGCATGAAAATGATGAGCGTAAAAGGGGATAAATTGTTCTGTGAATGTACTTGATTGTTATTGATGATTGCCGTGGTTGATTGTTGTTGTTGATTGCTATGGTTTGGGGTTGGGTGTGAACTGAAGTGAATTAAGTAATGAATTGACATAGAAATGAGAATTAGGATGGTTGGGAAATGAGCGCGGGTGCTATGATATTATGAATCGCTGGTTGTGGATGCAGGAGAGTTGCCCTGCCAATGTGGGGTCGCTCTGAATAAGAGGAACAGGTGGGTGACCCCTAGACTCATGACATGGTTTCCCCTGTACTTGCAGGTGGGGGAGGCCGGTGAGCTAGCCGGTTATCCTATTGATTGTGATGTGTGTGCTGTGAACATGACAGGGGCATGGAGGACGAGATGTGTTGTGAACTATGGACTATGAATGAGATGTGGCTGATTTGTGTTGTATGTTGGTAGTAGATGTGATGTATGAGTTGAGAATGTGATGTTGAGAATTGTATGTTGGAAAGAGAACCGGAAAGAGCCCACA
The DNA here is from genome assembly GCA_034768395.1 of Linum lewisii. Taxonomy (NCBI): domain Eukaryota; kingdom Viridiplantae; phylum Streptophyta; class Magnoliopsida; order Malpighiales; family Linaceae; genus Linum; species Linum lewisii. Next base: position 39,428,654 of record CM068297.1, read on the forward strand.
CTACCCCACCCGAGGTACTAGTTGTTGAGTCTGATCCATTGGGGTGGATCCCCTTGACATGGGTGTCAAGGGACTAATGAGATTGATGATGATGATGATGGTTAATGAGAACGCGTTCCCCATGCGGTAGGGGAGCGCGAGGACTTCCCATGCGGTAGGGAAGTGCATCGGCCGGCCTGTGGTGGTGTGGATAACTCCTTGGCGCCTAATAACTCACCTAGATAATATGAATGTGAATGTTTGTGTGCTTGTGGTTGTGGTAGTGACTTGGTTGATGGATGTGATGTGATGATGCTGTGTGTGCGTGGATTGATGTATTATTTCTATGTGATTCTATTGTTATGAATTGTGCTTGAGAACAAGAACTGACCAACGTGATCACCTAGACTGCTTTTAGGGAATTAAAATATGGAAAGGGGGGTTGGGTTTGGTTCCATTGTTGGATGTCTTGTGCGGAGTTGGGACCGCTCCATAGAGTAGGACAACGTGTAGGTAGGCCCAGTGGGTTCACTCAATTTCAATAGGAAATTGATCCCTTTTCCCCTTTCAGGATCTCGTGGCTAGTAGAGGTAGCTGAGGAGTTTGAGTTCGAGGTTGATTTCGCGAAGTTCTGGATGGAAGCCATGAGGTGAAGACTGGGATTACGCGGAGTTGACTTTTCTGTTCATTTCAGTTGACTATGAGATTTTGGGGGTTTTTATGTACTTTCTGATTTATGTTGGATTGGAGGATTTATGATGGTTTGGATTGTACTCGGATTTCAGTTTCGCGTTTCTATGGAGGCCTTCCATGTATTTACTGTCTTTTGATCACCGCCAATTTCCCTGTTTTACCCTTGTTTTTACTCGGTAGTACCTGGGACCGGCTCAACCACGGGTTTACTCGGGTTGATTCGGAACGGGTGTTACAAATGGTATCAGAGCCTGGTTTCGATCCAGGGAGGGGAACGGTGATGCACCAAAAAGTGCCAATTTTGGTCCCTGAAGTGCGCAGGCGCACTTTTAGAAGTGCCAGGCGCACTTTTCAATTAATTCAGCAAACTTTCGGCGGAATATTCAAAATGTGCGCCTTTTAGGGGTCAATGTGCGCCGGCGCACTTTTTGACATACCAGGCGCACTTTTTGTGCATAAAAGGACGGATTTGCACGGAAATTCATAACTTCTTTTCCCTTTCTCTCTCCTCGAAAAGCCATTGACGAACCTAGTGCGAGCAATCTTCGAAGGGTGATTCCGGGAGCTGTAGAGGTCAGAATTGAGTTCCGTTTGTTGCTATGGATTCGTAGCGACAAGGAGAAGAGATCGCTAACCTCCATTTTGGGTTTCTGGGTGTAGGTCGTGAGCAGTAAGGAAGGGTAGAGCTACGAGTTTGGTGGTTGGGAATCGAGTTTCTGGGGAACTAGAAGACAATTAGAGCCTCGTCTTCTATTTCAGGTGAGGGCTTAGCGTTGTGTAAGTAGTTTGGACAGCGTGAGGAGTTTCAATTGGACTTAGAACAAAACCTAGGTTATGCATGAAAATGATGAGCGTAAAAGGGGATAAATTGTTCTGTGAATGTACTTGATTGCTATTGATGATTGTCGTGGTTGATTGTTGTTGTTGATTGCTATGGTTTGGGGTTGGGTGTGAACTGAAGTGAATTAAGTAATGAATTGACATAGAAATGAGAATTAGGATGGTTGGGAAAAGAGTGCGGGTGCTATGATATTATGAATCGCTGGTTGTGGATGCAGGAGAGTTGCCCTGCCAATGTGGGGTCGCTCTGAATAAGAGGAACAGGTGGGTGACCCCTAGACTCATGACATAGTTTCCCCTGTACTTGCAGGTGGGGGGGGCCGGTGAGCTAGCCGGTTATCCTATTGATTGTGATGTGTGTGCTGTGAACATGACAGGGGCATGGAGGACGAGATGTGTTGTGAACTATGGACTATGAATGAGATGTGGCTGATTTGTGTTGTATGTTGGTAGTAGATGTGATGTATGAGTTGAGAATGTGATGTTGAGAATTGTATGTTGGAAATAGAACCGGAAGGAGCCCACACTACCCCACCCGAGGTACTGGTTGTTGAGTCTGATCCATTGGGGTGGATCCCCTTGACATGGGTGTCAAGGGAGTAATGAGATTGATGATGAGATTGATGATGATGATGATGGTTAATGAGAACGCGTTCCCTATGCGGTAGGGGAGCGCGAGGACTTCCCATGCGGTAGGGAAGTGCGTCGGCCGGCCGGTGGTGGTGTGGATAACTCCTTGGCGCCTAATAACTCACCTAGATAATATGAATGTGAATGTTTGTGTGCTTGTGGTTGTGGTAGTGACTTGGTTGATGGATGTGATGTGATGATGCTGTGTGTGCCGTGGATTGATGTATTATTTCTGTGTGATTCTATTGTTATGAATTGTGCTTGAGAACAAGAACTGACCAACGTGATCACCTAGACTGCTTTTAGGGAATTAAAATATGGAAAGGGGGGTTGGGTTTGGTTCCATTGTTGGATGTCTTGTGCGGAGTTGGGACCGCTCCATAGAGTAGGACAACGTGTAGGTAGGCCCAGTGGGTTCACTCAATTTCAATAGGAAATTGATCCCTTTTCCCCTTTCAGGATCTCGTGGCTAGTAGAGGTAGCTGAGGAGTTTGAGTTCGAGGTTGATTTCGTGAAGTTCTGGACGGAAGCCATGAGGTGAAGACTGGGATTACACGGAGTTGACTTTTCTGTTCATTTCAGTTGACTATGAGATTTTGGGGGTTTTTATGTACTTTCTGATTTATGTTGGATTGGAGGATTTATGATGGTTTGGATTGTACTCGGATTTCAGTTTCGCGTTTCTATGGAGGCCTTCCATGTTTTTACTGCCTTTTGATCACCGCCAATTTCCCTGTTTTACCCTTGTTTTTACTCGGTAGTACCTGGGACCGGCTCAACCACGGGTTTACTCGGGTTGATTCGGAACGGGTGTTACAAATGGTATCAGAGCCTGGTTTCGATCCAGGGAGGGGAACGGTGATGCACCAAAAAGTGCCGATTTTGGGCCCTGAAGTGCGCAGGCGCACTTTTAGAAGTGCCAGGCGCACTTTTCAATTAATTCAGCAAACTTTCGGCGGAATATTCAAAATGTGCGCCTTTTAGGGGTCAATGTGCGCCGGGCACTTTTTGACATACCAGGCGCACTTTTCGTGCATAAAAGGACGGATTTGCACGGAAATTCATAACTTCTTTCCCCTTTCTCTCTCCCCGAAAAGCCATTGACGAACCTAGTGCGAGCAATCTTCGAAGGGTGATTCCGGGAGCTGTAGAGGTCGGAATTGAGTTCCGTTTGTTGCTATGGATTCGTAGCGACGAGGAGAAGAGATCGCTAACCTCCATTTTGGGTTTTTGGGTGTAGGTCGTGAGCAGTAAGGAAGGGTAGAGCTACGAGTTTGGTGGTTGGGAATCGAGTTTCTGGGGAACTAGAAGACGATTAGAGCCTCGTCTTCTATTTCAGGTGAGGGCTTAGCGTTGTGTAAGTAGTTTGGACAGCGTGAGGAGTTTCAATTGGACTTAGAACAAAACCTAGGTTATGCATGAAAATGATGAGCGTAAAAGGGGATAAATTGTTCTGTGAATGTACTTGATTGCTATTGATGATTGCCGTGGTTGATTGTTGTTGTTGATTGCTATGGTTTGGGGTTGGGTGTGAACTGAAGTGAATTAAGTAATGAATTGACATAGAAATGAGAATTAGGATGGTTGGGAAAAGAGTGCGGGTGCTATGATATTATGAATCGCTGGTTGTGGATGCAGGAGAGTTGCCCTGCCAATGTGGGGTCGCTCTGAATAAGAGGAACAGGTGGGTGACCCCTAGACTCATGACATGGTTTCCCCTGTACTTGCAGGTGGGGGAGGCCGGTGAGCTAGCCGGTTATCCTATTGATTGTGATGTGTGTGCTGTGAACATGACAGGGGCATGGAGGACGAGATGTGTTGTGAACTATGGACTATGAATGAGATGTGGCTGATTTGTGTTGTATGTTGGTAGTAGATGTGATGTATGAGTTGAGAATGTGATGTTGAGAATTGTATGTTGGAAATAGAACCGGAAGGAGCCCACACTACCCCACCCGAGGTACTGGTTGTTGAGTCTGATCCATTGGGGTGGATCCCCTTGACATGGGTGTCAAGGGAGTAATGAGATTGATGATGATGATGATGGTTAATGAGAACGCGTTCCCCATGCGGTAGGGGAGTGCGAGGACTTCCCATGCGGTAGGGAAGTGCGTCGGCCGGCCGGTGGTGGTGTGGATAACTCCTTGGCGCCTAATAACTCACCTAGATAATATGAATGTGAATGTTTGTGTGCTTGTGGTTGTGGTAGTGACTTGGTTGATGGATGTGATGTGATGATGCTGTGTGTGCCGTGGATTGATGTATTATTTCTGTGTGATTCTATTGTTATGAATTGTGCTTGAGAACAAGAACTGACCAATGTGATCACCTAGACTGCTTTTAGGGAATTAAAATATGGAAAGGGGGGTTGGGTTTGGTTCCATTGTTGGATGTCTTGTGCGGAGTTGGGACCGCTCCATAGAGTAGGACAACGTGTAGGTAGGCCCAGTGGGTTCACTCAATTTCAATAGGAAATTGATCCCTTTTCCCCTTTCAGGATCTCGTGGCTAGTAGAGGTAGCTGAGGAGTTTGAGTTCGAGGTTGATTTCGTGAAGTTCTGGACGGAAGCCATGAGGTGAAGACTGGGATTACACGGAGTTGACTTTTCTGTTCATTTCAGTTGACTATGAGATTTTGGGGTTTTTATGTACTTTCTGATTTATGTTGGATTGGAGGATTTATGATGGTTTGGATTGTACTCGGATTTCAGTTTCGCGTTTCTATGGAGGCCTTCCATGTTTTTACTGCCTTTTGATCACCGCCAATTTCCCTGTTTTACCCTTGTTTTTACTCGGTAGTACCTGGGACCGGCTCAACCACGGGTTTACTCGGGTTGATTCGGAACGGGTGTTACAAATGGTATCAGAGCCTGGTTTCGATCCAGGGAGGGGAACGGTGATGCACCAAAAAGTGCCGATTTTGGGCCCTGAAGTGCGCAGGCGCACTTTTAGAAGTGCCAGGCGCACTTTTCAATTAATTCAGCAAACTTTCGGCGGAATATTCAAAATGTGCGCCTTTTAGGGGTCAATGTGCGCCGGCGCACTTTTTGACATACCAGGCGCACTTTTCGTGCATAAAAGGATGGATTTGCACGGAAATTCATAACTTCTTTCCCCTTTCTCTCTCCCCGAAAAGCCATTGACGAACCTAGTGCGAGCAATCTTCGAAGGGTGATTCCGGGAGCTGTAGAGGTCGGAATTGAGTTCTGTTTGTTGCTATGGATTCGTAGCGACGAGGAGAAGAGATCGCTAACCTCCATTTTGGGTTTCTGGGTGTCGGTCGTGAGCAGTAAGGAAGGGTAGAGCTATGAGTTTGGTGGTTGGGAATCGAGTTTCTGGGGAACTAGAAGACGATTAGAGCCTCGTCTTCTATTTCAGGTGAGGGCTTAGCGTTGTGTAAGTAGTTTGGACAGGATGAGGAGTTTCAATTGGACTTAGAACAAAACCTAGGTTATGCATGAAAATGATGAGCGTAAAAGGGGATAAATTGTTCTGTGAATGTACTTGATTGCTATTGATGATTGCCGTGGTTGATTGTTGTTGTTGATTGCTATGGTTTGGGGTTGGGTGTGAACTGAAGTGAATTAAGTAATGAATTGACATAGAAATGAGAATTAGGATGGTTGGGAAAAGAGTGCGGGTGCTATGATATTATGAATCACTGGTTGTGGATGCGGGAGAGTTGCCCTGCCAATGTGGGGTCGCTCTGAATAAGAGGAACAGGTGGGTGACCCCTAGACTCATGACATGGTTTCCCCTGTACTTGCAGGTGGGGGAGGCCGGTGAGCTAGCCGGTTATCCTATTGATTGTGATGTGTGTGCTATGAACATGACAGGGGCATGGAGGACGAGATGTGTTGTGAACTATGGACTATGAATGAGATGTGGCTGATTTGTGTTGTATGTTGGTAGTAGATGTGATGTATGAGTTGAGAATGTGATGTTGAGAATTGTATGTTGGAAATAGAACCGGAAGGAGCCCACACTACCCCACCCGAGGTACTGGTTGTTGAGTCTGATCCATTGGGGTGGATCCCCTTGACATGGGTGTCAAGGGAGTAATGAGATTGATGATGAGATTGATGATGATGATGATGGTTAATGAGAATGCGTTCCCCATGCGGTAGGGGAGCGCGAGGACTTCCCATGCGGTAGGGAAGTGCGTCGGCCGGCCGGTGGTGGTGTGGATAACTCCTTGGCGCCTAATAACTCACCTAGATAATATGAATGTGAATGTTTGTGTGCTTGTGGTTGTGGTAGTGACTTGGTTGATGGATGTGATGTGATGATGCTATGTGTGCCGTGGATTGATGTATTATTTCTGTGTGATTCTATTGTTATGAATTGTGCTTGAGAACAAGAACTGACCAACGTGATCACCTAGACTGCTTTTAGGGAATTAAAATATGGAAAGGGGGGTTGGGTTTGGTTCCATTGTTGGATGTCTTGTGCGGAGTTGGGACCGCTCCATAGAGTAGGACAACGTGTAGGTAGGCCCAGTGGGTTCACTCAATTTCAATAGGAAATTGATCCCTTTTCCCCTTTCAGGATCTCGTGGCTAGTAGAGGTAGCTGAGGAGTTTGAGTTCGAGGTTGATTTCGTGAAGTTCTGGACGGAAGCCATGAGGTGAAGACTGGGATTACACGGAGTTGACTTTTCTGTTCATTTCAGTTGACTATGAGATTTTGGGGGTTTTTATGTACTTTCTGATTTATGTTGGATTGGAGGATTTATGATGGTTTGGATTGTACTCGGATTTCAGTTTCGCGTTTCTATGGAGGCCTTCCATGTTTTTACTGTCTTTTGATCACCGCCAATTTCCCTGTTTTAGCCTTGTTTTTACTCGGTAGTACCTGGGACCGGCTCAACCACGGGTTTACTCGGGTTGATTCGGAACGGGTGTTACAAATACTTGTAACATCCCCGCTCAACCAAACGGTTTGGAACTCAAGATCGGTAGACTAGGGTACAAGAATCAGTGCTCTTAAGCTCCCCTTGAGTTTTGGGTCATTCGGGTTTAAGTTGGGTCGAAGTTGCAAAGAGGGGAACGGTGATGCACCAAAAAGTGCCGATTTTGGGCCCTGAAGTGCGCAGGCGCACTTTTAGAAGTGCCAGGCGCACTTTTCAATTAATTCAGCAAACTTTCGGCGGAATATTCAAAATGTGCGCCTTTTAGGGGTCAATGTGCGACGGCGCACTTTTTGACATACCAGGTGCACTTTTCGTGCATAAAAGGACGGATTTGCATAGAAATTCATAACTTCTTTCCCCTTTCTCTCTCCCCGAAAAGCCATTGACGAACCTAGTGCGAGCAATCTTCGAAGGGTGATTTCGGGAGCTGTAGAGGTCGGAATTGAGTTCTGTTTGTTGCTATGGATTCGTAGCGACAAGGAGAAGAGATCGCTAACCTCCATTTTGGGTTTCTGGGTGTAGGTCGTGAGCAGTAAGGAAGGGTAGAGCTAGGAGTTTGGTGGTTGGGAATCGAGTTTCTGGGAACTAGAAGACGATTGGAGCCTCGTCTTCTATTTCAGGTGAGGGCTTAGCGTTGTGTAAGTAGTTTGGACAGCGTGAGGAGTTTCAATTGGACTTAGAACAAAACCTAGGTTATGCATGAAAATGATGAGCGTAAAAGGGGATAAATTGTTCTGTGAATGTACTTGATTGCTATTGATGATTGCCGTGGTTTATTGTTGTTGTTGATTGCTATGGTTTGGGGTTGGGTGTGAACTGAAGTGAATTAAGTAATGAATTGACATAGAAATGAGAATTAGGATGGTTGGGAAATGAGTGCGGGTGCTATGATATTATGAATCGCTGGTTGTGGATGCAGGAGAGTTGCCCTGCCAATGTGGGGTCGCTCTGAATAAGAGGAACAGGTGGGTGACCCCTAGACTCATGACATGGTTTCCCCTGTACTTGCAGGGGGGAGGCTGGTGAGCTAGCCGGTTATCCTATTGATTGTGATGTGTGTGTTGTGAACATGACAGGGGCATGGAGGACGAGATGTGTTGTGAACTATGGACTATGAATGAGATGTGGCTGATTTGTGTTGTATGTTGGTAGTAGATGTGATGTATGAGTTGAGAATGTGATGTTGAGAATTGTATGTTGGAAATAGAACCGGAAGGAGCCCACACTACCCCAACCGAGGTACTGGTTGTTGAGTCTGATCCATTGGGGTGGATCCCCTTGACATGGGTGTCAAGGGAGTAATGAGATTGATGATGAGATTGATGATGATGATGATGGTTAATGAGAACGCGTTCCCCATGCGGTAGGGGAGCGCGAGGACTTCCCATGCAGTAGGGAAGTGCGTCGGCCGGCCGGTGGTGGTGTGGATAACTCCTTGGCGCCTAATAACTCACCTAGATAATATGAATGTGAATGTTTGTGTGCTTGTGGTTGTGGTAGTGACTTGGTTGATGGATGTGATGTGATGATGCTGTGTGTGCCGTGGATTGATGTATTATTTCTGTGTGATTCTATTGTTATGAATTGTGCTTGAGAACAAGAACTGACCAACGTGATCACCTAGACTGCTTTTAGGGAATTAAAATATGGAAAGGGGGGTTGGGTTTGGTTCCATTGTTGGATGTCTTGTGCGGAGTTAGGACCGCTCCATAGAGTAGGACAACGTGTAGGTAGGCCTAGTGGGTTCACTCAATTTCAATAGGAAATTGATCCCTTTTCCCCTTTCAGGATTTCGTGGCTAGTAGAGGTAGCTGAGGGGTTTGAGTTCGAGGTTGATTTCGTGAAGTTCTGGACGGAAGCCATGAGGTGAAGACTGGGATTACGCGGAGTTGACTTTTTTGTTCATTTCAGTTGACTATGAGATTTTGGGGGTTTTTATGTACTTTCTGATTTATGTTGGATTGGAGGATTTATGATGGTTTGGATTGTACTCGGATTTCAGTTTCACGTTTCTATGGAGGCCTTCCATGTTTTTACTGTCTTTTGATCACCGCCAATTTCCCTGTTTTACCCTTGTTTTTACTCGGTAGTACCTGGGACTGGCTCAACCACGGGTTTACTCGGGTTGATTCGGAACGGGTGTTACAAATGGTATCAGAGCCTGGTTTGTCGCTGCTGTACCGGTTGATTATCTTCTCTCTTTGGGGAGTAATTAACCTCGTTGGGAGGGAGGATGAGACATCGGTACGGGACCGACATTCCAAGGGTTTTTGTCAAACTGTTTTAAATGGGTGGGATGTTTTGAAATCAAGTGGTGAATTGAGTTGTTTGAAGTTTCTTGAGCGGTCAACTGAAATGTTTAATGTCCTCCTGTAGTGAATCCAGTCAAGCAAGGGGAAGTAGGTCCACTGGGAACTCGGGTTTTGGAGGAGGAGCACCTAGGTTTCAGCCGAGTCTGTTGAAGGGATGGAATTTTGGGGAGTTCATTGGGGAAGCAGCTGATCCTGAGGTGGCAGAGCAGTGGCTCCAGGAATGTGAGTACAAGTTCCTGCAAATGGAACTTGAGGAAGGGTTGAAGGTGCAAGCAATGACTTTTTTGCTTAAGGGGCATGCACTGAATTGGTGGAGGTCGATGCCACAGAGTCGAGTGGTTCCGCCAGAGATGGAGTTGGATGGGTTTGTGGAGGTGTTTCGTGATCAGTTTTGCCCGGACCTTTGGCGTGAGGAGAAAGCCAAGGAGTTCATGAGTTTCGAGCAAGGGGAGAAGTCCGTTCTGGCATATTACATAGAGTTCACTTCTCTCTCTAAGTGGTATGATGAGCGGGCCAACAGGGAGAGGAAGCTCATTAACAAGTTCAAGAATGGGTTGAGAGTGGAGATTCAGGAGGGAGTCACCACCGCTGATATGGGGAGTTTAGTGTCGGTTAAGGCGGCGGCGCTAGAGAGGGAGAGGTTGGAGAACCGAAAGAGGGAAGAGAAGAAGAGGAAGGCAACTGCCCCGCCTACTCACTCTGCCATTCACAGTTACCCGGCGAAGAGAACTCAGACTTCCTTTTCTGGGTTCAGGGGCAGCCAGTCGATGCCAACGAGGGGTACGATGACTTGTTTCACTTGTGGCCGACCAGGTCATAAGAGTGTGGCTTGCCCTGCTCGTACTAGTGGCACAGTCCGTTCGGGAGGAGCACCGTCCGGGTTACCACTATGTGACAAATGTGGGAAGCGTCACTTCGGAGTTTGCCATCTGTTGGCAGGTGTGACCTGTTACACTTGTGGGCAGCGCGGACACAGGAGTCTGAACTGTCCAACCAAGAGAGCTACCCCAACTCAGTCTGTGGGATCGGTGTAGGGCCCTAGAGCTCCGTCTGGGAGTTACGGAGGGAGAGGAGGAGGCAGCTTTGGTAGGGGTGCTGGACGAGGGACGGGAGCTAATGCCACACCTGTTGGAGCTGGAGGGGAGCAAGGGAGGCTTTATGCTCTTACCAGGGGTGCGGCAGAGAATGCGAACGACGTGGTGACTGGTATGATCTCGATCTTGGGCCTTTCAGTTTATGCTCTGTTTGATTCGGGGTCAACCCATTCCTTTGTATCTGAGAAATGTTTGAGTAGTTTGGGTGTTGTAGTTAGTAGTTTGGGTGTTAGTTGGGGCGTCAGAACTCCTTTGGGGACTTCTGTTCGGGTGGATAGAGTGTGTAGAGGGTGTAAAGTGTTAGTGGGAGGTGTAGAGTTCTTGGCTGATTTGGTGGTGCTTCCTTTCAATGAATTCGATGTTATCCTCGGCATGGATTGGTTGGCTAGGCATGGGGCTTTGCTTGATTGTCAGAAGAAGGAGGTGTTGCTTCAGGTGGGAGGTGTCGGCCAGGTGGTGTTCAAGGGTGTTAGGAAGAGGGAGTCCGCACCTATGGGAGTAATTTCAGCAATGCAAGTTTTTTCTCTGATTCAAGAAGGGTGTGAGGCTTTGTTGGTGTAAGTGTCAGTTAAACGGAATGAGGAGTTGGAGAAGGTACCTGTAGCTCGGGAGTTCGCGGATGTGTTTGAGGAACTACCTGGGGCACCGATCGAGCGTGAGGTGGAGTTCAATATAGAGTTGGTCCCTGGAACTGCTCCAATCTCTATTCCACCTTATCGCATGGCACCGGCGGAGTTAAAGGAGTTGAAGGAGAAATTGCAGGAGCTCTTGGATAAGGGGTTCATCCGCCCAAGTGTATCACCGTGGGGGGCACCGGTGTTGTTTGTGAAGAAGGATGGGTCGATGCGGATGTGTATTGACTATAGGCGGTTGAACAAGGCGACGATCAAGAATCGTTACCCACTTCCAAGGATAGACGATCTCTTCGATCAATTGCAAGGGGCTGAAGTGTTCTCGAAGATAGACTTGAGGTCGGGTTATCACCAGTTGAAGGTGGAGGAAGGATCGGTGCCAATGACAGCCTTTAGCACCCGCTATGGACACTATGAGTTTCTGGTATGCCGTTTGGTCTCACCAATGCTCCCGCCGCGTTCATGGCTCTCATGAACAAGGTATTCCGGAAATATTTGGATAAGTTCATGATAGTGTTCATCGATGATATCCTCATTTATTCTAAGACTAGGAAGGAGCGTGAGGAGCACTTGAGGATTGTTTTTCATAGGTTGAGGGAGCAGCAACTATTTGCCAAGTTCTCGAAGTGTGCCTTTTGGTTGGAAGAAGTATTGTTTCTTGGGCATGTGGTTTCTAAAAGAGGCGTGGAGGTTGACCCAAAGAAGATTGAAGCGGTGGTTAATTGGTCTCCACCTAAGGATGTGTCGCAACTGAGGAGCTTCTTGGGGTTAGCTGGTTACTACCGAAGGTTTGTAGAGGGGTTCTCTACCATAGCGTCTCCTTTACATAAGTTGTTGAGGAAGGAGTCGAAGTATGAGTGGAGCGAGGAATGTCAGAGGAGCTTTGAGGAGTTGAAGAAGAAGTTGACTTCAGCTCCGGTGTTCACTTTGCCAGTAGAAGGTGGAGAGTATGTGGTGTTTAGTGATGCGTCTTTGCAAGGATTGGGCTGTGTGTTGATGCGGAATGGGAAGGTTGTCGATTATGCCTCCCGACAGCTTAGGGTGCATGAGGTGAACTACCCAACCCATGATTTGGAGTTAGCTGCAGTGGTGTTCGCCTTGAAGTTGTGGAGGCATTATTTGTATGGTGAGACGTTTAAGATCATGACCGATCACAAGAGTCTTAAGCACCTTATGGATCAAAAGGAGCTGAATGGTAGGCAACGGCGTTGGGTGGAGCTCTTGAAGGATTATGACTGTACCATTGACTACCATCCTGGTAAAGCTAATGTGGTTGCGGATGCTTTAAGTCGAAAGGAGTTGGTGGATCTTAGAGCTTTAAGGGTAGAGATGCAGTTAGATGATGTGGGAAGTTTGTTTGCCAAGCACAACATTAGGCCTATGCTGAATGATAGGATTGGTGAGGAGCAGCTCAAGGATGCTACTCTGGTGGCTATTCGAGGGGAAGTTGAAAAAGGCATGGATAATGGATTTGAGGTAGTTGGCGGATTGTTGAAATGCAAGGGTCGAGTGTGCGTGCCGGAAGTAGAGGAATTGAGGAAGGGGATTTTGGAGGAGGCTCATTCCTCTATGTATGCTATGCATCCCGGGATGACAAAGATGTACAATGACCTGAAGTTAAGTTTTTGGTGGCCAGGAATGAAGAAGGATGTGGCTCGTTATGTGGCGACTTGTTTGGTTTGTCAGAAGGCTAAGGCGGAGCATAGAGCTCCGGGTGGGTTACTTCAGTCCCTACCTATTCCGGAGTGGAAGTTTGCGGACATCACCATGGACTTTGTATCGGGTTTTCCGCCGACTAGAGAGGGGAAGGATGCCGTGTGGGTAATAGTCGATCGTTTGACGAAAGTTGCGCATTTCATACCCATTCGGTTTAAGCCTAGTGTGGAGGTGTTGGCAAAGTTATATATAGAAGAGGTGGTAAGGTTGCATGGGGTTCCTCAATCCATCGTCTCTGATCGGGATCCGAGTTTCACGTCTCATTTTTGGGAGGGGCTGCATACAGCATTGGGAACTAAGCTCAAGTTCTCGACGGCGTATCATCCTCAGACGGATGGGCAATCGGAGAGAACGATCCTTACTTTGGAGGAGTTGTTGAGAAGCTGTGCTATGGAGTTTCAAACCCCTTGGACTGAATTGCTACCATTGATTGAGTTCGCCTATAATAACTCGTATCATAGTAGTTTGAAGTCCGCTCCTTTTGAGGCCTTGTATGGGAGGAAGTGTAGGATGCCTTTGTGTTGGGATGAGGAAGGTGCGAGGGTGTTGTCGGGTCCTCAAGTTGTGCAAGAGACGGCTGATCGGGTTAAGATTATCAAGGAGAGATTGAGAGCGGCTCAAGATAGGCAAAAAGCGTATGCCGACGGTCGTGCTAGAGAGCTGAGTTTCAATGTTGGGGAGAAGGTATTTTTGAAGCTGTCGCCGTGGAAAGGGCTGATGCGTTTCGGTAGAAAAGGGAAGTTGGCGCCTCGGTACATTGGTCCTTATGAGATCCTCGCTAAGTCGGGTCCGGTGGCTTATGTGTTGGCTTTGCCGAGGGAGTTGGAAAGGATACACAATGTGTTTCATGTGAGCGTGCTTAGGCGGTATCATGGGGACCCTTCTCATGTAATTCAGCCGGAGGAGGTGGAGATTGAGCAAGACTTGACTTATGAGGAGAAGCCAGTCGCGATCGTGGATAGGCAAGTCTGGGTCTTGAGGAATAAGCAGATTCCGCAGCTCAAGGTGGTATGGAGGAACCATGAGAGCGAGTCGGCTACTTGGGAGACTGAGGAGAGTATGAGGCGGCGGTACCCGGAGTTAGTGGAAGTGTATGATTCAGGTATTAATTCCCCTTGATGTATGCTTTTGTGTTTGCTTGTTGTGGTGTTGGTTCCACGAAGGTCTAGGGTGTGCTCGGTGAAAGTAGAGTGTTGGGAGTGGGTGTAGGGCTGATGAGTAGTTAAAGGAAGGCTGGTGGTTCGTCGTTAGGAATTTCGAAAGTCAATAGGATACTTGGATTGCTGCGATTTTAGCTCTGTGTTCGGTATCATATTGCTAGGATGAGTTAGGGATGATTTCGGGGACGAAATCCTTGAAGTTGTGGAGACTTGTAACATCCCCGCTCAACCAAACGGTTTGGAACTCAAGATCGGTAGACTAGGGTACTGGAATCAGTGCTCTTAAGCTCCCCTTGAGTTTTGGGTCATTCGGGTTTAAGTTGGGTCGAAGTTGCAAAGAGGGGAACGGTGATGCACCAAAAAGTGCCGATTTTGGGCCCTGAAGTGCGCAGGCGCACTTTTAGAAGTGCCAGGCGCACTTTTCAATTAATTCAGCAAACTTTCGGCGGAATATTCAAAATGTGCGCCTTTTAGGGGTCAATGTGAGCCGGCGCACTTTTTGACATACCAGGCGCACTTTTCGTGCATAAAAGGACGGATTTGCACGGAAATTCATAACTTCTTTCCCTTTTCTCTCTCCCCGAAAAGCCATTGACGAACCTAGTGCGAGCAATCTTCGAAGGGTGATTCCGGGAGCTGTAGAGGTCGGAATTGAGTTCCATTTGTTGCTATGGATTCGTAGCGACGAGGAGAAGAGATCGCTAACCTCCATTTTGGGTTTCTGGGTGTAGGTAGTGAGCAGTAAGGAAGGGTAGAGCTAGGAGTTTGGTGGTTGGGAATCGAGTTTCTGGGGAACTAGAAGACAATTAGAGCCTCGTCTTCTATTTCAGGTGAGGGCTTAGCGTTGTATAAGTAGTTTGGACAGCGTGAGGAGTTTCAATTAGACTTAGAACAAAACCTAGGTTATGCATGAAAATGATGAGCGTAAAAGGGGATAAATTGTTCTGTGAATGTACTTGATTGCTATTGATGATTGTCGTGGTTGATTGTTGTTGTTGATTGCTATGGTTTGGGGTTGGGTGTGAACTGAAGTGAATTAAGTAATGAATTGACATAGAAATGAGAATTAGGATGGTTGGGAAATGAGTGCGGGTGATATGATATTATGAATCGCTGGTTGTGGATGCAGGAGAGTTGCCCTGCCAATGTGGGGTCGCTCTGAATAAGAGGAACAGGCGGGTGACCCCTAGACTCATGACATGGTTTCCCCTGTACTTGCAGGTGGGGGAGGCCGGTGAGCTAGCCGGTTATCCTATTGATTGTGATGTGTGTGCTGTGAACATGACAGGGGCATGGAGGACGAGATGTGTTGTGAACTATGGACTATGAATGAGATGTGGCTGATTTGTGTTGTATGTTGGTAGTAGATGTGATGTATGAGTTGAGAATGTGATGTTGAGAATTGTATGTTGGAAATAGAACCGGAAGGAGCCCACACTACCCCACCCGAGGTACTGGTTGTTGAGTCTGATCCATTGGGGTGGATCCCCTTGACATGGGTGTCAAGGGAGTAATGAGATTGATGATGAGATTGATGATGATGATGATGGTTAATGAGAACGCGTTCCCCATGCGGTAGGGGAGCGCGAGGACTTCCCATGCGGTAGGGAAGTGCGTCGGCTGGCCGGTGGTAGTGTGGATAACTCATTGGCGCCTAATAACTCACCTAGATAATATGAATGTGAATGTTTGTGTGCTTGTGGTTGTGGTAGTGACTTGGTTGATGGATGTGATGTGATGATGCTGTGTGTGCCGTGGATTGATGTATTATTTCTGTGTGATTCTATTGTTATGAATTGTGCTTGAGAACAAGAACTGACCAACGTGATCACCTAGACTGCTTTTAGGGAATTAAAATATGGAAAGGGGGGTTGGGTTTGGTTCCATTGTTGGATGTCTTGTGCGGAGTTGGGACCGCTCCATAGAGTAGGACAACGTGTAGGTAGGCCCAGTGGGTTCACTCAATTTCAATAGGAAATTGATCCCTTTTCCCCTTTCAGGATCTCGTGGCTAGTAGAGGTAGCTGAGGAGTTTGAGTTCGAGGTTGATTTCGTGAAGTTCTGGACGGAAGCCATGAGGTGAAGACTGGGATTACGCGGAGTTGACTTTTTTGTTCATTTCAGTTGACTATGAGATTTTGGGGGGTTTTATGTACTTTCTGATTTATGTTGGATTGGAGGATTTATAATGGTTTGGATTGTACTCGGATTTCAGTTTCGCGTTTCTATGAAGGCCTTCCATGTTTTTACTGTCTTTTGATCACCGCCAATTTCCCTGTTTTACCCTTGTTTTTACTCGGTAGTACCTGGGACCGGCTCAACCACGGGTTTACTCGGGTTGATTCGGAACGGGTGTTACACTTGATTTTTTCTCTTGTGTTTAGAATTTAGTAGTAATCACTCAAAGGAAAGCAGAACAAGTAAATTTCAGCTTCAAGCAGTTGCAAGTTTCTTCAAAGCTATCAAGGAAGGACTTACCAATCGGTGGCACCAGGACTTGAACTCTAGGGCTTCCTCCATAGTTAGGGCTGGTGAGTACTTCTTGTTGGGAATTTTCCTAGGAGCTAGGGTTATTTTTGGGTGCAGGGTCTTGAGCAACAAAATATTTCTTTTTCCCTCTATCCCCTCTTCTTAAGAATGCTCTTACACGAAAGAAATTAGTTTGGCAAGGGTGGTCTTGCTTGTTTTTGAAGCAATGCTTCTGTTTTCTTAACTTTTCTTTTATATTTTGATGGTTGGATGGCCACCATTTTTTCTTTTCCTTACACGGAACTTAAAGTACAAGGAACTGAAACAAATAGCTATTTTTCGAAGCTATTTTCTAAAGAGCAAGAAATTTAAAGGATATGGATCCAAGAATGAACCTGGAAACTGGGATAGGGGTTGGTCATCGTGTTGAACCGAAGCTATGATACCAACTGATGTGAACCACGATCGACTATGCTCCATGACCCTAACCACCGCAAGTTGATGCTCCTAACAATGAGAGAACCTATGGAACCAGGATGGAATCAGACTTTGACCCACTAGCTTCAGGTGAGCTAGGAACCAGAAGTATCAAGTCGAGGGCGCCACGTCAAGAGATGTATGCTCTTGATGATAAGCCAACCTTAAGCAATGCATTAACGAGCAAAGGCTTGAAGGGAAAATAACATATGTTCTGAAAGGAAGTTTATTAATCAAAAGGTGGTTTACAAGGGTGGCCGACGACCTCTATTTATAGGAGGAATTAAGGAACAAGCTCTCATAATCCTTCCTTAAATAGCTACTTCCTATTCAACTAATTAAATAATCTAAAGTCCAAAATAAGCTAAGTTCTTCCTAAATAGTTTAACTAAAAGGGAAAACACAAAAAAAAGTCAAAAGGAGTCTTGGGGCCGAAGAAAATAGCCTATTTAGGCAAAACTGGCAAAATCGGGAAACCCTAATCTGGCGCCCGAGTGTGTTTCCCACGCCGGCCCTGATTAGGCGATCTTCTTCCTAATCGGGTGGCAACTTCGTGGTAGCTTCCTCAATTCTTCCAGGGATGGGTGGCCATGCTTCCTGGGCTTCTAGGGCTTTTAGGGCTGAGGGAAATTCGTCAAAGGCCCGAGCCAATTGATGGCTCGGCCCATGTCGATCCAGTGTAGCGCTCTGAGCTCGGTCTGGCACCAGATCAGGGCCTGGCTTCGGTTCTGCCTAGGCTTCGGTTCTGCCTAGGCTTCCTATCTCGGGCCATCTTTAAAGCTTGCTTTGGGGGTGTTTTCAGGCCAAAGTCAGAGCCTAGTGCCCATAAGAATCCATTTGGGGTTCTGGGTGAGTGCTTTGGTCGGCCCGAGGCCGGTGGTGGCACCTGGTCTTAGCATTAGTGCTCGACAGGGCTTCATTTCCTAGTCTAGCTCCAGCTCCGACTTTCGGGAGGTGTCCTTGACTTCCATGAGGGTGTAGCCTACCTTATCAAACCTATCTGCATCCTCCTCATGCCCTTCCTTGCTCCATGCCTTCATGTAGGTGTTGAGCCGTTCCTTGAAGGCCTTGGTTTGGCATCGGGTTAGGGGTGGCTCAGGTCTGGTCGAGGGCACATAGGACTCATCAGTCGACATACCCTAAGTAGCAGCAACTTCTGTCTCCCAGGTCAGGTGGCTTTTCAGGGATGCCACTAGTGGAAGGAAAAACCTGGATCTATATGGATACACCATAAATAAGGAGTATATTGGTATCGGGATAGGAGATATGATAATAAATTCAGCCTCTTTGCTTCATAAATGCTGCAGGGGAGGGGAGAAGTAAAGATTCTTTAAAGTTATATGTTGGGGGTAGTGTTTTCCAGATTTGCAATTAATGTGGGGTTTTGGGGGTATTCTCTTGAAGTTCTTCAAAGTGGAGGGGTTGATGAAGATAGTCTCTGGATTGTGTGTGGGGGGGGATGTCCATAACCAGATCCATTTGGACAAGGAATTTTCAGACTCTAAGATAGAGTAAAAGTAGAGAGCCGTTGGGGGCTCTAGAGAGAATTTAGAGGAAAACATCACTCTAAAAATTAAATCGGTTAGTTTACTTGCACTCTCTAAAAACCCTTTAAACTAAGCAAACTGTCAAATAGTGTACCCATAATATAACGAAGGGAAAATAACATTTTGGCCCCATATACTATAAATCACTCTTTTTACCCCCTTCTACTTTAACCACTTTGCCTTTTGGGTCCTTCTGTTCTAACTTTTATCTTATTAACGCTTGAAGAATATGGTAAAATATGCAGAGGTTTAAAACCACATATTTTCTCTGTCAGTTTTTTCTTATGTGATTATATATATTTACGGTGAACACTCTGGTCCCCCACTAAAAGTGGGGGTACCGGTTACCCCACTAACGTTTTGATAGATAAATATGTTTTTAATATCTTATTTTTTCGAGTATAAGAATCTACATGTCGTTAAAGGATAGATAGGATGATTTGAACGGAAAACTAATTTGGTAGAGATCACTACAAGAAACTTTGCAGTTAACAATGACATAAATCAAGGTTAACAGCGGCTATGGCTGCTGTTAAATTAGCCAATGCTAAAAAAAATTAACAGCGGCCAGAAGTGGCCGCGGTTAAACATGACGACCGCTGTTAATTTATTTCAGTTTAACAGCGGCCATAAGAAATTTAACAGCGGCCACTAGTCGCTGTTAAATTGTTTCATCGGAAAAAATTAATGGTCGGAGCTCTAGCGATAGAGCCAGAACTCTGGCGAGATCCACCTCTCTCGATCGACAGCGCATAGAAGAACAGCCGCTCAAATCCTCCTCCGCTGATGCTCCTCCTCCTCCGGTGATGAGCGCCTCCCCTGCCGATTTTGTTCTTGAGCCTCCCCTGACGATTTCGTTCTCAGTGCTAGAACAGTAGAAAACGAGACTGTTGTATAAGATCGAAGAAGAAAAGAAGAAGAAGAAGAAGAAGAATATCGAAGAAGAAGAAAAAGAAGAAAATCAAAGAAGAAGAAGAAAAAGAAAATCGAAGAAGAAAGAAGAAGAAAATCGAAGAAGAAAGAAGAAGAAAATCTGGCGACTATTGGAGACGTCGGCGGCGGCTAATGGACACAACATCAATCAATTGCGGCCACTTATTAGGGTTTCAATCAATCGACGACCGAGATTAAATCTGATCACCAATTGGTAATCCGCGTCTGGCAGTTTCAGCCAATCAGAGCACTTCATTTTAACCGCGGCCACAGGCCGCTGTTAAATGTATGTGGCCGCTGTTAAAAGACAGCTGTTAAATGATTTTAACAGCGGCCACTTAAGTGGCCGCTGTTAAACTGTCGTCGTTAAATTAACAGTTTCTTGTAGTGGATGATGATCTATCATATTCGAAAAAATGCAATTGTAGAATTAAGTTTGAACAACATTAAGTATAATCTTATACTATGATTACTAAAAGTTTCAACTAAACTCAAGTTAGACTTATTAAGATTAAATTATTGATATAAACAATTAGTTCAATGAAAATCCACTCTAGATAACACAAACGTCAGTGGGGGTAACTGGTACTTCCACTTTTAGTGGGGGCACCAAAATGTTTACCATTTATTTATATTCCCAATTAAAAATGCTTTGTAAGGTATTACATCGTTATTGGAACTGACATGGTGTTTTGAATGCATATTAATTAAGTGTTAAAAAGATAAAAGTTGAAACGAAAGGACCAAAAATAAAAAATGGCCAAAGTAGGAGGAGAAAAAACAACTATTTATAGTACATGGGGATATCTGTTAAGTTAGGAAAATAGAGTGGGCTAAAGTACTATTTTTCCTATAATAAATAAATAACCCAATAAACACCTAACTTGATAAGCCTACTTAACCAAAAAAAAAAAACTTGATAAGCCTGCCCGTTACCCCTAACCTGTCCGCTTTGCAGCTCTACTCCCAAAGAGCCAGAACCTTCAGCCAAAGAGTTGACCCATTTAGCAAATTCAACATTCATGCCTCTAGCTAATATCTCTGCCAACTATCTTTGCTCAAAACCACAATGAGGGCAATTGTATAGGAGCTCTTGGAATTCATTCCAAGCATCATAAAGACTGACTCCCTCCTTCTGTCTGAACCGGGCAATATTGTCCTTGTATGTAGTGGTTCTGGATGGAGGAAAGTATTCCTCCACAAAGTCTTGGGCAAGAGTATCCCATCGTGTATAATGGCCACGTGGCTTGATGTTGAGCAATCTCTTGGTGGTACCCCTGAGTGAGAATGGAAATGCTCGTAAGCAGAGAGTGTTCTTGTCCAGGTTTCCACTCTTGAATGTGGCGCACATAGCAAGGAAGTTTGCCAGATGTGTGCAAGGATTATCATGTGGCTTTCCTTCAAACAGAATGTCCCTAGAAATCATACCCATGAATGGGATCTTGATCTCATAGTCAGGATCTGCTTCATTGGCTAGAACAGAGATGCTTGATCGGACGCTAGTTGTGCTCGGTTTGTTGTAGTCTACCATGGTGTGTGGAGCAGCCATTGCGGAAGGTGGTGGTGGTGGATCGGTGTGAGGAGTAGGTGGTTGAGAGATGGAAGACTTAAAGGATGGGGATGATTCTCCCTTAGTCTCCTCAATTTTTGGGGAAAGGTGGGTCGGTTATCACTTGCTTCTTTCCTTACTGTTGATTTGTCGGTACAGAACTGCCACGAATGTCTAAGCTCTTAGTCTTGATCGGCTTGAACTGAGAACGAGTAGATGGACGGTTCATATACCTGCAATTCAACAAAAACAAGAGCAATCGGTGTAAAATCAAAATGTGATGGAAAATGGAAAGTAGAAAAATAATTGCTAACTCTTCTTTCAAATGATTAAGAAGAGTCCTCGGCAACAGCGCCAATTTGATAATTGTAAAAATAGTGGTCAAATAACTAACCTACCAAAGTAGGATAGATCGTATTCCTCGGGGTTTCTTCTAACCGTTTACTCAAAGCAATTGGTAATTATTCAGGTTTTAATCAAGTTGTATGGTGTGAGTTCCACAAATTTCTAAAGCTATTATGCAAGGAAAATGAAGTTGAATTAAAAATGACAGATTGATTGATTGTTTGAATTTCGATTAACAAACGAAAGTTTAGACTCGAATCCCCCTAAGATAACCAAGGCACTGGCAATCACAAGACCGACGACTTTTCAATCCTAATTCATTCAATTCTTAATCATCATTGTAGCTCCTTACCCTTAGGTCTAAGTTCACCGACATTCGCTACTATTGAAATAGCTACCAAGATCGATTATCTGTTCGTGCGTTTGCTTCTACAACAGATAATTGACTGGTGCACCTGAATTGATTCTATGAGCTACTCTTGAAATGGATTAACCCTAAACGGTTCCTACTAGAGGAATGATTCCATTGAATAGCTTAACTAATTGATTTGATGTTCTAGAATAAGGAGGACGTTCGCCAACTATCCTTATTCTAACAAGAGTCTAAACTAGGTGATCAAGCTAGAAAAGAAACATAAATGAAAAACAAATCAATTATGAATAAGAACAGACAAAATTAAGATCTAATTACCGCCGATCCGTGACCATTTTAAAGCCCCGAGTAACTTAGGGTTCATCTAACCTAAGCTTGATAGGTTTAGATACTCATATTCGATACAAAAGAATAAAAAACTACGATAGAATTCATCTCAGAGAGGAAGAACAAAGAAGATCTAAAAAATCTAATTTCGACGATTCCGTGAAGCTTCAATCTTGAGAAATCTTCAACACCTAGCATCAAGCATCTTCCGGGATGAGAAGATTATGAACTAATCTTGGCAAGAACTCTAAAATATGCTCTAACTTCTATCCTTTATGTGGGACAGTCTGAAAAATCGAGAGTGGTTCAAAGGAGGGCTGAATGGCTCATTAAATAGGCTGAAATCCGAAATCAACATTGAGTCTGGAAAGCCTGAAGTTTTCGCCAAAATGTTTGAAGTTTTCAGCAAAAACTTCTTTAGAAAGTATTTCTCAACTTCCGACGCTGGGTTTTACACTTTTGCCTTCACAACCTCTTCGTCGGAAAGTGTGAACTTTTCGGTGAAAAGTTCTTTATAATAATTTTGATCTTTTCTGCGCCAAAATCCTCATTGTTCCCTTCATAAACTTTTCGCCGAAAGCTTGATATTTTTCACCAAACATTTCTTCATGATAATTAAATGGAATTCATCGCTAGAATTTATTCACAAAGTTTTCGCCGAAAACTTTGATATTTTCGTCGAAATATTCTTCACTAGGCAGTTGTGTTTTGATTCTTGATCATTTCGATGATCTCGGGTCACTTCTTGAAGCTCCATTACATCCTGAACACTTTCGATGGCTACTTATTTGATTGCAAAAACCTGTGTACTAACATAGACACTAGAAAACACATCAAATAGACCCGAAACGGACCAAGGTAACCAAATCGGTAAGAAATAAAGTAAATGAATTGAAATTCACTAAACTACCCCTAAAACGTGTTTCATACAATGGAATGTCGCTTAATTGGGGTTGATAATCACGATAATTATAGTATCATCAATCATGGATGGAGTGGTGGCTTCAAAAACACCACCGAGTCCTTTGATGCTGCATCCACTTCTTCATCTTCCGCCCTTGATTTTCCTCTTTCCTACAGAGTCGGTTCTTACTGAACCGTTGATCACTTTTATTTTCTTCTTTGGCCTTGACATTGACCTCTGCCTGTTGGCCAGAGATATGGAGAGAGATCCAATGTTGAAACCCAAGTTTGCTTCATTGTCCGCCACTACCTTTTTCCATTCTTGAAGGAGAGCACCCCCTACCTCACTAAGGCCTCCGCCGAGAGGTCTCCTCCGATTCCATCTGTTGCTTCTTGTTGTGCTAGAGCAAACTTAACTCCTTCAGAATTAATCACCGCCGTGGGAGGGATCTAGTGGGTCAGGTCAAAAGGGCTCTGCTGGTAATGGTCCGTTGGACTCCACGAAAAGGTTGGGCTGTGTAGTCCTTGGATTCCAGTTGGGCCTCTTCATGGTTGATCATCGAACCGCTTAAGTTGAGTAGGGGCCTAGTTGTAAGGTTTTGGTTGGGTAGGCGAAAAGGCATCCTTAAGAGTCTAAGACTTGTGCCATTGGTCTGTTCCATGAATCTGAGTGGCCCGTCTCGCCGCTCCATCCTATTAAGTCTGCCAAATATGAGAACCCTCGAGATCTGTGTTGATTTGGTGAGAAGTAGATGAGGATATGCAATCTCGTCTTTCGAACCCTGGAGGGGGATTCCTCATCATTGGTGACATATGAGACAAGTGGAGGCTTGGTGGAGCTTCTTCATCGGAACCTTGAATAAGGTTTTGGGGGATTAACAGAGAGTTTGTGGTTTGCAAGAGGAGAGAGTTCCGGGAATAACATTTAGAGGGTTGGAGAGAAGAACTCTGGCAAATTAGTTCAACTACATCCGTCTGGTTGGGAATTTCTCTTAGAGCTTTGGATAGGCGAACTTGGGTTCTGACCTCCTTGGATGGATGACTCGGCAAAGGAAGGGTTGCCACAACTTCTATGATGTGTGAGGGTACAAGTTCTGATGGTGTCGGGCTCCTATTCTGAGGACGAGTCCCGAAGCAGTTCTAGGAAGCCCCAATCCGCTCTTCTCCATATGATTGTTCTAGTAGGTGACCCAATCTTCCACAGCAGAGGCATAACGGCGGGATTTTTTCATATTTGAAAGCGATTATGTGGATATTACCGTCGGGGAGTTCTATAAGGCTCTAACTGCCCTCGACCAGCGGTTCCTTTCGAGGCCTGCTGGGTCCACCATAATGTTAGAAGAGAAGTAGTTATTGGTAATCTGGCTGATTAGCTCCTCTAATCTAAGGACGGATGGGATATCCGACAGATGGACCCAAAGCGGGATTGTCTTGAAGGACACATGTTCTGCCTTTCCGCGCCCATTCTAGAACTTTAAACTGAGAAGTAAACTAGAGACCACATAAGGTTGGAATTTCCAAGACGTCTCCATGTGTCTTTTCGACTGGAAGGTGAAGACAAATAGGTTGGGGCAATTGTGCACTTCTTGAATGTCCATTTCTCCCATGCTATGCCAAACTTTGCTGGTCACACCAATCACCGCTCCTTTGCTGATTGTCTTGGACGTGAGACAATGTCCCACTAGGAAAAGAGGGCAATTGCTACTAGTGCTTTCGCCAGGAGTGATTTTAAGTCATTTTTTGCTCCCGTTGAGGGTTGACAGGAGTTTCTAGAGAAAGAAAGCTGGGCCATTGTGGGGATGACGGAGTTTTGGTTAACGTGGGCTAGGATCAAGTTCAAAATCCAGAGAGATGAGGGAGGTTTGTTGACTGATTTTGTTCTTAACAGTGAGTTAAGCTCTTTACCCAACACGAATATAAGAATAGATCTAAAACCCCCCACTAATACATATATTAATTGTGATTATATGTTTGGGGTGGTTGAGCCCTCCATTGAAGAGGGATAAGGGGCCCTTTTCATCTGATGAACTGTCTGCGAAGGTGGGAGATCGATTTAGCCATAACTGCCTCTGCCAAAACCTAGGCTCTTAAATGGCATCTGTTTGTTAAATTCCTCTTGTCATTAGCTTTAAACTTCCAGATCTTGCTATCCAGGTGTACTTGAGGTGGGATTAAAGCCTCAATCCTAAATACGCATTAGAGGGAGCATCGACATACCCTAAGTAGCAGCAACTTCTGTCTCCCGAGTCAGGTGGCTCTTTAGGGATGCCACTATTGGAAGGAAAAATCTGGATCTATATGGATACGCCATAAATAAGGAGTATATTGGTATCGGGATAGGAGATATGAGAATAAATTCAACCTCTTTGCTTCATAAATGCTACAGGGGAGGGGAGAAGTAAAGATTCTTTAAAGTGATATGTTGGGGGTAGTGTTTTTCAGATCTGCAATTAATGTGGGGGGTTTTGGGGGTATTCTCTTGAAGTTCTTCAAAGTGGATAGTCTATGGATTGTGGGGGGTGGGATGTCCATAACCAGATCCATTTGGACAAGGAATTTTCAGACTCTAAGATAGGGCAAAAGCAGAGAGCCGTTGGGGGCTCTAGAAGAAAGTTAGAGGAAAACATCACTCTAAAAATTTAATGGTTTAGTTTACTTGCACTCTCTAAAAACTCTTCAAACTAAGCAAAATGTCAAATAGTTTACCATAATATAATGAAGGGAAAATAATATTTTGGCCCCATATACTATAAATCACTCTTTTTACCCCTTCTACTTTAACACTTTGCCTTTTGGGTCCTTATGTTCTAACTTTTATCTTATTAACGCTTGAAGAATATGGTAAAATATGCAGAGGTTTAAAACCACATGTTTTCTCTGTCAATTTTATCTTATGTGATTATATATATTTATAGTGAACACTCCGGTGCCCCCACTAAAAGTGGGGTACCGGTTACCCCACTAACGTTTTGATAGATAAATATGTTTTAATATCTTATTTTTTCGAGTATAAGAATCTACATGTCGTTAAAGGATAGATATGATGATTTGAATGAAAAACTAATTTGGTAGAGATGATGATTTATTATATTGGAAAAAATGCAATTGTAGAATTAAGTTTGAAGAACATTAAGTATAATCTTATATTATGATTACTAAAAGTTTTAACTAAGCTCAAGTTAGACTTATTAAGATTAAATTATTGATATAAACAATTAGTTCAATGAAAATCCACTCTAGATAACACAAACGTCACTGGCGTAACCGGTACCCCCACTTTTAGTGGGGCCACCAAAACGTTTACCATTGATTTATATTCCCAATTAAAAATGCTTTGTAAGGTAATACATGGTTATTGGAACTGACGTGGTGTGTTGAATGCATATTAATTAAGTGTTAAGAAGATAAAAGTTGAAACAAAAGGACCAAAAAGAAAAAATGACCGAAGTACGAGGGGACAAAAACAACTATTTATAGTACATGAGGATATCTGTTAAGTTGAGAAAATAAAATGAGCTAAAATACTATTTTTTTCTTATAATAAATAAATGACCCGATAAACACCCAACTTGATAAACCTGCCAGTTACCCCTAACCTGTCCGCTTGACAGCTCTACTCACAAAGAGCCAGAACCGATGTCATGAATAAAAATCGGCTTGATGAAGGGAAAAAAAACCCGTAGTGGGCTGACTTGGGGTTAGGTAAGGCACCGATTATGGAGATCCCACAAGAAAGCCAACTAACAACCACGACGACTGCTCTGCCCCCCGAAGGGTGAGAGATTTCAATTTGGAAGTTGGGTCTTCGTCTACCAACCCCATTTCCCTTTTCCTTTACCTCTAAATAAATCCCTCCCTCCTCCATTTTTCTACCACCATCTCCTCCCATGGCTTCTGCTTCTTCTTCTCTCGCTTCTAAGCAGTTCCTCGGCGCTGCTTACAAATTCGATGGCCTCGCTTCCTCTGATCTCCGCAAGCTCTCCTCCCCCACCGTTCAAATCTCCGTCCGTCCTCGCACTAGGAGAAACCTCCGTCAGTCTCTCTTCTCTCTCTATTTCCTTTTTCTATCATTGCTCTTCCTATACGTTTGAATTTGGAGATTGTTCATTATGAGCTCTGCTGGTTTGTACCCCTTTTTAAAACTTTCTGGAACAGTGGACCTGAAAATCCCCCGTTAGATTGATTTATTTGAATAATTCTTCCTTTCGGTATGAGCTAGTGAGATAACTCTCTGTTACTTTTTATGCTGTGTGGTTGTCATTTGATGTGCTGCGAAAGTGTGGAGTTTGAGGCTATGAAATCTCAGAATTGATATCCCTAGCACTAGGAGTAGCGAATTCTTGCCGGGGAGTGATGGTTCATGATTTTAATTACCTACGGCTGACTTCTTATAATCAGACGCAAACCATCTAGATTTGATCACTTCATTCATCATGGTTGAGGAAATGACTTAATTTTCTCTTTATTTACAACACTATAAGTCTGGACACCTGGATCTTTTTAAGTCTGTTTTGAAAATTAGTAATGCTTGCTCTTCAGCACACATCTTGCGCATCTTTCACCGCTGATAAATAATCGAGAATGACTTAAACCAGAATATGAAGTGTCTTCTAATTACAACTAGTTTATATATACACGACTTCCTGAAAATGTTCCAAACGAAAATCCCAAACTCCCTTGGCAGTGGCTAGTCAGGAATCAGGATTACCGAACTTGGTCATTCAACACTCCTACACTTGTTCATTTGTACCATGCAATGTGATGCAACTTGGTGAGCACTCCGGGAGGAAGGGTTGTGGTATATGTAGTTAAACATCTTGACGAAACTTTTTTTGTTTCATACACATTATAAATGCGGCACAATATTCTTGAAAAATGTGAATCAGTAATGTATTTTCTGGTTAATGTTATGTTATGCTGACTATGGACTTTCAAGCCAAAGATTTTCTGTAGCATGAATAGGCGTCATCAGTTTTGAGCCCCTAAAGATATATTCTTACTTTCTGGGATGTTGATCAACAGAAATAAATGCTGCTGGGAGTTCGTATGGCAATCACTTCCGTGTAACCACATTTGGGGAATCTCATGGGGGTGGGGTTGGATGTATTATTGATGGGTGCCCTCCGAGGCTACCCCTTGCTGAAGCTGATATGCAAGTAGATCTTGATAGAAGGTAAACTTCCATTTGCAATCTATAGATATGCACGTGGGTACTTTATTCCATTGCTGGATATCTCCATTAATCTAATAAAGTTTTCTATTGTTAGTCAACATATGTAGTTCAGTTGTTGTTATGTCATTCACAAGTATTCACCCTTTTCTTTTATTCAGACTGTAACCATTATCTGTGTATAGGAGGCCTGGTCAGAGCCGAATTACCACGCCTAGGAAAGAGACTGATACATGCAAAATTTCTTCTGGTGTCGCAGAAGGTTAGATTTGTTATTTTTCGTCCTTTTCGTTTGCCGCAGTTTCTTTATAGTGGACTTGTTGTAGGATGTATTGTCTTTCAAACAACTGACAAGATATACTTACTGCAGGTTTTACTACTGGAACACCAATCCACGTGTTTGTACCAAATACTGACCAAAGAGGCCATGTGAGTATCTGATATTAGGACTAAAATTAAATTCTCAAAAATAGGCATATCTTTCTATGTTCTTTTGAGTGCATTTTAATACTTGATAGAATGTTCTTCTACTTTGGGGTTGTGGCACTTCTACATATCCTAACTGTAGTCATTAATATTATTCTGTGTTTATTTTATTTGCTCATTTAGGTGATTATCATATCATTCTAGATTAGGTAATTAAGTCCCTCTTATGGAAGGACTCTTTTGGCTGTTTTCTATATTACCCTACGGTATGAATAATAGAATCATTAATCGGGGATTTTTCTTCCCTCAATCGTAGGACTAACCATGTAACATATCACTATAATTGAAATATTGGCTTCCCCTGTGAGTAACATAGTGCTTCATTTTTCATGTCAAATATCTATGTATTTGTTTGTTTGGGGAATCTTTTTATAGTTTCTTAAGCTTTTGTTTGTCCTGATTTTAGTTTGTTCTCGTGAAATCTGAATTAAGCGTTATGCATGGTCATATGCAACTAGGTTGCATCGACTTTTCTTTTGTTAATTAGAATTGTGAGTGCGAATATGGTTAGGATCATGTCAATTATCTAATTTTCTGGGGAATATGGCCCACACAGGGCTAGGTGGTGGTTGGTTATCTGTTTCTTCGTCTAAATGTTTCAATCATTCTATCACATGGTTTTAGGATTACAAGGAAATGTCTCAAGCTTATAGGCCTTCTCATGCTGATGCAACTTATGACATGAAATATGGTGTCAGATCAGTGCAGGTGTGTTGTTATGTTGACTGATTTTTTCTCTGTTGCCGTAAATTTCGGTACTCAATAAGTTTCTAATCTGGCTTGATGTTGTTTACTGCTCAAGGGCGGTGGTCGATCTTCTGCCAGAGAAACCATTGGAAGAGTTGCAGCTGGAGCTGTTGCAAAAAAGATTCTAATGCAATTTGCTGGAACTGAGGTATGCTATGCTTGACAACTCCATTTTATGGATTTAAGGTCTATAAATTAAATTTTCAATTTGAAAATCTTTCATATGAAGAGATTTTTGACAGCAAGCATGCAATGCAAGATACATAGAAGACTATATTCAATTACTTCTAAATCCATGACGAGTCAATGAAAGAATGCTGAGAAGTTGATTCAGATTAGGCACACACATTGTTGCTTCATCAAATCGTACTAAACAATTTATTTGAAAGTTGGTTACACCATACTGTTTCTCCATATTCTTAGTCTAGTGAAGATCTAACAGCCCTATGACCTTAGACAGAGCTACCCGAGTTCATTTTCATGCACTATACAGGCTTTGCTTAATTAAAAAATCCCCATGCTCATCTCTCTCTCTCTCTGCTCTCACTCACTCCTTATTCCAGGTTCTTGCATATGTTTCCCAAGTGCACAAAGTTGTTCTCCCCCGAGGATGTGGTCGATCATGAGGTACTAACACTTGATCAGGTATAAAACCCCCTCCTTCTCTCTAGATATTCTGTAGTTGGAGTCAGAGCTTTTCTGTGTTGAAGCTAGCATTATTTATAACAAGTAGCAAGCATTCTTCCCATTCAGTAAATTGTTGAGACGACACTTAGAGTATTCATTGCCATATTTATCATTTGTTAATCTAGCTTGGTTTTATATTGGGTAAGGCTGAGACATGCTGTCCATAGAGTCAAAGTCAATCGACTCAATCCAAGACTCCAACTGAAACTAATAGGCTAATTCTAAGCTTGAGCCTTCCATTTGATTATGTAATCATTAGAACTTAAAATAAGGTTAAATGCTTAATAAGCTCTGTATTGAATTCATTCTGTCCACTCTGCAATCTTCAAGGCATTTCATATTGTTAATATGCAAACTCAGTCATTCAAGGAAAACTCCGTCTGAAAGCAATTTGGACCAGTTACGTACTCAACCTTGGTAATATGAATAAAGCTGAAGTGATCACATTATGATGTATAAAGATTAGACCAGGAAACTAGGTGCAAACAGCTGAGATTTACTAGTGGTACCTAATCAAGGTAATTAGGAAATAAATTAGGTAGAGATTGAGTAACCATGCTCTAGGTCTTTATGAGCATTCAGGCTTGTGGAATATTTGTTTTGTCCATCTATACGGATGAGCCCTCATAAGTGTAATGTACTTGACTGTCATGCCTGACTTTTTCACAGATAGAGAGCAATATTGTGAGGTGTCCAGATCCTGAGTATGCAGAGAAGATGATTAATGCTATTGACACCGTCCGAGTGAAAGGAGATTCAGTTGGTGGAGTTGTAACTTGTATTGTGAGGAATGCACCACGTGTAAGTTTAATTCCATCTGTGTTGGTGTGGTGCATTAAATGTAAAGTCGTGAGAAATTGACTTTACTCCTTTTGATTTCAAGCTTTTAGTGATACTTTTGCGTTAATTGTATTTTAGTTCCTGCTAGAGATTAACGCTTGCCGTACTGTACCAGGGGCTCGGTTCGCCGGTGTTTGATAAACTTGAAGCTGAGCTAGCTAAAGCTGTTATGTCGCTACCTGCAACAAAAGGTTTTGAATTTGGAAGCGGATTTTCAGGTTGAGAAATAGTAGGACTATGTTTTTATAATGTGCAGGTTGGATTTCAAAGACTACAGAATGAGTTTTTAGACAGTTCCGATCATGTTATTTTGCAGGTACATATCTAACCGGAAGTGAACATAATGATGAGTTTTACATGGCTGAAGACGGTAAAATAAGGACTAGAACAAACCGGTCTGGTGGGATACAGGTTTGTTCTGACATCTGTGTAGTAACTCTTCTGTGAGGTAGAGCTTTCTGAGAACTTGTGGGGAGACTTAGTGAATAAAATGACGTGCAGGGAGGAATATCAAATGGTGAAATCATCCACATGAGAATAGGTTTCAAGCCAACATCTACCATTGGCGTAAGTTTCTTTATCATTACGATTTACTAGCATGATGCTCACCTCTTTAGCTTTTCTTTCGCTTTGCATCTGAGCATAGGCTTAATAATAATAAGCTTCTTTCTTGTGCAGAAGAGGCAAAATACAGTGACTAGAGATAAACACGAGACAGAGCTAATAGCCCGTGGTCGTCATGATCCATGTGTTGTCCCACGAGGTAGGTCCTCGTAGGATCATTAGATTTCTGTAAAGGGATCATTAGTCAGTCATTATATGGCTCCCATGAGACTTTGGATGCTTATGGTTATGATATGGGTTTAATGCAGCGGTTCCAATGGTGGAAGCAATGGTAGCCCTGGTGCTGGTGGATCAGCTGATGGCACAATTTGCCCAAAACTACATATTCCCAATCAATCAGGAACTACAAGAACCCTTTGGACCTGCAAAGCTTGAGCCTGCCAATGTCTGAATCTCTCTGCTCGCAGATTGATCCTCTATTTATACTATTTTGTTTTTTTTTTTCAGTTGATATGAGTTGACGTGGATCCTGTTATTGGCAATTCTGCACATAATCTTGAATCTTGTAAGGCTTCAGCTTTTTGTTTTTGTTTTTGTTTATCTTTTCGGGTGAGTTGCACAAGTTTTTAAGAGTTCATGTGGTTGTAATATTACGGATGTTATGATGTTATGTGGGGAATAAGAGAGACTACAAGTATGAATTGATGATAAATTCACGACCAATTAATTTAATTTCTTTAAAAATATTTTCATGATGAACACTTTTTTTGTTTATAATAGCTAAGTATTGCACTTTTTATAGAAATAATAACAAATTATTGGATCTATCCAATTTAACTATTGTTTATTAGTGTTTTATAAATTTCAAGTATTAAAAAAAGGTATATTATGTGAATTTTTAATATTAGAAATGAATTTTTTTCGGCTATGGTTATAAATGAAAATCGCCGGGTATGGGCACGATATGAACTTTACTATTCGAAAAGTTATTTAGGGTGATATATGAACTTGAAACTATAACAGGTGTGGAACAAATATCAACTATTCGAACTAAAACCAAACTGTTGTCAAGCCTAATTTCTAGAGGATATGGATAGTTTTGTTAATCATTTTGGCGTCCTGTTAATCGTTTTGTTCGTGATGGGTTGAATATCAAGATATGCTTGCTTATCGATTCAGTTGTTAAGCCTATTAAGGAGATTATCGTTTCATAAGGTGAAGGGAGGAATGCTACTATTATTTTTGAATTCACGACAACTCGTTCTTAAGCAAGGATGATAAGAAGGGAAGTAAGCAAGCCTGGGTAGAAAAGGAGCCCCAGCCTACACCTTTGGCTGATATTGCTAGCTCTCTAGGAAATGACTCTAAACTACCTTCTTGAAGGGAGGACTCACCTCGTTCTAGTGGCATTCAACAGGCTAGAGGAGGGTGGGTGGCAATGAAGTTGAGACCTCTTCTAAGGTGGAGGCTTCACCCACTCAACATGATCCTATCATGAGCCCTAAGGTTACTCCTGAAGTTGAGAAGGAGACACACAACTCCTTTGCTATCCCAGTAGATGATCCGTTGCCCCATTAATAAGAAGTTCCTTTGTTCAAAGAAAGGAAAAGGTAGTGGTCATGTAACACCCAACCCGGTGAAACCCGTGGTTGAACCGGTATGAGCATCACTAATGAAACAACATAAAAGTCGAAATAGAGAAAACCAACATTTAAAATAAATAAACTGAAGGAGGCCTCCCAATATATAGAATCCGAGTATGGAACCAATAATCAATAAATCCAATACAATCCTCAAAGGAATACATAAATCCCCCAAATATCAATGGTCAACTGAAATGTAAATGGAAATAAGTAAACTCGAACTAGGTCGCCAATCTTCACCTCATAGCTTCGACGACCACCTCCTCAAACTCAACTGGAACACCTGACCTCCAACACCAACTACTAGCCACGAGAACCTGAAAGGGAAAGATAGGAGGGGGATCAGTTTCCTAATTAAACTGAGTGAACCCACTGGGCTTAACTATGCGCAGAGCTACGCCTGAAGGAGCTATCCCAACACTCCACACAACATAATTAACAGTGGGATCAAGCCTACTCTATTCGCTTTAAGTCCCTATATTAGTTTAGGGATCACCCAAGTTCAGTTCTCTAATCTAGCATCCACAGTTCTCAGCAATCATAATCCATCCACACATTATCATACTAGCACATGTCTTATATTCAACCACAATCATCAATAACCATTCAGAACATCACATCACATACATTCAAATACAATACACAACTCAGTTCACAATTTAATTCTATGTGAGTGATTAAGGCGCCTAGGAGTTACTCCACACCACCACCGGCCGGCCGACGCACCTCCCTACTGTAACACCCATCCTGAATCAACCTGGGTAAACCTGTAGTTGAACCAGAAATGAGCATCACTAGAAAGATAATACAATAAATGAAATAGAAAATCGACATTAAAATTAAATAACCGAAAGGAGGCCTCCAATAAATGAAATCCGATAATCAACCGATAAACAATAAATCCAAAATTCAATCCTCGACTATTTACAAAATTCCCAAAATGACAATAGTCAACTGAAAACGTAAAACGAAAGAAAATAGTCAACTCCAAATAGATCGCCATTCTTCACCTCATAGCTCCAACCAACAACTTCTCTGACTCGACTGAAGCACCTGAACCTCAACACCACTCACTCTAACCACGCGAACCTGAAAGGGGGAGAGGTGGGGATAAGTTTCCTAATAAAACTGAATGAACCCATTGAGTTTAACTATGCACCGAACCTAACCAAAAAGAGCGATTCCAAACTCCGCACAAAACACTGACAATGGAACCATACACAGCCTTAACCAATTTATTAACCTAAAGCAGTCTAGGTGATCACATAGGTGCAGTTCTCAGTTCAACATTCACGAATCACAATATCAACAATATTATAACAGAGATCAACAACTATACATTACAGAATCACGTCGCATGGCAATTCACAAACACACACATCAATCACACACACACACACACACACACATTTCAATTCACTAGGTGAAGGCGCCAAGGAGTTATCCCGTACCACTCCTTCCGGCACACTGACGCACCCCCAACCGAAGAAGGGGGTCCCAAAGACACATCCTCAACCACAGAAGAAGGATTCATGGCCAAACTACATAATTCCCCTCAAGGACACCATAACACCTCATCAGTGCAATTTAAGGGGCAGTACAAGCTCCTTCCGCTTCTATCATTTCATAATCACATCAATCATCCAATCCCATTTCATTATACATGATTCATGGTTCATCACACCGCTACCAACATCACACGTTGACAACCTCAATCCACTTTTTATCCACGTACAATTGCACATCACATCTCATCCACTTTTCACAATCCACATACAATTGCACATCACGATTCATAATCACATCAAGGGTAAACTGATAGCTTTCTTGCCACCCCTCCTACATAAGAGATACAAAGGTATCCATGTCGCTAGTCTAGGGCATGTTCATCATTCATAAGATGACCCCACATTGGCAGGGCACCCTCCTGCAACCATAACTGACAATGGAATTTATACATAATACATTCACAAGATCACAACCCGTCCTCCTATCACTCATTTATAATCCTGATACGTTAATCATACATATTAATTGCTTACCCAAATCCCAACAACATAGCATCACAACAATCAAACATCAATCAGCAAGCAACAATTGGCAATCATAGAACAGTTATCCCATCTTACTCTCTTCCAATTTCATGCAATCCCTAATTTCATGTAGGTCAGATTACTACTCCTCGTGTCACCCATCAGTACCTATCAAACGCTAAACCCTCACCTGACAAGAAGACGAGGCTCTAAACGACTTCTAGAAACCTGAATGAACGAAATCTCCTTCTCAAAAAACGTAGTTTTTCCTTCCCTCACTGACAGCACCTCACTCCATTAATCCAAAAACCAAGAGTAGGGATCTCTTCTTCTCGTCGCTAGGAACACACATGAAGAAATGACACCTCAATCGGACACACGTAGCTCCCGGAATCAAGGTTTGAAGTTGGGA
This sequence comes from Linum lewisii, assembly GCA_034768395.1. NCBI lineage: Eukaryota > Viridiplantae > Streptophyta > Magnoliopsida > Malpighiales > Linaceae > Linum > Linum lewisii. The sequence goes on from CM068297.1 coordinate 39,464,124, forward strand.
AAACCTTGGTTCGTCAAAAGGATTTTCGGGAAGAAAGAGAGGAAAAAGTTGCAGAAATCCATCAAAACCCGTCCTTTTATATGCAGGTCAAACAACACAACGTGTTGTATGATTGATGACACTCGATTTGACGTGATTATCAGCCTCATTTAAGCAACATTTCCTTGCTTAAGACATGGTTTTTAGGGTAGAATAACGAATATTCACTCAACTACTCTATCTCGTGCCATTTGTGTTACTTTGGCCCGTTTCGGGTCTATTTAATGGTTTTCTAGTGTTTTCATGTTAGCACAGGTTTTTGCCGTCAAATATAGTAGCCAAGGACGTGTCTAAGGCGTTGGAACCTCGAGGAATCGCACCGAAATCAATCCAAGGAGTCAATCAAGTCGAACCAAATTCTGCTCCCATTTACAAAGAAGTTTTCGGCGAAAATGCCTTGGAGTTTTCAGCGAAAACTCATGAAGAAATCGGCAGAGCTCTCAAGAAGAAGTTTTTGGCGAAAACTTCAAGTTTTCGCCGAGAACCCGCCGTCCGAAAATCACAGGAGAAACAGCCGGCGATCACCGCATTTACAAAGGAATTTTTGGCAAAATTCCATCATATTTTCGACGAAAATTCCAGGCAAATCCGGCGGTATTAGGGTTAAGTATAAATGCTTAACCGGCGACCCTAAATCAAAGAGGAGAACATATATCTCATAATACCAACTAATACAAAATACTTCGAGGATTCTCAAGAGTTATGGAGTAGAGTTTAGAGTTCGAAGAGCCAGGAAGAGATCGTGACGCATCCCTTTCATCTCGAAGAGTCGGAGCTAGGATTGCAGATTACCAGAGATCGAAGTTCTGCCGGAGTCATCTTAATTAGGTTTTTCAGATCCTTTTCTGTCTTCCTCTGTTCAAGATGAACTCTATCTTTGTCTTTGATTCTTTTTGTATGAACATGAGTAGCTAAACTCGTAGAGCTTACACTAGATGAACCCTAAGTGACCCAGGGCTTTAAAGCGGTCACGGATCGGCGGTGATTAGATTCAAAGTTCAATCAGTTTCTCTTTCATGTTTGATTTGTTCTTCATTGTTCATGTTTCTTGTCTAGATTGATCACCTAGATTAGATTCTTGTTAAGTTAAGGATAGAAGCGAACGCTCGCCTTACTTTAAAACATCAAATCGAACAATTAATCTAATCATTGGATTGTGCCTTTCGTAGGAACCAGTTAGGGTTAATCCACTGCAAGAGCAACTCATAAATCATTAGTAATTGCACCAGTTAGTTAAGTCGTTGCGAGAGGCGACCGTACCCGGGCGGCTAATTAATCTTGGTAGCTAGATCGGATAGAGCGAACGTTCGCCAGTCTTAAACCTAAGGGTAAGGAGTTATGGTGGTGTCATAGAATTGATTGAACGAGAATCGAAATCCGCTGATCTGTTGATTGCCAATGCTCTGGTGAACGAAGGTGGATTCAAAGTCTAAGCTTGTCTGTCATCTTTGTTTAATCAACCAATCTTTCAATCTGTTTTCAGTTTTAATTTTTAATTTTCGTGCATTTCTTAGAATTAGAAGTCGTGGAACTCACACCACGCACGAAGTGTTAAATTTGAGTAATCAATCATTAGAAGACCCGTGGAATACGATCTACCCTAGCTTCCAGCTTGGTAGTTATTTGATTAACCCACTCTGCATCGTTCATCAAATTGGCGCCGTTGCCGGGGACTTCTTTTGATTGTTTGAAAGAAGAACTGGCATCTTATTCTTCTACTTTCCATCTTTCACCTTTCCATCCACTTCGATTTTACACTGGTTGTGTTTGTTTTTGTTATTTGTAGGTTGTTCACAGGTGTATGCACCGCCGCCCTCATACACGCTCTCAAACTGCCAAGGACGACAAGACTAAGAGTGTAGACAGACCAGGCAGTTCAGCTCCACCGAGACAATCACAGATTCCGAAGAGAGGCAGAACCAATCCACTTCCATCCGTCACTCCGATCAAGATCGAGGAACTGAAGGAGAGTTCCTCATCTCCATCTTCACCGTCATCTTCATCCGCTTCATACACCGAGTCACTTTCACCTCCTCCATCTCCTACAATGAATGATCAGTTACCACCACCACCACCACCAGGCAGTCAACCACCACCAGTTGCACCGAAGAGTCTAGCTGACTACAACAAGCCGAGCGCGACTAGCATTCAATCTTCTATCGCCGTGTCGCGCATTGAAGGAGATCCTGACTATGAGATCAAGATTCCATTCTTGACTATGATCTCTAGGGCTCTACAGTTTGAAGGCAGGCCACTAGACAATCCGTGCATGCATCTGGCGGATTTCCTTGATCTCTGCAGCACTTTCAAGAATGGGAATCTCGACAAGAACACTCTTTGCTTGAGAGCTTTCCCGTTCTCTCTGAAAGGCGCAGCTAAGAGGTGGCTTACTGGCAAACCACCTGGCTACTACACCGACTGGGAGACTCTTGCTCAAGACTTCGTCGAAGAGTACTTCCCTCCTGCCAGAACAACAACCTTCAAGGACAGCATCGCCAGATTCTCTCAGAAGGAAGGAGTAAGCTTATATGATACTTGGAATCAATTCCAAGAACTTCTCTACAACTGTCCGCATCACGGTTTTGAGCAGAGGCAGTTAGCTAAAATCTTTGCTCGAGGTCTTCGAGAAGAATCTGCCAAATGGGTCAATTCCCTAGCTGAAGGGGATTGCACTACACTTACACCTGAAGCTGCTCTTCTACGTTTCACAAACTGTGCTTCCAAGTCGAGAAACTGGGAACGACAATCTAAAGGATCTAGAAGCAAGCTCGATCTCGAAGCTACTATCAAGGCATAAGTAGAGAAGCATCCGAAGAAGTCTTCTACACCCATCAAGCCACCGGCAGCCGCTGTCTACGTTGCCGATTGCGAGAATTTTGGTAAAACAGAAGTCTGGTCTGCCGAAGAAGTCAATTTCGTTCAACAGGGCTTCAGCAACAATCAGAACGGTTATGTTGGCTACCGCAATTTCAGGCAACAGAGGAATTATCAAGACAGACCTCCCTACAATGACGGTGCCAACGAGAACCAGAACAGCCGACCAAATGGTCCAGCTCAGGATTAGAAGCCGAACCATCCGCCGGCAGGTGTCTACCAGCCACCGCACCATAATCCGGGTAATTATGGAACTGCTCCTGGCAATCGCCAGAATCAATATCTGAACAACACCTACACAGGGTAGCAACATCAGAGGGAAAACAACGTCAGTGAACTGGACAAGAAGCTTAGTCAGATCATCACCAGACTTGACGATCATGACAGTCAGTTCAAAGCCCAAG